>JAMJFZ010003921.1:2135000-2239218 GCA_026225945.1 Cricetomys ansorgei
TAGACAATTTCACTTCTATTTTCATTTTATATATACATGTATGATGTTATATAACTATATAAAATGTATGGTTTAGAAATTAAAGAAAATATATGATATTTATCTACAAATAACTTAATTTTAGTAATAAGGTTATATCTAGTTGTATCCTTTTCCTGCAAACAACATAACTTCTCAACAGCTATCATGGCTAGTTCTAGTGCTCTTGTCTTATTTTTATACCATTTCATAAAGTATATGATTATCTGTTTTGAAGACCTATAATGTTACCTCTGATATCATAGCAGCTTTTCTCACAGTATATTTTGAGGTAGTATTTTTAAAATTCCCATTTACTTTTACAGTTGGTTCCATACAATTTCATATTTAAATATATTTAGTGTAGATGAGACCACTGTCAAATACCTTCTATATAACAAGCAACAACATTATGGAACATGTATGTATTGACCATCATTATTGTATTGTACAAATGGGGAATCAAAGACTCAGAGAAGTTAAGTGACACTTAGATGACATAGCTAGTAAGAAAGGCAAGATTCAATCCTGAGTTCGATTATCAGAGTCTCTACTCTTGTTACAATATCATTAACTCTAGTTATTATTACCCGTATTTTCATTGTACCATTTGACTATCTGTTTGTATGTTTTGAAATATTTGCACACATTATCCTACTGAATCCTATTTCAATGATCTGAGATTCTGAAATTTATAGAGAAGTCCCTTGACCTAGATTAAAAAATATGCTGATAAAATTCAAAGATTGTGACTCTATCTTTTTCTATTATGTCATTATGTCATTCCAAGTACTATCAGGTAGGGTTAGCACTTATTTTTCATATATTCCATAGCACTTAGCACAAAATAGAAAAAAATAATCCTTTAGTATATTTATTGTGTTTCTTGGATTTATAACTTGGCTTTTTTTTTTTTTTACAAATATGGTTTCCTGACAATCTAGATGAGATGATAATGCCTTTTGCTGTAGTTTCTCAGAAAATGGAAATTTTCTTGAATTAATGCAGTCACTTGATACATGGCTAGCCTTTGATTACTTCTCATTTTCATATCTTCAATAATTTAGCACCCTACAATCTTTTAAACAGGATCAAATTATCTTACTTTATGATCCCTTTTCTAACCAACATCCTTTTATTTTTAATCTAGCCTTCAACTCAAAGACAAGTTTTGAGAAATAGCAAAGAACTTTTCCATATGCCAATGAATTAATTCCCAACATTGCCCTCCTTTACACACTGTCCAAATACATAGTACTCTAAAGATACTTAACTCAATTATCACATGTCAGGTGGGGATTTTCTTTTAATTTATGGACAGTAATATAGCTATTGTTGCTACAAAATGAAGCAGTTCTGTGCAGCTGAGAGAAGGGTTCAGTCTTAGGTGACAATGAGTCAGGAGCTTGGAAATAACCCACCCTCCTGCCAGATTTGCTACAGAATCTCTTGGTGGAGAGCCCAGATCCCTTCCAGTAAGCTGCTCAAAATATTTGATTTCACTTTTTATTTGGTTGCCAATTTATTAAGTGGTTAACCTTGGACTGCGTCTACTAAGCATTTAATTAATTAAGGCCAATTTCAAGTACCTTTTAAGATTCTTACTAATTTCAATACACCAAGCTGGCACATTTATAAAAATCCAGCAATTGCTGAAATACTAAATCATCTCCAGTAAGATGAAGTAGTTGCCAGCAGAACATTAATCAACTCAAGAACTAATCGTTAAGACAAAAGAGTAAAAGCAATTCAACAGTTCCCCCATCTCTCCCAACAGTTTGAAAAAAGTAAAAAAGTGATGAGAAGTATATTTTCATGGAATTCAGAAATAGAGAGTTTCTCAGAGTCTATTTAATCTAGTCTTCTTATTATAAAATAGGGAAACAGGATAGTAGCAGAGCCACACCCTAGGGCTCAAACATACAAGTATCCTTCATTTCCATAATGACTTTTATTTAGGAAAAATTTAAATCATAACTTCTATATTTCTACTGTGAATTCCAGGAAGGGGATGTGATTGTGTCAGACAAGTTTTTTTCCCCAAGTTCTCACTATGTAATGTAGGCTGGCTTTGAACTAGCAATTGTCTTGCTTCAGCCTTCCAAGTGCTGGGATTGAGGTTGTATATTACCATAACTGGCTTAAACAGCATTTTTTGCATTTCATAAAATATTTCCAACTTACATTGCTGTTTTATTCTGTTTCACATTAATACCAAAAGCCAGAGTATGGTTTTAAAAGTTCATTTCTGAAACTATTCCTTTCTATTTAAATGACAAGCAATTATTTTCTTTACTATTTTAACTTACCTACCATGAATGTACCCCAGACATCTGAAGCCCAGCTGTGGATCATGATTGAGTTACAAAACTGACTGTAGGGATTCTTTAAAAATGGCAGTAGTAAAAGGTTTCTAAAAGTACAATGACCAAAAAGTAATTCAAAATCAAGCACATAATGAATCCAAGATATTTCTGCCAGTATTTGCCCATGTTATATCATGAGTTTACTGCAGCCTTAGTTCTGAACAAACACACAAGATGCATACTTTGTACTGCACTTGCCTCATCACAAACATGAACTAATGTTTATTAAAACCCCTGAACTCAGATTCAATAAAATTAATTAAAATTTTCAGAGCTTTTGTTTTACATACAGTTTTTCTGTCCTTATAAAAACATAAAGGTTTAATTATTGAAAAAAAGTATTTTAGGATTTTTCCACAATTATTATCCAACAGTATCAAATTAGTATATATTTGGATTGAATTGTATTCAAACATTTGATTTTTTTAAAAAAAATGCTATATGTGAGATGATAGCTTTAGTTTTATGAAAATCACTAAAGGAATTTTGGGTTGGGATTAGGACATAATTTCCAACAATTTCTTAAATGTCTCTACATATACTTCATATACTTCTTTTTTTACTATGTATTTATAAAAACCATAATTCTCAGTATTGATGGTTATAAAATCAATACATTAATAAATGTAGAGGAACACTTGCTCCAGAAGCATGGCTTCTCTATGAAAGGATCACCTTCAAGGGTCTGGCTCTCGAGTAGAAAGAATGCTAGTCAGGCGAATCCTGTCCTCTGTTTTTGCTAACACTAAATGAAGTGGAATTCTGTGGTTCCTCCCCAGTGACTAACATGGAGATATGAGGAACACCCCATTTCTCTCAGTCTGACCTTCTAGTGGCAGCAAGGTTAATTGGTCTAGTGTTTAGGAATTGAATTATAGGATTCTCTTCATTAATTCAAAATAAGATTTTTTTGTCTGAAGGCAACATATCACATGCCTTTAAGTAAGCCAACTCAGAAGGCAATGGTGGCATATGCCACTCAATTCTCCAGCTGTAAAAGGAAACAGTAACTAGAAATAGAGAAGAGTGTGGAAGCAGAGTGGAAGCAGAGAGAAGCAAGGTAGAAGCAGGGGTAGAAGCTGAGTGAGAAGCAAGAGAATCAGAAGCAGGAGATTGAAGAAGCAGATGTGCAGAGAAGAGGTGGATGAGAATGCAGCTAAGAGAGAGTTCAGTTCAGTCTCAGAGGATGAAGCCATCTAGGTCTAGGCTTGAAGACTGTATCTCTTTCTTCCTTGAACCCTCACAAATAAAAATACTATTACAAATTTACTCTGAAGAACACTGAAGATGCTTTTATTCTCTCCAGTACCAAATATTCAGCCAAGTGTCAAGTGGTAGGAGCAGGGATGAGAAATAAAGAAGGCAAAATCAATAGCTAGGACCAAGTTTACCAAATTTAAGAAGTACAGCACCATGTATATTATTTCAGGGTCAGGGAGGAGGGAATGGCCACAGTCAGCAGAGAACTAAGTCAGATAATACTAGCAAAGAGAACACAGGATACCTCAGACACAGTTGCCTAAAGATTGATAACAACAGCCCAGGGGAAGAGTCAGCTCCCATAAACCCCAACCTTGATTCCTGTAAGGAAGCCCTAGAGAGACCTCGCCAAATTTACTCCTGTACAAGGACACAGAACTAAAGTCCCATCTAACCCTTAGGGTTATGGTTATTAGCAAATTTTTGGCCTATAGGCCTATGTTATGTGCCTACTTACCTGAATTTGCATAAAATTTTGTCAATAAACTTTATGATATGAGTTTGGGAAAGCACTAAACTTCATTAATATTATGTTATGCCAAATGTAATGATATTTTTTATTCTCTGAGTCCACACTAACAGATTTCATAGCTTTGTGTATGATAACATCAGTAGCAAAATTAAAGTTCAATATTTATATATGGTTAAAAAAACTAGTTCCCCATAAAACACACACACACACACACACACACACACACACACACACACAGAGGGGAGGGAGGGAAATTGAGAGAGAGGGAGAGAGGGGGGAGAGAGAGAGAATTTCAATTTCAAAATAACCATGGGTTAGGCAACAATAATAAATATATCAATAGTGCTCAAATGGCAGTATACATAGAAACAACCAAAGATGATTTTCTAAAAATAGAATGAATGCAGATGGAGGTAATAGTGGCTCCCAGAATAGGCTATATGTATAAATAAATACATAATAAGATGAAATTATCTGAAGATCATGGGTGAATTTGATTTAGTAGCTGAGCTTAAGCACCTGAATTTTATAAATCTCTGCAAATGATTTAACTCACTTTACTTTCACAAAAAATCACCATAAACTACTGAAACTAGGATGTTTCTCTATTTTAAAAAGTTATTAAGTTCACTATTATTCAGAGAAAAACAATCTGTGATACCATTCTATATTCATTGCAAATGCTAAATTTTAAAAGATAGTAAAAAAAAGAGAGAGTTCTAGCCCTCATTACCACCAAGTCTTTCACAGAGATTCAATAACATAACAACCACCTTTGATAAAAGTGGCAAAATAAAAATGCAATCTATAGAATGATAGAAAACATTTGCAAACCAAATATCTGATAAGCAATTGATATTCAAAATATACAAGGAATTCCTACAACCTCATAAAAACATGTATAACTCAACTTTAAAATTAGCAAAGGACTTGATTAGAAACCTTACTGAAGAGTTATACATCATCTACAGATATAGGAAAAAGTCATCAATATCACAAATCATCAAAGAAATGCAAATAAAGACCTGGATGGCACGTAAGTTCATAACTATTAGGGCAGCTACTATATTATATAAAAAGGAGAACAAATGTTAGGCAAGATGCACAAAAAGAGAAAGCTGTTTACATTGTTGATGGTGATATAAAATAATATAATAACTATGGAAAATATTGTTAAGATTCCTCAAACAAAAAGTAGGTGATCTAACAATCCCACTTCCAAGTACATACCCTGAAGAACTAAATTAAAGTCAAGATCTGAAGGAGAAATAGATGTTCTTATGTCTACCATAGGATTATTCACAATATTCAAGATATGGAATCTAAATGTCTATCAATTAAGAAATAAAGAAAATGTATTATATACATATAATGTGATGGTATTCAATCTTTAAAAAGAAAGAAATCTTGCCACTTGTGACAACAGACATAGGTAGATCTGGAGAATTCTGTACTGAGGGAAACAACATTTATATTTATCAACCATAATGACAAATATTATTTAATTTATGCATGGAATTTAGAGAGGACATATATAAAAGCAGAGTATAAAATGATTGTCAAGAACTTGGGGTGGGGAAATGGGGCATTTAGATTTACAAAATTTCTTTCATATTATAAACAAGTTCTGAAAATTAATGTATAACATGGTACAATATGTGATATTGTGTAATGAGGTTAGTTGATAAGATAATAAATATTAAACAGTTACCACGCTCAGAGTTAGTAACTTTATAAGGTTATATATATGTTAATTGTGATCACATCAGAATGTATATAAATATGAAAGTATTATGTGCATCTTAAATATAAATATTTTGTAAAAAGTAAAGAAAAAAGGCATTATTAGAATGAAGAGTTTACTCACATCTGAAGATTTGGAGCTAGGAGCCTCCAATGAAGATAGACTATGTTACATTTGTCTTTCTGGGTCGGGATTACCTCACTTAATATCATCTTTCCTAGTTCCATCTACTTACCCTCCCCTCAGAGCTCAGGAAACCCCACAGAAGAGAAAGTGGAAAGAGCCATAGGGGATGGAGGACAACTGCACTGTCATTTATCCCTTCCCTTTTAAAGGGACAAGGAGGGGAGTGGATCTGGGGGAGAGGGGAAGAGTGGGGTAGGGGGATGGGGTATTAAGTGGAATGGAGGGAGAGGAAACAGATCAGGATGTAGTATATGATGGAAGAATTAAAAAATATCCCACTGGGAGATGAAAAGTCAGTTTTCTACAATGGAGAGGCAGTGGGTATATCAACCACTCCAGGGTAGGCCTCATGTTCAGGAGCAGTTGACCAACATATAATAGATTCCATGGTTTTTATGTGAGCTTTTATTTGGTTACTCTTTGGTGTGTTTGTGTGTGTGTGTGTGTGTGCGCGCGCACATGTGTGTGTGTGTGTGTGTGTGTGTGTGTGGTTTTGGGAGGAGGTTGTTTTATTTTGTTTTCTTGGTTTTGTAGGGTTTTGTTGTTATATTGGGATTTTGTTTCTGAGAAAGAACTTGAAGTTGGGTGGATAAGAATGGGGAGCAAAATATATTTAAATTTTAAAACTGTTCTAAATAAAAATAAAGTAAATCATAAACATTTTACTTTTTGTAAAGAAAAAGGAAAAAAGAAAATAAAGTTATTGGATCTATTAAAAGACACATCTGTTATGTTTGCATAGTTATCTGTTGAGATAAGATGATATGATATTGGAAGTCTGAAACAAAATGAGCTGTAAATAACTACCCAAGGGATTAAATTTACTAATAAAAATATGTATTTCTAGTACACAAAAATATATTAAATAAATTCAAACAAAAAGAAATCACTAGTGATAATCTTAATATCTGAGAAGCTGAAATTGATTTATAGATTTTAGAAACAATATTTCATGAGCATAACAACAGAATAAGGAGAAATAAAAAGTATTTGGAATATAAGTCACAAGTACTTTAAATGACCTTGATAAAGGATATTTAAAGATTATTTACACATATATAAAGTATGTGTATTACAATATAAAAATATTATAAATGAATCACCAAAAAATGTAAAAGAAATTCACAGAGGTATAGAAAAATTAAGAAGGAGTGGAGATTTAAAGAGATGGTATAGAAATTGCTTATTCAGAAGTGGTTTTTCATAATCTAAATTATAGATCTTTTGTCCTATCTTAAACTGACCTGTTCTGATAGTAGAGTCACTTTTAGCTAGAACTCTGAAAAGCTTCACTGTCATTGTGAAAGTGAACAGAAATTATATATATATATATATATATATATATATATATATATATATATATATATATATATAATCAACAACAAAACAAACAACAATCCCCTACAAACACACATGCTTCATCTTGATTGCAGAATTTGAATAAAGAAAAAAAGTCTATTCTAGAAATTATTAGCCCAAAACTTGCACTCACTGTACATTTGTGGCCCAAGGCTCATAGCCATGTGCAATCCCTCAAACCACTAGTCTCAACAAATAAATTAATTTATAGTTATATCAGCTGGGTGGTACCCCCACACAACCAGCAGAAGTAAACTCAAATATTTTTCAGATGAATGCAATGTCAACAAAATGGAAGAGGGAATTTTTCCCTCCTTTATTGAAAATAGCTATTTTTCTCATATATCTTGATTATGGTTTCTTCCTTTCTCTCTACTCCTCCCAGTTCCTTCCCACATCCTCTCCCACCTGGATCCACACCCTTTTTGTGTCTCATTATAAAACAGGCTTTAGAGGGAATATAATATGATATGATATGATATGATATAATATAATATGATATAATATAATATACAAAAACTAACATATCAGAATAGGGCAAAACAAACAAACAGAGGGAAAGAACTCAAGAAAAAAACAAAAACTATATAGATGCAGAGACCCACTTATTTTCATGCTCAGGAATCCCATAAAAACACTAAACTAGAAACCATAATATATACACAAGGGACACTATTTCTGCCTTCTCTTCCACAAGGCTCCCTATTATAGCATGAGTGGGAAAGGAGCTCATGAACTCTACTACTACCTAAGGAGCTATTGGCAACTGATGGTTGCAAAGGAGGGGTAGTCACTTTTCATTAAGGGTATAACCACTGGTAGGTTTCCCAAACTCAGGTGGATAACTACACAGCAATGTACACAAAGGCATAATTCAGTGATTCAGTGAGTTATACATAAAAGAAGACATAAAGTGGGAATGGGATATGTTGTAGGGATCTGAAGGTTGAGCAGAAGAGTGAGTTGAGGGTAGATATAATCAAGATATATTATATACCTATATGATACTTTCAAAGAATGAATAAAAGATATTCTTTATAACAAGAGAGCTGTTGAGATGACTCAACAGATAAAAGGTTCTAGCCTCTAAGCCTGATGATATGAGTTCAATCCCTGGGACTTACATGAAGGAAGGAGAGAACTGACTTTCTGTAGTTGTCTTCTGACCTTACATTGGCACCATGGTATATGTGTCACATACACACAAAAAAAAGAAAGAAAGAAAAAAAGAAAAGAAAAAGAGAAAGAAAAGATGTTGGTGAGTATATAGAAGAAAAGAATCTATGCTCTTTCCATGGAAAGGTAAGTTTACCCAGCCTATATGAAAATAATTTTGAAAATTTCTCAAAATATTAAAAATATATCTACCATGTGATTCAATTGTACCATTGCAGATACACATGCATATATAATACATACACACAAACTGTAGTATTACTCAGTTGTAGCAGTACACCCATGGTGTCACTCAGCAAAGAGAAACGGAGGCATATTCATAGGTGAAAGAAGCCCTACCAGACCTCAGCAGAGGGAACCACTATCCTGGCCAGTGCCATACTGGACAGTGGAACCCTGAGCATCTGAGCTCAGGTGTTTTATTGATTTAGAACACCTCAGGTGTTCTACTGATAGCACGTGCAGATCATTAGCACTCAAACATCCCCCACATAAATCTAACACCAGCAAACAATACAAAACACTAAGACCTAGGGAGCCCCTCACCAACAGTGCACAAAACAGTTATATTATACATAACTAAAAATAAACATCTATAACAATCCCCCTTTTCTGTATAAGCCAATCAAAAAATTGCTTTATCTCTACAACACAGTTTAAAACTACACCAGCAAAACAATTTACAAGAGAAACAATCACAAGGGTTACTAATGAACAGAACCAAATGAAACCAAACATCTATCAAGATTTTTACAATGTCTTTGGACAGCAGAAAAACATTATCAATGTCCAGTTATCTGGAATTCATTCACGATTTTATGGGCTCCTTCAAAGGGATTGGATCACCTCTGTGACTCTAACCTCAGCAGCACACACAGCTTTTCCTCCAGGCTCTGGCTGGGTCTACTCCACTGCTGCTGTTGTTCTTGGTGGTCGATCCCATAGTACTGGCATCTCAAAAGCTGCTGGGGTCAATTACTGCAACTGGGCTGCACTTTCACCAATAGCCTGGGCTCTCACCATAGTTCCAAACCTCAGCTTCTTTACATGATCCCTTCAGTCTGGGCCTTCAACTGCTACTGAGGATGCACTTTTTACCAGTGGCCTCTCCTGGCCTCTCATAGTGTCAAGCCTCACCTGCTCTCTGAAGACCCCTTCAATGCATTAAAAAACCAGTAACTCCTGGGTGACTCTTACAGTGTTCAGCTATCAGTAAGAGATACAACCTTGGCCAGTTCTGGAAGACAGCTTCTGTGTGCCGACCCTGAGGAAATACTTTCCAGATTTTAAGATAGAGTCTGGTTTGCAAGAGAAATAACTGGTAACCTTGGCTGTAGGAAGAGTTCCTTTGTGGGGTGGAGTTCTCATTACCATAGCAGATGTGTCTTGTCAGGACCACCTCACCTCACCAGTATCTGGACAGGTTTTCATAAAACAAAACAAAGCAAAGCAAAGCAAAACAGACTCTGCAAGGTCTGGAATTTCTTTTTCTTTTCCCCTGTCTCCATGTTGAATTAGCTGGTATGACGTCATGTCCCATGTTGCAGGTTGTTAGGCTGCTACTGGGGCTGCTAAGCAAGGAGATATGGAGGCATATTCATACGTGCAAACCTTTCCAGATCTCTGCAGAGGGAACCACTATCATTGCAGATGTCATACTCAACAGTGGAACACTGAGCATCCCAGATCAGCTGTTTTTATTGATTCGGAATTCCTCATGTGTTCTACTGATAGCATGTGCAGATCATATGCAATCAAACATCCCCCACATACATCCAGCACCTTCAGACAATACAAAAAGCCAAGACCTAGGGAGCCCCTAACCCAAAGTGTACAAAACAATTATTTTGTGCAAAACTAAAAATAAGCTCCTACACCACTCAGTCTTAAAGAAGAATTAATTAAATCATTTAGGTGCTGGAAATGGATGGAAATGGAAATCATAATATTGAGCAAAATAAGCCTGACTTAGAAAGACAAGATTTGAATATTTTCTCTCATTTGTGGAGTCTATGTGGTGTGGGAAGACACAAAGTAGTAAGAGTACAAGAGAAGGACCAGTGGCATTCAAATTCAAACTTATGTTGAAATTTAATTGCCATTGTAATAATATTAAGAGGTAGAATCTTTACGAGACGAATTGGCTATGAGGGCTCAGCCTTCGTGGATGTTTTAATGCTGTTCAAACCAAACACAGAGGCTTATTTCTGAAATACCAGTACAGGTGAGGCAAGAGGGTTGCTATGAGCTGGAGCCCAGCTTGGGATACAAATTAAGACACTGTCTTAAAACATGCTGCTATAGTGCTATTGATTTGTTGTGAAAGGGTGAATTCTGTCTCCCTTTTTGTCTCATTTTTTTCAGACTTTCATCACAAGATGATTCAACAAAGAAGCCCTTGGCAGGTGCTGACACTACAGTCTTTAGTTTCCAAGCTTGTAGAACTATGACAAATAAATTTCTATTCATTATAATCTACCCGGTCATGATACCATGCTATTGTAGACAAATGGGACAATAGTGTGCTTTTTCTTATTTCTGTGTTGTATCTAGGTGTTCTGATTTCTTATTTTGTTTCCTTAGTTCTTGATATGTTAATTTTATTTTTATTTATCAAAAAATAGTAAGCCCTATCCCATAGAAATTGTGAACTAATATGTCTCAGTTTTTTATCTGATGAAGATAAAGACTCCACTTTCTTTGTGGTTCTATCTTATTTTTGCTTCTACCTCATTAGGAAGGAAAAAAATGGAGTGAGTAGATTAAGTATGTGACAATAAGTCACAGGATCAAGACTGGATCTTCTTTAGCACAACATTAGCGTATGACCATAAAGAAAACTCTCGTCAAAATAAGCTGAAAATTAAATTTTGTCAGCATGTAATGAAATCTCTCAATTAGCTTTTCCCCATATGTATAAACAGATTGTATTCTCTATATAAAAAGGCAACAATACTTTTAATGCCATTACTTCTTTATCTCATAACATGGGATGCTTGATAGAAAGATCTCTTTAATGTTGCTATACTTGGGGCTAGTCGCTGGCCGGCTAACAAAGACTTTCTATTGGCTTAAACTCATGTTCAAGCAGTCTTCTTTGGTGAATACCCCACAACAAAAAGGACCAGAAATGCAGTGCTCATGATGGTCATGGTGGCACCTGACCCTGTGTAAAGAGGTATATAAGGAAGTACCTGGTGTTACAGGCTCCAGTGCAATTTTTCACCCAAACTCAGTGGTGGTCAAAATGGTGAACACACCAGTCACACATACTGTTTGGGTAGGGTTGGTTTCCTTAAATCACAGGTAGAACACATCATATTCTTGAGAAACATAACTTCATTGAATTCATAAATTGGAGAATTAATATTGCATTTGCTTGTTGTGGTGGTTCCAGATTGTCTAAGCACATAAGAGTGAAGACCACTGTGCTGATGATCAACATGAGTTCTGACAAAAAAAAAACATGATATAGGAAGATAGTGCCAGCTCTTGGCAGTAGCCAAGTATTTCCCAGATGAGCTTAGTATAAATCATCTTTTGTAAGACCAAGTTCAGGACCACAAAGGTGTACTTGTGTCAGGGAAATAGGAGGTGGTGAAATATGGCCTTCTGAAGGCATTGTTGAATTATATAAGAGCCTATCTGTGCTTCTCTCAGAATTGGGACTTTCAGTGTTTTTTTGTTTTTGTTGTTGTTTTGTTTTGTTTTGTTTGTTGTTGTTTTGTTTTGGTGCAGATACAGATCATAATAACATAATAAGTATGTAAGAAGCCAGGTATACTAAGAAGAGAACCAGGAGGTCCAAGCTCAGGTACATTTCTCTTGGTTGGTGTCTTAGTTATTATTCTAATACTATAATGAAACATAGTGATCACTGCAATTTATAAAAGAAAGCATTTAATTTGGGTTTCAGAGGTTAGAGTGCATGATGGCAGAACAAAGGCCTGACAGTAGGACTAGCTGAGATCTTATATCTTGATCTACAAGTTAAAAATAGAAAGAAAGAGAAACTGGGAATGGCACAAGTCTTTTGCAATCTTACAGTCCACTCTCAGTGATACACCTCCTCAAAGGCCACACTTCCTAATCCTTTCCAAACAGTTCTACCAGTTGGGGATCAATATTCAGACCTATCAACTTATGAGGGCCATTCTCATTCAGATCACCACAGTTGGATACTTTTAAGCTGCATCTCTACCATCTATTCATTTTTTTCAACATTCTTGGAAAATCCAAATACTGATCCTCTTGGGTATTGATGTGCATCTGACACAGGCAAGGTTAGTAACATGGCTGCTCCAGGATGCTGGAACTGGCCTGAGCTTAGCAATTGCCAGGACCTTCATGCTGGAATTTGTTGGGAACTCATCAAAATGCCCCTCCAACAGCTTTGGTGTTTTGTTTGTTCATTTTGTTTTGTTTGTTTTTGTTTGTTTGTTTTTGAGACAGTCTTTCTACATAGCCCTGGCTGTCCTGCAACTCATTATGTAAATCAGGATGGCCTCATATGCTCAGAGATCTGCTTGACTCTGCCTCCTGAGTGCTGGGATTAAAGGCATTCACCACCACAACTGGCCCTCCAACAATCTTATAACATACAATCTTCCACAGAAAGTTTAATGAAACTTGAATTTGAGACTTATTAAATCTTGTCTGCTTGAGATCAAAATTGTTTCTACAAAAAAGTTCTGATTATGTGCCATAATTGTGCATTTAAAAAAATGAATGTCTTGTTCTAGCCCATCTTTTCTAATTTTAATCTACAAGGGTCAAACCATTGTTTCTCAATTGAATTTCAGGGAAGAGAAGCGACAATTAGTAGCAGACACTAGTATTAAAAAACAGTGCTAATTTGCAAGAATACACTTATTTCCTTAATATTGTTCTTCCACTATTTGACAACATATGCAACAAGAGTGAAGAAAAGGAAATGTCTGGAACATGGTAGTAGCTAATATCACACTCAAGTACTTCTTGAGAGCAAAATATAGGACAGACAATGTTTGGGGGCATTGGTTACATTCATCATCTCACACAATGAATAAAAAAATCTAAAAGATATAAATATAATATGATAGCAATGTGAGTCATGTACACACATTGAATGGAAACAGGACATACTGCCTTAATCCCAAATGCCTCTAATCCTTTATCTTGAATATGGCCTAAGTTTAATTTGTTGAAGATTCTAAAGCCCTTGCCCTTGCCCTTGCCCTTGCCCTTGCCCTTGCCCTTGCCCTTGCCCTTGCCCTTGCCCTTACCCTTGCCCTTGCCCTTGCCCTTGCCCACAAAATCCTTTCCTCTAGTTTTGACAATGTCAATTCATAATGTTTTTCTGCTTGCCATGGTGAGACTTCATCTATGTAACTCTGTTAGGTACTTTGGTCAGTGTTATGTTTCTGAAAAAGCTACATGTAAAAGTTCAAAATAAGGTTGTTACAGAAGTGTAGTATAGAAAAGTCTATTGCCTTCAAGTTCAATGTTCAGTAAATGGCTATAAAAGAAATGATCAATTGGCTTACTTTTTACCCTGGGAATTCCTAATTCTTCACATTTAATATTTCACTAATGTTTACACAAGTCTTGGGCAATGAAGAGGGTATCTGTCCAACAAATGTACATGCTAACACATGTATTCAAGGTCACTGATAGCTGAAACATCTCAAAAACAAACATTTATTAAACTGTTTCTTATTTCATAACTTCAAAACTGTCTGTCTTCTCTTAACAAAACCAATATGTACACAGAAAATCCAATTTGTTATTTTATATTCATTTTATAAACATCACAAGTTTTCAAGAAAATATCAATTTGTCCATTATTCATCCTTAAGTTAATAGAACTCACATTCCTAATACTGAAAGACAGGGCTACTACAAACTGAACTACAAAAATTTGTATTATTTATTCAGTGAAGTAAAAATTAAGAACAATAAAAATTCATATAAAATTAATATAACAGTATTACACACAGAAGTGGGTGGACAGAAAGTGTCCTCCCTATTCTGGATTCATAAATGCACTGCTTCTTTCTTTCATATAAAAGAGTACACGTATAAGGATCACCAAATCATTTGAAAAGTTTTTAACAAGACTAATTTTTTTCAAAAATTAATTTTGAATTTTTGTTGCTATGCTTCTTCATCCAAAACACTCCTTCTTCACGTTATCTTTACTCTTCCCTTTCCAAAACTAGTATAAAAATGCAAGAATATTTCTTGTGTGCTGTCTCATCTGGCTACATTTTTAATGAGTAGTGATTTTGAAAATTAGATTCCTTTAGCCTTCATTGTGGATGCACACCAGTGACTCTATATGGTGTTTTCAGGCCCTTTACCTTTAGCCTGAAGTGTGGTTTATATATCCAGTGACATGCCATTGGAGAAAACTGATTTTCTCTTTCCCAGCAGATATTAATTGCAATCAGCTTCTTGGTTAGGGGTGGTACCTTGTATCCATTCTCCATTATCTGTGCTGGGAATTTTGACTTATTTGAACTTGTGTATGTTTTGTGCATGCTGAACACCTCCATAGTACAATCAAGAAAAGGAAAAAAAAGCTGGGCAGTGGTGGTGCACACCCTTAATCCCAGCACTTGGGAGGCAGAGGCAGGTGGATCTCTGTGAGACTGAGGTCAGCCTGATCTACAGAGTGAGTTCCTGGACAGCCAGAGTTACAAAAGAGAAGCCCTATATTGAAAAAGAAAAAAGAAAAAAAAGAAAGAAAGAAAAGAAAAAGAGAATGGTGAAAAAATAGACAAAAAATGGAGAGTTTTGTATTTCTGATGAGACACTGTAGGTAATATTATCCTAGGCCTAAAATTATTGTTCATTAATCATTGACAATTCTTGAAAAAGGATGAGAAAATCTAAGTTGTGTGAAATGAAATATTAAGTAGTTAGAATATGGATTGCTTATTGTGTAGCTTTGAGGTTTGAGGTAATATATTTATTCAAAATCACACCTAGCATTCTGGAGTGGACAACTGATTGGATGATTGTGCCATTCACTGAGACAGGATTTAGAGGAGAGAGACAAACAGGTTAGAGTACAGGGGAAAGTAGAAATCTTTTAAGGAGATTGGGAACTATTATTAAGTTTTAGAAATCCAAGATGTCCGGTTGACACTGTGACGCAGGAGTATTGTCTGGGTTTCCTATATACGTGACAATCACCAACATATGGATGACAGTGCAATAGGGATAGCTGATACCACCAAATATTCACAGTATGTGTTTTGCAGAGTTGAATTTTGGCAATGTCTTAAAAAATACTTGTCTTAGCAACATTGTTGAGAATTTTGTGTGAAATGAAGAGGTTGGAGAATGACTGCTCACTTAAGACTGTGTGTAGTGAGGAGGCTGGAAGTGTGGAGCTGAAAAAGGTGACTTTGGAATGTTTTACATAAGAGAAAACTTCAGGGTCTCTAAATTATGGTAATAAAGATTCTGGAAGCAGGGAGCTTGGTGGGGGTGGGGGATAAGTGGTGACAAGAAACAAAAATTCATCAAAGGAGAAAAAGGATAAAGCATAGCAGACTCAAATCACAGGAAAGTAGGTGCAGCTGATTACTGTTGTTGTTGCTGCTGCTGCTGCTGCTATTTTTGCTGCCAACGCATGGGGGAAATGATTGGTGAGGAGCACAATGAAGTTAACTTATTTTTTTATAGTGAAAGCACAAGGGTTCCTGTTAGAAAAATTCTGGTTTGTCTATGAACAGGCAACATTATCTGCTGAAACTCAGTGGGGAGAGAGAGGAGGAAGCTCAACTCCTCATTTATCCCGTTGATTATACTGGTAGACTGCTTATATTCTCTTGCATCCTCTCGTATCCGGGATTATGGTACAGCATTAGATGTTGTTTATGAGTTGTTGACTCGACCTAAGGCAGACGTGGCGACATTACAGTAGGAACTACTATTCCCATAGTGCAATACGGGTCCTGGGAAGTACGGAGGGTTGGGAGCGTCTCAGATCCCGCCTTCCAGCCTGCTCCCATTGGAGGAGAGCTCACGTTCCCAGGAGGCCAAGCGTAGGCGGAGCGCTTTACACGGAAGCCTGCGGCGTCAGGTCTCAGCCTTCTCTTATTTCTGGTAGTGGGCGACTCTAGGAGGACCTGAGATACTAGGTCACGAACCTGAGTGCCCACTAGAGGGTACCTGGACAGGTAAATAGAATGGGGCATTTTCTGCGGAAGGTGAGGAGACGCTTCGGAGAGAGAGCGGAGGTGTAAACTAGAAGGTGCTAGGGTGGAGCAAAAGGCTGGGCAAGGGTGACTTGGATTTCTCTGTTGTCTACAGTTCTTGATTGTTGAGCAGGTGCAGTTTGGGCAAGAAATGTTTAGGCTGATTAAGAGGTCGCGGGTTAGAGTATCAGAACGCGTCATTAAGTTGTCATTACAGGATGGGAAAATACTAAGTTTCTCTCATTCGCGTTCTCCAGACTTTTCTGTAGCCAAAAAAAACAAAAAACAAAAAAAACCTCTTTCACCCTCATCAACATCATTTTTTGCTTCATGTTTCCTTCTGTCTGTTTATGCTTCGTTGTGAGTTCCTAGCCCTCGTACACCCTTACCAGTATTTACATTTCTCTTAGTTCCAGTAGTCAGTAGATTCCACTCAAACCTATTGTTTGAGCGTATTACTGTTATTTTTATTGATGGCCAATATTTACTAAATTTATCATATATGTGAGTCTTTGGTTAATATAGCTCTCATAACCAGTGGATTATCAAGTCTTTTTTTTGAGATTTTATTAATCATTCTTAATGATTTGCATCACCATTTTCTTTGGAAAATCTTTCCCTTTGAATAACTATGACTGGAAGCAATGTACTTAATAATAAATATATTTATTTAAAAATGGATACATACTAGATACTCCTTTAAGTGCATGAGATACATTGGTAGCAAACAAGACGTAGGAGGTGACTAATACAGGAACTTACATGTTTTGGGAACAGGGATAAGTAGGAATAGTAAATCAATATGATGGTGTATGTTGGTTAATACAAAACTTAAAGGGCAGTTTGCTTGACATAATAAAAATCCTGTCATGACAAAGTGAGAGGGGTTGAGTTGGTCTTCAGATCATTTTCCAGAAACAATACTTGTGATGGCAGCAAGAGTAATCTTGATCTGTAACCTGACTTTTCATAAACACCCCTTCTTTTTAATTGTCTGGATTGACAATGTTCTCCCTTTGCTATCTATTCCAAGGTTATTGCATCACAATTTGTGGTTTATCTGTCATTGACTTATTTCCTGCTGTATCTCAGAATAAAGAGTTGTTGATTGGATTACTATCAATCATCTGTCTTACATGAATTAGGGAGACAGTTTGGTAGTTAAAAAAATATACTTCTTGCCAGGTCCTATAGAATGTAAGTTATCTACGAGTTACAGTATTTTAAGTGCGCCCAGTGTTCACTTAACTGTTCAATAAATATTCTGTGCCAGGTATTGTGCTGATTGTGGAGTAGAGTGGACACTTGATCTAATGTGATTGGTCTCATAGAGATAGAAGAGACACAGAAACAATGTTATGTGAATACAAGAGAGTACCATGTAATTTGAGAGGCAACGATTAAAGTGCTGCAACTGCAAGCCAAAGATGAATTCCTAGCAAACTACCAGAAGCTAGAAGAGACTAATGATTTTTACCTACAGATTTCATGGGGAACATGGTCCTACCAACATCTTTGTTTTTTTTTTTTTTTTGTTTGTTTGTTTTTTGCCCTCTAGCCTTTTAAGCTTTGAGGTGATAAATTTCTGTTAGAGTAGGCCACCTCATTTTTTGGTCATTTTTAAGGATGCCCCAGAAAACTAATTTAGTATTCTTAGCAAAATCTAAGTAGAATTGGATAATGGCTATTGGCCTAAGTGAGAAATGTTTAAGAAAATTGGGAGAAACAGTGTTGAGGAAAATTTGATATTTCCATTATTTTTTGTTGCCTCTCTGTCTGGCTTATGATCTCATGCTTTTTCTTTCTGAATGTTATTTTATACAGCATTTTTTGGTTTATTAGACAGTCATATGGTGCTGATAGTAGAGCTTAGTTTCCTTATTTCAAATACAGTGGATGTTCTTTCAGCTACAGTTGTTTCTGTTATTGCAACACTCATCAATATGTTACACATTCAACTGCAAAAGAGTTACAGTGTGGGCAACAAGATTTGTCAATAGGTGGAGTTTTTCAGTAATATAGGACAGAGGGAAAACATTCCTATTAGTGATGTCTGGAAAGAAAATCAGGTTTTAACAGTCTAAATTTTAATTAGGAACTGCTTTTATTGAGGGAAAAACCTGTACTACTCTGTAACTTACATCCACTGTTCCCAATTTTACTTTGAATAGTGTGTTTCCTATACCAGTACATATACACTTTATGTAAACTTATAAACTGTTTTACATTCTCTTTTCTTCTCTTTTTCTTAATTGTCTTTAGTTCCTCAAGCCATCGTTTATGTCTCCAGATTTCTTATATGTTTATTTCTCCCTTCTGTTGAGTCTTAAGATACCTAGAACTAAATTCATTGTTCTCTGTACAGTCTAGCCAGCATAGCATGTAATAGGAATAGGACTTAAGAGAGCAAATCCCCCCTTTTATTATCACAATTTTAAGACTGTTTAAGCATTTTAAACAGTTCCCTCATGCTCTTCGTTCATAAAGAATTTACAGTTCATGAAAACAATCATTTTTATGCTGTTGCAAAGTTTGGTTTTCTTGAAGTTACAGAGTGACCAAGGCTACTACTTTCTCATCAGTCTTGTCAGGACACCATATATTTTCTTATCCCTATATCTCTTTGTGCTTTTGTCTTGTCTACTATATGTCTCTTTGACCCTAGGCAATAGCTTCCTTCTTTATAAAATTGAAGTCACTATTTTCTAGTCCTTATTCTTTGTATGAGCCAAACATATCCAACCACTAACACTTGTTCCTTTTAGAAATTTTCTTTCTCTTTGGCCACATTTTCCCATTCCATTCGGTCCTCTTGAGTTTTCTTTGTGAGTCTCTACTTTTTTTTTATTTGAGACAGGGTTTCTGTGTTGTAACTCTGGCTGTCCTGGAACTCACTCTGTAGACCAGGCTGGCCTAGAACTAACAGAGATCCACCTGCCTCTGACTCCCAAGTGCTGAGATTAAAGGCATGCCCCACCACCACCCTGCTGGGTCTCTACTTTTTAATCTTTCCATCAATTGTTGGTTGTGTCTTGGGTTTTATCATTGACCCTATTCTTTTGTATACAGTGTATCTTTTATGAATCATATTTTAAATGGCAAGTTCACATGAGCTCATCTGTGATAAAAGGGTATAGAATCAGTCCCTTTGGGAATTCAATATTTAGTGGTGAGTTAGGGCAGAAAAAGTCATCAAGAAGAAAGCCAAAGAAGTGAAATACATAGGAACGTTTCAAGGATGAGAATTAGTTGGCATGTTGACAGTTCTTGAGAGATAAAGTAAGATGATAATAGAAAAGTGATCAGTATTTTGTAGCATAGAGGGAGGCTGTTGGCAAATTTAGAAAGCATGATATTTTGGATTGTTAAGGTGGAAAGCCTTAGTACAATAAGTTGGGGAGTTTAAAGGAGGTAGAGAAACAAAGATAATATATAGACAAAAGTCTAAGAAATAAAGTAGTAACTGCAGAGTGATGATACATAGTCAAGGGAGGCTTTTAGAGCAAGGGAGATTAAAAGCATGAGATATTGGTTTGTACACTGTAACTTCTTACATTGTACAGAAGAGTCTGGAAAGGAGACTGGTGAAGAAACAACCCCAGGGAACAAATTTATTTAGGCAGTAGGAATGGAGAAGAGATCCTACTAGAAGTTCAGCTGAAAATACAGATGAATGCCATTTGCTCTATGTACTGTCCTTCAATGCTAAGATTTCAATCAGAACTCAGCAGATTCCCTGACCCCAAGTGCTTCATACTTTTCTAGTGTAATGAAATATGGTTGTGTGAATTATTTTCTTCTAGACTTATCCAGGCCAGATTATTTAAACTACAATTTTCAGAACCTGACCTCCGGCTTAAGAAAACAGAATTTAAGAGATTGTGTCAAGTGACTCATTCTGCCACCCAACATGATTCATAGTCTCATTATAGTTTGAGAACCACTGATTTATTTGATGAAAATGAACACATTAATTTATATTACATTAAAGAGTTAATTTGTTCATTTCTATAGTTTATACCTAGAGACGGTAATCTGGCCTGTTGTATGAGGAAGTGTATTCATATCCAAATGTAAGGAAAATAATTTTGAACTCATGCCCTATTGTTTGGTAATATTTGTTTATGCAGATCCTACCATAAATTGTAAAACTATTCCTCCTTTTGTGGAAAGTTTGGGCTAATATCACTGGTTGCTTTTATGAATAATGCCTTTATATTAGAGGTAATTATCATATAGGCATTATACAATATACATATTTTTGGTCCTATGCAGCTATATGGATTCTAGATTCACACTGGGTTTAAAACCTGTATCACTCTAGCTCTATAATTTTGGGAAGAATAGGGGATCAATGCCTTAGTTTCTTTATCTTTAACAGCATCATTACTTAATATAATAATCCCATTAAGTTGTGAAGATTAAATGAGGTAGTTATAAAGCACTTAAACTGTATCTGCTACAAGGTGAGTACTTATAAATATGAGTTGTTGTTGTTGTTACATTGATCTTTGTGGATCTAGAGTCTAGTTTCTGCTAAACTATATTTCCATAGGATAAATTTTCAGGATGAGATTATTTCATTAAACTCTGATGACATATTTATGTCACTTTGCTATCTGTGACCATTGTTTTTCAAAAGAGTATCAATTTCTACTATATAATTTATAAATGCAGTCTGTGTATACACTGATACATAACTATAAGGAGTTTAAATTGTAAACTTGTAGAAGACCTTGATGTGGTTCTCGCTCTTTTTTTTCTTATTGCTGGGTATCAAACTCAGGGCTACAGGCATACTAAGCATACTTTATACCACTGGGCTGTGGTCTAAAGTTCCTATTAAGTCTTTGTTGATTTTTATACTGTAGTGACTTGTTCAATACTATCTCCAGATAGATGTAGATAAATGATAAGTTTGCTTTTGAAATCTCATGCCTAAGTAATATTCTAAATCTGTCTCCTTTTTTTTTTTACTTTTAATAGATTGAAGTCATGGCCATTCTTTTTGCTGTTGTTGCCAGGGGAACCACTATCCTTGCCAAACATGCTTGGTGTGGAGGAAACTTCCTGGAGGTGACAGAGCAGATTCTGGCTAAGATACCTTCTGAAAATAATAAACTAACTTACTCACATGGCAAGTGAGTTCTGATCTGCATGTGGTAGAGGGAAGGAGGGAATTTTATTATAGTCAAAACAATAGAAAAGAAGCTTTTGGGTAGATTAATTTGACAAAACAGTAACTTTACTAGCTTAGAAATTGTCTGGTGCTAAGCTAGGCATGGTGGTTAACTCATGCCTCTAATCCTACTACCAGATCCCACTGTGAATTCAAGGCCAGCCTAAACTACATAATGGAAATCTTATCTCAAAACAATAAAAAAGTCTGATTTTGTTAATTAGTAATTTAATTTATGATTATTATATCCTGTCATTGAAATGATATAGTAAAAAAAAGAGTTCTGAGATATGTGAAATGATACAGATAATATAAACAGTATTCTTTTTTTTCATTCATTTAGTAAATAATAACACAGTTCTTAGCTATTGATAGGCACTTTACTTGGCGAAAGTGATATCACAAGAAATGTAGTATAAATTGCCTTCATAAAGATTATAGTCTAATGAGGAAATCTGTAAATAAGTATAGTAGATACTGTGAAGTAGTAGCATTCTAGTTAGAAGTAACAGCGAACAGACAGTTAAGGAGTTATGTAGTCATATTTATGGAATTGTAAGTTATTCTCTGGCTAGTACTCAGTATGATGATGATAAAAAGAGATGGATAGCAGAAAGTTATGCATGAGTGTATAGGGCATATTAAGATTTTAGACTTACTTATGGCAGTGAAAAGGCAGTGAAGGTTTTTAAGGTATGACAGCTTTTGCTCCAGAAAGATCACTATGGTGGCATATTAGAGAGTACATAGATGGAAAATCCTAAAATGTTGTTAAAAGGTGCCTTAATTTTCCTCATTGATGCTTAAAAATTTTGTTACTTATTTCTTATTTCTTTAGCTCTTATGTTAGGAGATTCTTACTACTTTCTAGTGTTAAGCCCTTTTACAAGTTTGTTAAAGGTACTGTGAAAAAGACATCAAGATACAACATTGGTGTATATGAAATAGTCCAGAGATGAGTGGTTCACTGGTGGGGTGGCTCTGCCATCACTGAGCCTTCCATCTTTTGCCAAGGCAGCTTCTTTTATTGTTATTATATCCCAGTGATTTTTCTTGTGTTTTTAAAGACAAAGGTCAGAAGTGACCTTGCATTTTATTGTTTCACATTTCTGCTTACATTTTTCCCTCCTTACTATATAATTATGTAGCCAGACTAGCTAGAAGGGAAGCTAGGAACTGTCATCTCTGGCTGTGTGGACATAAGCTTCAGTAAAGCTCTTACCTGGAAGAATTTATTATAATACAGCAGAGGATGACTTTCAGTCTTCTATTTTACTCCTCCAGCCATCCAAATACATAGATGAACTTTCCTTCTCAAATGTAGAACATATCTGACTCTAAAGACTCATCTGCTTGCTGTGTTTTGTTGTGTGTCCATAGTTCCTGGGTGATGCACAGTCCTTTTCATCTGGTCCAGGAGTCCTATAGCCTGGTGATCATAAAAAAAAAAAGAAGTCATATGTTTCCCCTGCTATCATATCATAACCTTATCAACAATATTGAGATAAGAACAGGATTACTAGAATGAGAGTAAAAACTTTTATTTAGAAAAAGAGAATAACAAGAAATGTAAAAATCATTGCTTACTAGCAGTGATTAAATAACTACTTTACAATCATTTGGAATGGGGTGTGATTAGTGATTCTTCTTTCTTGGAGAAACTCCTCATCTTTTCTCCCAGACTTCTACCTTTGTTCTCCAGTAAGTTCTTCCTATCTATTATTCTTTTTGGTCACGTACAAAATGAACGTCAAAGAATGTGTCATCTTTGGGAACTTACAGATTTTATAGTCTATTTCTTTTTGTTTATGTTTGGGGGCCCAGAGATTGTCATAGGGATTAAGTAATCTCAGCATCTTTTGAGTATGACTTTATAGTTTCTTCAAAACACTTTAGGCTTACAATGTATATGTTTCTAATCAGTTCCTATGAAAATGCTGAAAAATAAAATAATATAAAATTCTCTTAGAGGAATGAAGGGGATATATCTTTCACTTATTAGAGCCAGAATTTAGTAACATACCTACTACATCTAGCTACAAGGGAGGCTAGGGAATATATGTACAATGTAAATTTTAGTAGAAGAAAATATTTTCTCCGTGCTGTGATCTCTATCCAAGTCTTCACCTGGTCCTCCCATGTTTGTTAATCACTGATATTTATTTTTTTCTTTTTAACCTTCTGCCCTGTTTTTAGTCATATAATCATGTTTGTCATCTCAATAAGATACCTTTTACTTTTATTTACCAAAATAAGAGCATTCACATTATTTATGTTGAATATGTTCACTGGACACTCAGCCTAAAACTTTGGAATCATTTCTCTTCTTCACCAAATCTTTATCTTTCTTCTACAAGTTTGTCAAGCCCATTCTTTCTCCTCTATCTCCATTTTTTATTCAATGATCTTTTCTTCTACTACTTTAATCCTCGATTTTGTTTTCCACCCACACTTAACAATTTACTATTCAATGCTAATTTCTTTGTTTCTTCAAAACATTTGTAATAGTTCTCACATTTTATTGGAGTATTCTTAACATACTTACATTTTAAAATATTTATTTAGGATGGCAAAAGCAGATTTTGAAAATGTTAATTATGGTAGACACTAGCATATTTAGGACTGGAGCTCAGGAGGTGGGTTACATACTGATTTCGGATATTATCAAATGTAATAACATTACCTGCCCCAAGCAAAAAAAAATGTGTCTTTTTATTGTTCTCAAGGCAGTATACAATGCAGTTTATAAAATACCGTATAATCCAGTGTCTACTTACTTTTTCACTGTCATCTGTCCAGGCAATTACGTTTTTTCCCTATATATTCTGTACTTTTGTCATGTTAACAGATTTTACTCTCCTATATCTTTTATGTGTTCTTTTATCTCCAAATCTTTGCACTGCCTGATTCTGCACTTTTGTATACTCTTTGCTGACTCTTTGCACTGCTATCTATTACTTATTCTTTAAAAATCCAGATCATATATCACTTTTACCCTTTGGTAAATCTCCATTACCTGCTTTCTCTATGTCCTGAGAGTACCATATACTACCCTCAACTTCCTACCATCTTGTTTGCCATTCTGCATTGTAATTCCTTGCACTATGTATGATCCCAAAAAAGCAGGGACTAATGGCTTTACATTCTGTATCCTTATTATCTTGCACGTTAACTTGATGAAAAAAAGCACCCAAATGTTATTGTTGAGAATTTAATAGCAGAGGTATTTGTATTGCCATGCCAGGAAAAAGCTAAGCAAAAACAAAAGCCCTGTGGCCCATTGTGGATTAATTTTTATTGTGTGCCTCTTCTAAGATTACATCACTTCTTTAGGCCTTAAGAATCCAATTATGCTTTTGTAGCTAACATTTTAATGGTTAATGCACGTTATTATAGACCTTCTTTCCATGTTTTATTCCTGTCAGTTTTATCAGAGATAGAAATGTATGGGGGAGGGAGGATGAGAATTGATTATATTTTTAGTCAGTATAGTGAAGTTGGACATACTTAACTGGCTTATATATAGCTAGAACTTAGAAGTGAAATAGATGATACTTAAAACCACAATATGTTTTATATCTTTTATTCTGCAGTTATTTGTTTCATTACATCTGTCAAGACAGGATTGTGTATCTTTGTATCACTGATGATGTAAGTAACTTGAATATATATTGCTACTTCACTATGTATACTAATACAGTTATCAATTATCTATGCCTATGGTGGGTAAAGGTGATACAACTTTGTAGCTAGAAATTTTTTCTGCATCTTACATTTGTTATAAAGATCATCTTATGATAAAGTTTGATACTTGAATATGTATAATTCAACTCAGTTTTGGTAGTTTTTGCTTAATCTCTCTAACCCTTTATGTTGTAATTGGTGTTTATGATTATGATTGTTATTAAAGCTTCTCAAAATGTTGAAATTTAATAGTAAATTAATTATTCCTTCCATCAATAGTTAATAAAATTTTTATGTTTCTATACTATGGAAAAAAGTCATAGTACATTATGAACAGCTATGTAGATGTATCGTTTACATTGGTTAAGTTGTTTTCTGAGTATGTTGGCTATAAGCCCAGAATGTTCAGTAACTTAATAATGTCGTCAAAGAAGTTCTCTTCTCTTCTTTACTTACTGTCAGTTTTTCACAAGTTCCCCTTATCATTGCATGTAGATACAGAGAAGAAGTATAATGATTATACTTCTTTATGACTTCTTTGAGAGCACCCGGCCATCAGCCTAATAATAATAAAATAATAATAATAATAATAATAATAATAATAATAATAATACCTTTGAAATAGTGATGCATGTAGACTACTTCAAAATTCCAATAACTGTTAGAGCATATTAATAATATTTTTAGATGACTAAGCTATAGGTACTGTTTAATACTCCTTTGTTTTGTTACTTCTATTTGAAATTGAAATTTAACCTAAAGGATGAATAAAATAATAGTGTAGTATTTCTTTGTATTCTAATACAAGAACCCCTAGAATTCTGGCTGTTCATCCCAGTTGAGAATTGTTACTGTGGTGCTGGAGACATGGCTCAGTAGTTAAGAACACTGGCTACTCTTCTAGAGGACACAGCTTTGATCCCCAGCACCCACATGGTGGCTGACTAATATCTGTAACTCCAATCTCAGGAGATCTGGCACCCTCTTGTGATCTCTGAGGCACTGTACAGACATGGTACATAGACATACATGCAGCAAAACACCCATACACACAAAATAATAATCCTTGGTTTAAGTGGAAATTATGTTCACTTACATTGATCATCACAATGATTTTTAGCTCTGGTTTTACAATGAAGTCCAGTCCTGAAAAGACTGATGTGAAAATGCTTGGAGTGGATGAGAACTATCATAGAATCTCAAATGGTCCAAGTTGAACAGCAAAATTCTTAAACTGTGCCTTGTTGCATGTGTACACACACACATACCCAACTTTTTGATTGGCTGGGATAGACAGGGTACATTACTTGACCTTTTCAGATGTATTACTGATATTGGAAAATATCAGTTCAAAATTCATATCAATAGAATTATCTTTATATGTTAAAAACTACTTTTTTAAGATCTGTTTTTTCACTTTGTTTATGTGTGGTAATGTCCACAGAGATCAGAAGAGCAAGTCAGATCCCTTGGAGCTAAAGTTACAGGCAGTAGTGAGCTGCCCAACTTGGATACTGGGAACCAATCTTGGGTCCTCTTAAAGAGCAACAACCACTCTTAACCACTGAGCCATCTCTCCAGCCCCCAAAGGATACTATTTTTATGGATTTTTTGAGCGTTTTATGCTGTACCTTGTAATAGAGCATGTGAATGAATTGGAAGAAATAAAATCAATTCCTGACCCTCAAGTTAATAATCTACATACCATTATCTTTAGTTTGGATTTGGCTCTCAACTTATTAATTTACTAGCTGTTTGACATATGGCAAGTTAGTTGTCTTTGCTTCCTTATGTATTAAATAAGATCAGTTCTGGTTCTTACTCATGTAGTAATTAATCAGTAAACATTACTTATTGTACTCTTATTACTGATCTGCCACGTATCTTTGTTTACTTTGTAAGTATGAGTACAATATTGATCACTTTGCAGGATTTTGAGCGTTCTCGGGCCTTCAGTTTTCTGAATGAAGTAAAAAAGAGGTTCCAGACTACTTATGGTTCAAGAGCACAGACTGCACTTCCATATGCGATGAATAGCGAGTTCTCAAGTGTTTTGGCTGCACAACTGGTATATAGTGTTATATACTATATAGATACATATATATATATATATATAGGATATAGTGTTTTGATTTATATTTTCTTCTTTATTACCTTCAATACCATGATTACCTGATCTGTAGAACACTTTTTTGATTGTGTCATTATAAGCCAACATAATAAAGCTTCCTTATTAAAAGATACAAAGGGGTCATTTTAGTGTAGAAAACTAAATGCTGATATTCTCTATTTCTAATAGTCAGAATATCTCAGGATTTGGAATAATGTTAAAGATTGGCTAGTTTGACTACCCATTTAATGCTTAAATCCACTAAATATGTCAACTGGCCTTTTAACCTATATATAAACTTCTTCCTTGTGAGGTAAGTTTGATTTTTGAATAGCTCAAAATAGTCAGTTGAAAATCTGTTCATCTGCATAACTTCCTCATTGTCAACTGAACTGATGGTGTGTGTGTGTGTGTGTGTGTGTGTGTGTGTGTGTGTGTGTGTGTGTGTGTGTGTGTCTAACTCTCTGAAATACCATGATAGTCAAAGTAAAAAAACTTTCTATTACCCTAAACTTTACCCCAACTCTTTCTTAGTAAGTCATCTCCCCAATACTCTGTCCCAGCAAATTAGTGATCTATAATTTATCTCTATAGATTAGTTTTTTCTTCTCTAGAATTTTTTATAAACACAATCATAAAGTAGGTTCTCTGATATGCCTTATTTGTTTTGCTCATTGTAATGCTTCTAGTACTCATCCGTCTTTGGTCAATTGGCAGTATATTTCCATTTTCTGCTGAACAATATTGTATACATACTGTTTTACCCATTTGTCTGGTGATAGATGTTTGGATTGCTTTAGTGTTTTAACTGTCATGAGTAAAGCTGCTGTGAATCTCCATATATAAGTCTTTGTGTGAATATATGTTTTTATGTCTCTGGTAAATAGCTAGGAATGCAATTGTTGAGTCATATGTTAAGTGATATGTAACTTAAAATTTTATCACACTATTTTTCCACAGTTATGCCATTTTAAATTCTCATTGGTAGTTCCAGTGTTTTTCATTCTTGTTAACATTTATTGTGTCTCTCATTCATTTTAGCCATTCTGGTGGGTATCTCATTGTGTTTTAATACATGTTTTCATGATATGAATGATGGTGAGCACCTTTCAAAATACTTTCCTTTTATCTGTAAGAGTATCTGAGTGCAAAGACATAACTATTTGATTATAAGTATGGAAAACCATACATTTTTGAAAATCAGTTTTCGTTTTTCCTATTTTAAAAATATTCTAAGTAGCAGCAAAACTAAATAACTGGTTTGTTACCATCTCCAGATCTGTGTGTGATCCTTTGAATTATTAATTTTCTTCCTATAACAAATAGTGATAATGAAAACATTTACATCATAGATTTTATTGTAGATTGAATAGTACCTTTTCTGAATCACTTTCAATAGTGAAATATCTGTAACATTGTATATTAAGAACTTTATATTTGTTAGCCTTGAATAATAATTTCAAAATATATACTATCATTGGTGTTTTAGATTCTAGATCTTGTCAAAAGCCAATGAAAATATGATACATGTTGTGATCCCAGCAGATAGAAGAGCAGATATTAAGAGAAATGAGAATGCCCCTATTACATTATATTCAAGAAGTGATGAAAAATCAAGGGTACCTTTATCCTATCCTGCCTCTCCTCATCCCAACTATAGTTATTTTTAATTTTCTCCTTCTTTCATGTATAAGCACAGATAATGTATTCCCCTGACTTCTGCCCTAAGAGTCTCATATATCTTAATACATTCACTAAATTTTACTTAAAATAAGATATTTTATGCTAAAATACATTCATATGAAAGCAATTTTTCACTGCCAGTATTTTTCCTAAATTTGATACTATTTTATGATATATGTATCTTTTATAGAATATAACCATAATTATATAGCATTCTTCAATATAGTTTGTAATTCTTTATTTCTTAATGTAAATAGTGTCTTAATATTGTAAGTTAAAGTTTACTATTTTGTAGAAGCATCACTCCGAGAATAAGGGCCTAGACAGAGTGATGGAGACTCAAGCACAAGTGGATGAACTGAAAGGAATCATGGTCAGAAACATAGGTATGTTTCAGTGGCATAGTTTCATCCACATGAACACAAATAACAATGATTTGCTATATTAGAGTCAGATTATTGTAGGGAGGCTGAAATAGCACTTCATTGTTCTTGCTATCCAGTGGCTAATATCCAGTTGGTTGGGTGTTTTGTTCCTTTGTTTCTGTTGCCCTCCCTCTCTGATTTTTGGGAGAGTGTGGTGGCTGTGTTCCTTGGAAGGAAATGCTTATGAGATCCTGCTAAGTATGGCCACTGGGGGGTTCCTGGTACAATGTTTTTCTAGGTATTGGGAGCTGATACTTAGGAATGGGAATGAGCTAGAAGAAAGAGGCTGAGGGGGGTCCACAGGAGGGAAGAATGGAGAGTGATCTACTGTCATCTGCTTAGTCTCCTGTGAGTGGAGGAAGGGAGTTAAGAGAGGCCACAGCAGGTAGTCTACAAATCTGGGGCTGAAAATTGTATATTGGCTTTGGAGGAAAGGAGGAGAGTAAAGATCTGAAGCTCTCAGAACTTCACTGGCCTACTTGCTTCTCTGGAATGCTTGGCTAGTGGGTTCCTGGGGAATGCTTGCTGGAGTTGGGGGCTGGTATGAGGGTGGAGGAAGTGTGGAGGAAGGTTGGAGGAGAAGATCTGTGTGATCCTTTGGAAATGGTGGCAGAAAAGGACAGGAGGCCACAGCAGGTGGTCTGTTATGGAGCTGGGGGTGACACTCGGGATTGTATTTAGAAAAAAGGAGGAAATGTTGAAGATCTGCATTGCAGTTAGCCTATTTGCTTCCCTGGCCTCTGTATCAGGCCGTGTCTTGGTTATGGTTACTATTGCTGTGATGAAACACCATAACCTAAAGAAGCTTGGGGAAGAAAAGGTTTATTTAGCTTACATGTCTACATCATAGTCCATCACTACAGGAAGTCAGGACAGGAACTCAAGTAGGGCTGGAACCTTGAGGTAGGAGCTGATGCAAAGGCTGTGGAGGGGTGCTGCTTACTGGTTTGCTCCCCATAACTTGCTCAGCCTGCCTTTTTAGAGAACCAGGACCACCAACCCAAGGGTGGCCCCACCTACAATGTGTGTGTGTGTGTGTGTGTGTGTGTGTGTGTGTGTGTGTGTGTGTGTGTAGGTTGTGGGTTGTTAGCCTATTTTCTCCACTTATGATGTCCTTTTCTTTTTGTGAGACAGTTTTGTGTATCCCAGGCTGTTCTCAAACTTACTATGTAGCTAAGGATAACCTTGAACTTCTGGTACTCCTGTATTCTAGTTTTAGTTCTGTTATTTTAATAAAATATCCTGAGAAAAAGCAACTTAGTTTATTTTAGCTCACAATTCCATGGTATAGTCCATCATAGCAGGGAAGTCACAAAGGTAGTAGTTTGAAACAGCTACTTATATCACATTTACAATGAAGAATAGACATGCATGCTTAGCACTCATCTCCTTTTCTCTACTTTTATATGTCCCAGGGCCCCAAACCAGGGAGTGGTGCCATCCACATTTTGGCTGGGTCCTCTTGTATCAGTTAAGGCAAACAAGACAATTCCTCACAGATCAATCTGATCTAGACAATATTTCAGTCATACTGTCTCCCCAGGTGATTCTAAGTTGTATCAAATTGACAATTAAAGCTAGCTATCATACTCTGATCTGATCTCCAAAGTATTGGGATTATAGATGTGTACAACTTTGTGCAGTGCTAAGGATTAAAATGCAGGGTTTATGCATGCTAGCAAAGGACTCTGCCAAGTGAGTTATATCCCCATATCCTGTTTGATGTCTTTGTTCAACTTTAATACCAAGATAATACTGGACCCATATAATAAGTTGAGAAATATTCCTTTCTTTGTATCTTTTTTATAGAAGTTTTATAGAAGTTCCTGATAAATTGATGTGTATTTTTCTAAAAAATATTTTTGATAGAATTCATTTTTGAACCTGTCTAGGCATTACGTTTTCTTGTGCAGAGTTTTAGAATTATTGACTCAATCTTTTCTTGTTACATTCAGATAGTCACTTTTTAAATTATTTATGTGTGGTACCTCATACATGCCATGGTGTGGGTGTGAAGGTCAGAAAACAACTCTATGGAGCCCTGTCTCTTCTACCTCTATGTGGGTTCTAGAGATTGAACTCAGGTTGTCAGGCTTGGCAACAAGCACCTTTACCTACTGGATTGTCCTGCTGGCTTCAAAATTTCATATTTATTATGAGAATATGTAAGAATTAAGTTTATAAGAAAAAATAAAATATGAGAATTTAGATGACCTCAGACAACTAGAGTGGACTTTGTTGAATGTCAGAGAGGTGCCATCTTGAGTTCTGGCCTCACCATGATCAGAGCAAAGGATTCAAGCATTCAGTGACCAGAGTTCAAGAGAACACAGTTTATATTCTCCAAGCTGAAGGGGTTGTAATGATAAGGAAATGGGGAAGACGTTTATTAGGGGCAGAATGGGGAAGTTAGCTGTTTTCCTTAAACAAACTGTTTTTGAAACTGTAGAATCTGTTTGTCTCTTTTTGCAACTATCAAGTGTCTGGAATTGGGGTCAGCTGCTTTTCTTCTGCAGCCAAATATTGTTTTGTAGAATTTTGAGATCAGCTTTAGGGCTTTGGCTTTGGAGAATGGGTTCCTTTATTTCTAATATAAAATATTTTATTTGTAAAAATATTTCTAGATTTGGTTGCTCAACGTGGAGAAAGATTGGAATTACTGATAGATAAAACAGAAAACCTCATGGATTCAGTAAGTATGGACTATGATATTTTTTCCAGTGTGTTAGAACAACTGCCCTGATGGTTAAGATAAAATGGAAATGCCTCAAATCTTACACTAAATCTTATTCTTTGTTTCCTTTCTCATGTCTATTATGTCTTTATAGTGTGATAAGAAGGGTAGCAGTGAGACATATACTCAATATACAGAAATAATCTCTTAAAACTTTTGATTGAGGCAAAGTTTTTGGATTGATAAATGATTTATCATCTTATGTATCTCTGCTGTAAGTTTCAGCTTGGTGTGACTCATTGTGAATCCTGAAGCTATGCAATTCCTTTTGGTGTTTATAGTGTTAGCTTAATCTTTTCCTTATATCAAGCCAAAGGCATAGGTTGAAAGGTGCCATTAATTCTTAACTGAGAGAAGTATGAGTAACTTGTTCTACTATCATGTTTTTATTTATATTTTCTATGCAATTCATTGTAAAAGTGTTTTGAAAAAAGATGATAAATATAGAGAGATCTGTTACTGAGTAAAATTTTATACATTGAAAACAATCAGTGATTGATTAATCATGGTATTAATTACTTTTTTCACTGTTGGGACAAAATACCTGACAAAAGCACTTAAGGGATAGTTTATTTTGGCTTACAGTGTGGTGGTTCAGTCCATTATGGTGAGTCAATCATAGAGGTAATATCTTGAGGCAGCTAGTCACATTGCTTATAGATTCAGGAAGCAGAAAGCCATGAATGCTGATACTAGGCTAGCTTTCTCTTCTTTGTTCAGCCTAGAACTACACGTCAGGGAATGTTGCTACCCATATTTAAGGTGGGTCTTTGTACCTCAACCTAATTTAGATAATTTATCATAGACATGAATACATGTTCCAAGGTGATTATAGATACTTCAAAGATGACAATAAATATAAAACATCATAATCATGTTGATTGTGACTAGCAACAAGACTGTAGAGATTAAGAGCCCAAACTCTAGAATCAGACTACCTGAATTTTAATCCCATTTGCTAGTAGTGTGACCTTAAGCACATTAGTTAATCTCTTTATGTCTCAATTATCATAATCTGTAAAATTGCAATATACTTTTTTCTTGGAGTTTTTAGAATTAAACTATATGATGCATGTAAATTGACATAGTAACTGTTACATTCTAACAGGTATTTGAGCTTTTGTTATTGTTAATTTTTAAATTGATAACTAACTATTAATGGCAGGTTTTAGGAGGCTGTTGGGTTTTGTAGCATTTTATATTTTTTCCATCAAAGTATGTGGCAATTAGAAGAATGATGTAAAGATTTTAAATTTTTTTGTTTTTCAAAAGTTTCATAATATGCTTATAATTCACTTTTATCAACTCTATCCTACTTTCCTTCCAAGCCAATTCATCTTCTATCCTTTCCCACATTTCTCTCCCAACTTTGTCTGTGAGTCCATTTACTGCTGCCTGCATATGCATTTGGTGTAGGACAACCTACAGGAGCATTGGTAGCCTCTCAGGGATGATATCCCTAAAAAAAAATTGACTCTTCCTCCCTCAGCAGCCATCAGTTGACAATAGTTCCTCAGTTAGGTGTGCGGTCTCATAAGCTCCTCACCCATCCGTGTTTGGAATTTGGCTTCCTCAATCTTGTACATGTATTCACAGATTCCGTGAGTTCATGCACTGAATGTCTCTGTCGTACCTGGCAAGAAGAGTTTTGCTGCAGATGTCCAATACTTTTAGCTCTTACAATCTTTTCACCCCCTCATCTTTGATGTTCTCTGAGCCTTGTGGGGAGGAGGTGTGATATAAATGTCCCATTTAGAGATAGACATTCCACGGTCTCTTATTGGCCTCTTTATTAATCACCATCTATTGTAAAAAGAAGCTTCTCTGGTATGTATTGAGAGATGCACTGATCTATAAGTATAAAGAGAACTTAAGGGGCAGTTTATTATTATTCCTATTTTGCAAAATAATAATATTAGGTCACTCCCTTAAAGCTTATGACCTGACCATCTGTGATATTTTTGGCCTACTTAATCATACCATGCATGAGTTCCATCTTGTGGAGCAGGCTTTAGATCCACTTAGAGATTTTAGTGGCTGGGTGTGGAGGGGAGTCCAGCACTGATGGGAAATGTGTTGGCAGGGGTAGCAGTGGTAGTGTTCATAGAAATGGTGAAGAAGGTCATAGTGCCTTGGTCATGGTGTTTCTTCACAGCAATAAAAAAGTAAGACACACACCATATGGGGAGGAAGATATCAAGTAGCTATTAAAATACCGGAAACATATCCATTGCGTTAGTTACCTTTCTGTTACTGTGATAAAGTACCCTTATTGAAAGCAACTTATGGATGAAAAGTTTATTTTGGCTTATGGTTCCAGAAGGATAAAGAATCAATTATGGTGAGGAGGTATGGCAGCGCAAACATTAGTCATATTAGTTCTGTCAGAGGGGATATCTGTTTGGATATCTTGAAAAATCAATGGATGGTAGCAATGACTCTGCATGTTATTTTCATGGCAAACACTGTTGACAGCTGTAGAACCAAATGAGCCACAAGATGCAGTAGTAGCAAATCTGTACAAACAAAATCCAGAAATGTGCAAACAAGCAACTTAACTTTGGGCTCATGTGCATGCTAGAAAACTGTTTTCTAGTGTAGAACACACACACACACACACACACACACACACACACACACAACCTATGTGCAATACAGTAGCCTTGTCTTCAAAGACATAGAAGGACTGCAACAGAATTGCTTCTGAGTAACTGAGACATAGAGAGCTACTTCTAGCCACACTTACCTCTTCTTGAGGATTACCAACATCTGTTATTCTTAGGATTCTGCACAAATTGTTAAACTGCCATTCTTGCTAAAGATGCTAGGTACCACTGGAATCTGGAAAAACAAAATCCCTATTCTGTAAATAAAGCTAATTAAGCATCTGTGTAAATTTAAAAGGGGGAAATACTTTAATGTTTTTCTTAGTAGTTTAAAAATTGAGATAAGCTAAAACATGCTACTTTAGTGTTTAGCAGTATAACAAGACTAGCAAATTGCTTTGGAATTTTGTTGAATAATTAAGGTAATATTTGAGTGTATCAGGACCATTCAAATTGTTGATGCTGTGTCACACACAGCTACTTTAACTGTTGTTAGCATGGATCCTCTGTATTTGTATTTACTTGCATGCTTGTACTTGACTTCTTAGGATGGGTAGCTGAATAGACCACCATTTTAAGAATTATAAAATTATTTTCCCTATAAACATTTTAATAATAGTTTACAAAAGCATGCTCAATAACCTGGCATCCCACAACTTCTTAACAGCAAAGAATGTTACCTGTGCTAATCAGAATCTTACACCAATTAAATGGGGACAGCCTTGCCAATAAACAAGATTATTCATTTCCATGCCAGGAAGGGAAACTGCCAATATCAAACAGGTCCCGAAGGCACATAGAGAGAAAATTCTTGAGTAATGAGATTTATCCAGATCAAAATATGGTATCCTACTCAGAGCCTTTTTATGTAGGCAAATAGGGACACTTATTCTTTACCTGTTACCATAAACAGCTGAGATTCTAATAGTAAGCTGGGCTGTGGTGGTGCACATCTTTAATCCCAGCACTCAGGAGGCAGGCAGGTGGATCTCTGTGAGTTCTAGGCCAGCCTGGTCTGCAGAGTGAGTTCCAGGACAGTCAGAGTTACAACAGAGAAACCCTGTCTCGAAGAAAAAAAAAAGATTCTAATAGTAAATTTTTCTTTATTTGGTGGGGGAAAAATATGTTGAGGGGACAGTTTTCCTTGCTCTGTTTTAGGTCATCAATTTGGAATGTTTGTCACAGTTCTAAAATGTAGCCCCTAGCTTTCACACAGGGCTATTCCTCTACACACCATGACCAACATCCCCTTGAGGAGGAAAGGGTTTATTAGACTTAGACTTTCATAGCACTGCTCATTGTTGAAGAAAATCAGGACAGGAATTCAAAGACAGCAGGAACCTGAAAGCAGGAGCTGATAGAGAGGCCACGGAGAGGTGCTACTTACTGACTTGTTCCTTGTGGCTTGCACATCTTGCTTTCTTATAGAACCTAGGACCACCATCCCAGGAGTAGCGTCACTCACAATTGGCTGTGCCCTCCCTCCAATCACTAATTAAGAAAATGCCATACATGCTTGCCTACAGCCCAATATTATGGAGGCATTGTTTCAATTGAGGTTCCCTCTGCTCAGATGACTCTGGTATGTGTCAAGTTGACATAAAAACTAGTCTGTACAGATCTCTAAACCAGGCAAGGTGGTATATATCTTATAATCCTAGCACTTTGGAAGTGTAGCCAGGAAAATCAGGAGTTCAATGTCCTCAGCTACTGTTCAATGTCCTCAGTTACATAGCAAATTCAAAGCTAGCCAGGAAGGACTACATAAGACCATGTCTCTAAATATTATAAAAAGAAGCTATAACATTTACTCTATTTTCTTTCTGTCAAAATTGTGACATTAATCCATGATATGTAAAATATATTATTAAATTGTTTTAATTATAATATTTCATTATGGTTTCTGGACATTTCATTTGTTTCCCTTTTTAGAGATGAAAAATAGCCCCAAACATTTTTATATAGCTCTTTTGAACATTCATGTATACCTCTTTTATTGCCTATTTGTTTTGAACTGCTTGTGTCCTGGTGAAAATGCTTTAATATATACTGAGAAAGTGATGATGCAAAACAAAATGGATAACTGAAGAAATGTGGGGTTTTGACCCTTAACAAGTAGATGAATATGTTCCTAGCAAAATCAAACAGATTTATGTATATGATTCAAAGCTCAAAGATCATACTAGATAGAATAAACTAATATGCTTGCAGCCAATTGACTTAAAATGAGTCTTTCTTACTACAAATTTAAAAGGGAAAATGTTTTTCCACTAAAATAAAGAATCACCTGTTCATTCAACACCCTGTGCATTGCTATATGGAGAAGGAAAAGAAGTGAAGCCTTCCCAGTGAGTTCTTATTGCTTATGAGATTTATTGTTTATATTACAATATTGCATATATTGCTTATAGGCTTCAAAGAGTTCTACTCTGGGTAGGTACTGAATCTAAATGACCAATCTCTGTAATGAAACACATGGAAAAAGTTTTTGATAGTTTGGTTTCTGTAAAAATGCAAACTGCATTTGGATTAGATTTGTGTGCCCATCCAAGTTTTGGTATAGTTCTTTACAAGTTAGATTTGGAATGCTTGATACAGGTGACTATAATTTGGTTAGGTGCAGTCGTTCTGGCACCTGTAGCTTTGTCTTGTGCTGCATGGGTTTATGGGAATTTTAGGCTTAGGGCATAAGAGGTCTGAAGCCCAGTCTGAAGCCCCAAGGGGAGGGGTGTTGGTTGGTGGTTCATTGGTTGGGTTGCTGTCTTTAGTATGATGATTCCTAAAAGAACAAAGGTTGGAGAGATTACAGCAAAGGAAAGCCTAAAAGGAGGCTGTGAAGATTTCTACCTTTCTCTCTTTCTGTATTAAGGTCGCTTGTAAAAGTGGTGAAGATTTCTATCTTTCCTTTCTCCTTCCCTAAATTGAGGGTAAAAGATTGTAGTGTACTGTTACAAGTCTCTACTTGAAAAGAGAAGGAAGGGAAAAAGGACATTTGGATTTAAACAGAATTAATGAAAGTAGGGCTTGGACTCTGGCTCAGTAGTAGAGTGCTTGTCTACCGTGTTCTAGGCCCTTTGTTGCATCCTTATAATCCTAAAAGTAAGAGAATTGATTAAAATTAAAACTTGTGGGTTGTTACTATAAAGCATTCATATAGTCAGGGCCAAGAATGAAAATACTGATGATTGTTTTCTAGTCTGTCACTTTCAAAACTACCAGCAGAAATCTTGCTCGTGCCATGTGTATGAAGAATATCAAGCTCACTATCATCATCATTATTGTAACAATTGTAAGTAAATTTTTGTCTCTTTAGTATATGAACTATTTTTTACTCTTTAATAAATTGAGTGCTTGCATTCTTTTTTATTGGTTAACACTTTGAAATAGGCTATAGTCACCTTTAATTGTAAAACATATGACCAGGAAACATCTTTTCTTGTGAAATCAGCATTAAATATCACCTCCACTTAAACTCCTTTTTTCCTGTTGAGAATTTTTATATGTAATGAGATAAATAAAACTGAGGTTGAGAAGATGACTCAGTGGATGAGAGCACTTGCTCTGTAAACAAAAGTTCCTGATTCCAAATCTCCAACACCTATCTAAAAGGCTGGGCCCAGCATGTGCGATGTAGACATGTAGCTCCTGGGAGCTTGTTGGCTAGCCAGCCTATCTGGAAAGGTGAGCTTCATGTTCAGTGAGAAACCTGGTCTCAAAATACAAATAGGAAAGCAATAGAGAAAGACAGTGTAGGTTCTCTGTCTTCTAACCCTAACCCTGCATACAGGTACACACATGCACACTTTTTTTCTGAGTGATCATTTATTGGGATCTTTTTCATACTTTGTTGCAATTCTTCAAAGTAATTGATAGCATTTAATTTAGATATGTAAAACTTACAACTAGTTCAGTCTATACACAGAATTATATAGGACTAATATTTTATTTCATATTCAACAAACATGCTGTGTGTTTTGCATTGATCCAGAGTCAGGGCTAACTAAGTGTGTGCATACTTGTGTCAGTTGTTACAGAATTCTTAAACTGTAATATTCCACCATATTTTAGAAGCCAGCATTTTAAGAAATAAAATAAAATCTGTCCTCACAAACAATACTTATTTTTGATACAGTCTCACTATTGGTTACATTAGTAAAGAACTATTATTCTAGTATGTAAGTGTTTTCTGTGAAAACACTTGTGTTTTCTTGAATTTTCACAGAATTGGGTCTGTGAACCTTGTGATAGTGTCAAGTAAGTAAAATTGCCTTCTTTCTTCTTCCAGGTGTTCATCTATATCATTGTATCACCTCTCTGCGGTGGGTTTACATGGCCAAACTGTGTGAAGAAATAAGAAAGAAAAAGTTACCATTAACCAAGGATATGAGAATGAAAGGAGATAAAGGCAATCCATGTGACTCAGGCTTTTTGCTATTCTCAGAAAGTGTCTGCTAGTTTCTTTAATCTTTTTCTTTTCTCTTGTTTTAATGTATTATATGCCTCCACATTTATCTTTGTCCTACCATACAGTTTATTTTAATGAACTTCAGATTGAACTGTTATTTACAAGCATATCTTTGAAAGGGTATTTGTTTGTTTGGTTGGTTTGTAAAGTAGAACCTACTTACAAAGACATTTTTGTTTTTAATATACAAAGCATTTGCCAAGATGGAAATCACCAATCTTAAGACCTAAGTCTGCTAAAACTGTCTAGTAATTTTGTATGTTCACACAAAAGTATTAGGAGACAGATTGTATTGCTAACATCTCAGTTTAGCCTCTTTTGTTATGGGAGAGTTTTAGGTGCTTCAAAATAATATAAATAGAGAATTTGGGAAATTGTAATAAATTGTTGGTGCTGCTTGTACCCAGGAGCCCATACAGGTAATATATTTAACATTTTTACTTTAATAAGGTGGGAAACATTTTGCTGGCCCATTAGAAGCACAAGAATTATCTTTGTCTTCCCAGCATTTACTTTCTGTAATAAAGTTCAGAGCGTTATTTATTCATACTGCAGAGAGTTTAATATCCTTTGTTTCACCATTGTAAAGTAGATTTGAGAAGATGAATTAAGTAAGTGGAAGATTCTGGGCTTTACATATTCTTTTTTTCTCCTGTGCATATTTGGGACAAACATGTTAATAAAATGTATAACAGGGGTGGGGTAAATACCTCTAACTCACCAAAGAAAAATAAAGGAGCCACAGTAAAAGTGCAAGCATTTTAGCCTCACAAAAATGTGATCATGTGGAAAGTTTTTTTTTGTTTGTTTGTTTGTTTGTGTTTGTTTTTGTTTTTGTTTTTCTATTCTGGGAAAAGCCCAAACTGAATACAGTCAGACGCCTATTCCAGGATTTGGATTAGACTTCTGTTTGATCTTTCTTTATGGTTTAACAAATTCTTTTATCTGCCTAATGTTGACTAATTTTAAAACATGAAAGAGAATAGACAGTATAATGATATAGAAACAATACAAAATATCTTAATATAAATTTATTGTAATGTAAGAACATTTGAGTGTGCTGCTTCATCTTCTTTGGCATCAGTCATTTAGTAGTTGGTGTTTATCTGAAAAGAAGACAATTTTGCCCTAGATGTAATTGCATTTATTTATCAATAGGTGAAATTAAATAGAAGTGATATTACATTTTACTCTTTTTAATGAAACAATAAATTAGTGTTTTGAACTCAGCCAATTGTTTAGCCTAGTCATGTGCCTTGAATATGTATATGTCCTGTAATCAGGCTCTTGGTACATCTTCTTTTACGTAGAACACTCACTTCATGCTACCTGCGTCATTTATTTGATAGACCTTATGCACATAGGAACTCTTCTCTTGTTCATAAAGCATAGGACAAATGTTCTTTCCAGACCCTTTTATGAGCACTAATTTATTGTAATTATATAATTATTTCCAATCAGGAAATACCTTTATCCTCAAAAACATTTGACTTTCCCATTTAATAATTTTAAATGCCTAAAAGTTACTTTCTTTTCGTATACACACTTGAATAAAATTTATGTGCATGTTGTGGGGATTAATTACTTAATTGTTCTTGCTCTATTTATAAGAATGCTTTTTAAGGCACATATCTCATTGTAAATGATGCACAAACTGAAAGCATTAATAAAAGTTAAGAATAATACATTGAGTTTCTTGTTTTATAAGTTCTTACTAGAGTTTTCTTTTATGACATTTAACCATGGTGTATAGAGTAAAATAATTTTGCTTATATTGAGAATATAGAGTACAGCCTGATTCTTTTGGTAAAGATATAGAGTTAAGTGCAGAAACCAAAAGCTGAAAAATATATAGCCTACCATGCTCAATCTTCCACAACTGTCTTCCTTAGATACAGACTAAGAAAACAAACACAGGAAAAAAGGTGAACAAAAGAGTAAACTGGAGATTGACACATTTATTCATTGTTTTTGAAAACTCTATAACTCAGTAGACAAGCATAAGAGCAGTATCTGTAATTCCCTAAGTTTAATTTCTAGCAATACAATGAAACAAACACATCTCATTGTTTCATGAAGTGATGTTGGATAGGGGGTTTAGGGTTAGGGTTAATTTAAAAAATAAATCTTTGAAAAAAGAGCTGGAGGATAGGGATAAATTCTGTAAATTACTGGCTTCCTGACATGTCATAGCTGTTATACATATACATTCACATCAGCTGTATTTTCCTTTACAAAATCAAGCTAAACAAAATGTCCTTATAGGTAGGGAAGATAGTCTCTAGGACTCACCTCTGACTTAAGAGCTACTGGAAGTTGATCATTGAACATTGATCATTCTTCTTTGAAGGTGTGGCCACTGGTAGATTTCAGATGCTCCAGTGAATGATCCCATAGCTGTGCATATATTGGCAGTATTATTTGGACTTAGTGGGTTATGATTTTTTTAAAGTCATGAATTTAGGAGTGGGTATAATTTAGGAGTGGGTATTGGGAGGGCTATGGGGGACAGAGCAAATGGGGAATGCCTGTGGCCATATTTCATTGTATACTTATATGAAATTCTCAAGTAAAAGGAGTTTGGTAATTTTTACTGACATTGATAAGCATGAGGACTCTATGATTGAATAAGTCAAACACAGCAAAATAAATAAGTAAATCAATAAATAAATAGCAAAGCAAACAAATAAAACTACGTGACATCATAAGGAGGTTGTAATTCAGGGAAGTCAAATGCTTAAACTGAAGAATGGTTATAAGGAGGTTGTCAAATGTGAAATTCAATAGGTAGATGGCATAAGTTGAAGATGTCTGTTATACAATATGGCAAAATATATAAATTAGACCACATTCATATCATAAGATGAGTATGATATAATCAAAACTTATTTTAGAAAAATGTTGAACATAATGTAATTTTCCACAGTTTTTTCTGATCTTCAGTCTAGTAAAAATATTAATATAGAACTATAAAATTTTCAGTGGCTGGAGAAGTGGCTCTGCAGTAAAGAGCACTGACAGATCTTTCAGAGAATATGGGTTTCATTCTCAGTTCTCACATATGGCTAGCAACCATCTGCAAGTCCAGTTCCATGGAATCTTTGGCCTCTGCAGACAATGCACACCACATACTTGAACACAGACATTCATGCAGGCAAAATACCCATACACAAAAAATAAAAATAAATCTAAAAAGGAAGCTTTCATTTTGAAGTGAAAATTTAAGCGATTGATTTCATATATGACATATATATGAAATAACATACATATACTGTGAGATTCTCTTTCTAGTAAAAGAGTGATGATTTGGCTTTACCATGAAGAACACCATTCTCATACACTACCCAGAGGGGATTGGGCCTTCCTACATCAATGAGCAATTAAGAAAATGCCAAACAGAAAAAGCCACAGGCCAATCTGATGTGGGTAATTCCTCAGTTAAGGATCCCTCTTCTCGGGTGAGCAGCACAGCCTCCAAGCTTGTCAGTTGGGTTATACAAAGGTAAGGAAAACAGTGCCTTATCTTCTCTTCTGGAATTAGTGATGCATCTGTGTGTGATGAAATCACTGAAGTTAAGATCCCATTCTCTCATAGGAATTGTGACATAGGGTCCTGTTCCTCCTGATTATCCCTCAAAGGAGAAAATCCTGAGATCTAAAACCAACCAGAAGCTTTAAAAACTAGTTGCATTGCCATAAAGCACTAGAACTTATTCTTCCATCTAACTATGGTACTTTACTGTTGTGATCTCTGCCTGTCACACTTTCTCTGCTCTCCTTAGTGTTTAATCTCAACATCTATGAGAGCAACAGTAGGTGAACATAACTAACAGTAATATATTAATAATGGCAAGAGTTAGAAGAATTTTAAATGTGTTCACTGTAAAGAACTGCTAAAATTATGTATGTTCTAATTAGCCTGGGTTAATTATCACTCAATATAGACTTGAATCAAAACATCACACTTTACTGCATAAATATGTGTGGATATTGTTTGTTAATGAAAAAATAAATGTAATGATAATATACATCAAAGGTGCTGAGAAAGAATATAGGCATTTTAGAATCTACTCTAAGGAAAAGGAGATCAAACTAAAGACAAAAGCATGTGTTATTTCAATCGAGTTGAAAGGGACGCGAATGTACTCCCGATCGGGTATGGTGTGTGCTACTGTCTTCTTTAAGATGGAACTATAGAAACCCTGTAGGTTTCTCAGTGTGTAGCTCCCTGAGTCAAGTTCAGAATGTTTCTATCTCTGCTCTGAACTTTGAGTCTTCCACATATTTTCAGCTATTTATCCCTAAAGGGAGGTGTAGACAAGCAATCCATTTTTTAAAAATGAGCAGTTTGATTAGCTGACTGTAGTCATTACATATCTGGTATTCTACTGCACGATTAGTTTATCACTGCTTTTTGCTGACATCTTCTGGAACTTTTGGGAAAATATAATGAACTTTAGCTATATTTTAAAATTACTTGAATATCCAGACAGTGGTGGTGCGTGCCTTTATTCCCAGCACTTGAGTGGCTGAGGGAGGTGGATCTCTGTGAGTTCAAGTCCAGCCTGGTCTACAGAGTGAGTTCCAGGATAGCCAGAGTTAAAACAGAGAAGCCCTGTCTTGAAAAAAAAATTAAATCACAAAAATATACACTTTTAACATTTCAGAATAGGACCAGGGCCAGGGTTTAGGGTCAGGGTCAGGGTCAGGGTCATGGTGGCTAACAACTGCCTGTAACTTCAGTAATAATTGGTCTTACTCTCCCTTGTCACCACTGCAAATGTGGTACAAAGACATATACAGGTAAAATATATAATTTTTTATTTATGGTTTTACGTTTTAGCACTGTTCAAAACTTCAAAGCCTCTCCTAAGACTCAAGGCAATTTCTTAACTCTGATTTCCTGTTTAAAAGTCAAGCAAATTATATACTTTGGGACAGAATATATATTACCCTTCCAAAAAGGATGTGTGGGTGCATAGTGAGGAAATATAGAGGAAAGCAAGACTGAAACCCAGTAGGGCAAATAAAAAATTCTGTAGCTATATGTCTGGTATCTGGGACTTCAGTTTCAATGGGCTTAGATGCCTCAGCCCTTCCATTTTTGTTTCCTGCAATCTCTCTGTATTGGGTTGGTTCCATTCCCTGTATGCAGCTCTCCTTGATATATGTCTAACAGTTTTGATATCAACATCTTGAGACCTCAACCAGCTTACACAGTGGCCTTTCAAGGGCCCTGACCAATCGTTGCTTGGCCTCAGTGGCTCTCTGACACTGTGGAGGAAAAATAAATAACTTTAATTTTGTATCTTTCTTGTCTTCAAAACTAGAACTATGTTGACAACATTCTGAAGTTCAGGTGGCTGCTTGAGATGCGCACATGCATGTTTGCTTGGTTTGTTTCTCTTTCTAGTTGCTGATTTGCTTGCAAGTAGATTGTGTGCTATAAACCTTACTTCTGTTGATTAAAAACTTTTAGTTTTAGATTTCCTAATCTAAAATTTTCTTTTAAATAGTATTTTATTTCATGTGTATGGGTGTTTTGCTGCATGTATGTCTGTGTACTGTATACATGCCTGGTGCCCATGGAGTACAGAAGATAGTGGTGAATCCCCTGGAACTGGAGTTAGAGATGGTTGTGAGCCACTCTGTGGGTGCTAGAAACTAAACACTGGTCCCCTGGAAGAGCAGCCAGTGTTCTTAACTGCTGAGCCATTTCCCTAGCCTCATTTCTAACTCTATAATAAAAAGTTTGTTGAAATCTGAAAAGCTACTAAGCCCTTAACTATGACTTTTCTAGAAGATTATTCTGTGGTGTTTTTCATTTTTCTGCATATTTAGCTGTACCCTCACTAGGTGACAAGTAGTTTTTATCTCTGTTTTAATCTTCTGATTGTGCATTTTCCACTGCCACCAAACAACATTGTAAAGTGAAACATCATTTGTGGTTGTTGTATGACAGGCTTTTCTTGGGAAGACACAACACACACATCTACTCACCCTCAAAAGGGAGCTCATGACAGATTAAAGTGATGATCACAGCAGAGTTCAATTTTATGAACCAATGAGTTTTTATTGGGGTATAAAAGGAGTATGGGCAAGGTGTTAATTACAACAGCATGAATGATTCAAAAAGAGCAGCTGTATCACCAGAAATCACAACTTAATGTGGGTGACATTAATGAAAGTCATATACCTAGAGCTCTCTGCACAGCTTACAGGCAGCTGGAGAGACTGAGAATTTTCTCATTCTGTGGCTTGATTGTTCAGTCTCCTCTCCTAGCAAGTCTATGATAATCTTGAAAGTTTTTGACTTCCCATATATGTGTCTTCAGAGCCACCTTATCCTTCTTGGAATGGGAATAGGTAAAGAAATCTTTATCTATTTGAACGTGAATTCCTTCTGTCTTAGACTCATAGGTTTGAGTTCCTAGTTTTCATCCTCACATCAGTCATTGTCATTGTTCTAAAGCAATTTCTATCAAGTAAAGTTGAAAATCTGTAGAGTATTGCCAATATCTTAAAATGTACTGTTGGGGGCAAAGAGATGGTTTAAGAGATTTTTTTTTCCCAGAGGACACAGGTTCAGTTCCTAGCACTCAACTTGGTGGCTTATAATGAGACATCCTCTTCTGATTTCTGTGGGCATTAGGCATGGATGTTATGCACGTATTTGTATCAATAAAAACACCTGAAATCAGGTGATTGGGGTTTCATTGTCCAGTATGGTGCTTGTCAAGACAGGCAGTTCCCTCTGCTAAATTCTGGCAGGTTTGTATCTATGAAAATGTCTCCTGTCTTTCTTGCTGAGCTCACATAGTAGCAACTGGCTACATCTAAGGTATCTCCCCAGCCCTTGTTGTTATTTGGTTTCAGAATTTTGTTCTCTAGCCCACACTATTCTCAAATTTATGATTCTCCTGTCTCTGCCTCCCAAAGGATTTAAGGTGTAAGCTGCCATACCCCCATGAAGCTCTTGTTTTAGATTTTTGTGTAAGAATTTAATAGATTGAGGTCTCGCATTTGGACTTTATTCCATTTTGAGCTAAGTTTTGGAAATGATATAAGGGTCCAAGGTTATTCTTCTGCACATGGGCATCCCAGTCTCCCTGCACCATTTGTCAAACGTACTGTCCCTTGGGGGTGAGAGGGGCAATGATTAAAAAAAAAAGATTTATATTTTTCATTATTTATTTGTGGTTATGTGATTATATAGTGCAAATGTCCACAGAGGACAGAGGAGTGTGTCAGATCCCCTAGATCTGGATGTTCCTGTCTTGAGCTGCCAAATTGGGTCCTCTGCCAGCACAGAAGGCACTCTTAAGCAGTGATCCACCTCTTCAGCCCTGGAGGATGCTTTTTAAAGATAGGAGTTATCAAGATGTTGTGTGCTGATGTGTTGATGAAGGTGAGAAGAGCTAGTAAGGCAGGAAGCTAGTAAGGCTTAAGGAGGAGCAGGCCTTTAAGGTGGTAGAATGTTCTCGGTGCAGAATCCTGGGGTAGGTTTTGAGAACAGACTACTGCATCCAGTAGAGTTGGAAAGGAGAGAGTGGAAGAATGAGGTTTCTATGATTGCTGCCTGGAGAGAGATGAGGAGGGTCAGCCACCCAGAGAGCAGGAAGACTCTCCTTGAGTTCTTAGGGCCAGACTGACCCCTTTCTATTGTCTTCCAAAACCAGTGCTGATGCTTTTGGTCCCACCACTACCAGCACCATCCCTTGTCCCACTGTCAGCCACCTATAACACTCTGGAGCTGTCATACCCACTTATGCAGCAGATTGCAGAACAGTTCTTGTCCCTAAACCTTGTCTCCAGCTCCCCTCTGATCAGCTTTATCCTTTCTTGGACCAGGATAAATAACTGTGGGGCTGCCCATGCATCCCTGAGAGGATTATTTTGTTTCTTGGGCATAGTTGTTGAAGGGGGAGATTCCTAAAGTCAGAAGTGACAGGAGATTTGTGGCAGGTCTGCACAAATTGCATCTTTCCTCACTGGAATGCTGATGGAGTAACAGTGAGGGACCTCACTGCAGATGAGGCCTCCACAGCTAGTGAGGAGATGTGCTGGTGCCTGGCCACCTCTCTTGGTATGGGGATCTGGGAAGACCATTGGGCTTCACTTATTTCCCAAGAAGCTGCCATCCAGGCAGGGTTCCTATGGTCTAGATGGTAACAGAAGTCTGCTTTCCCCCTTGCCCTTCCAGGGATGGTGAATGTTCTGTACTGAATCATGTGTATAGGAGAGGTGCCCTAGGGATAAAGGGGTCTGAGATGTCTTCCACTTGCTCCCAGGGAGCTTGAGGTCCTCAGGGGCCCAGCATAGCAGCACTTTTTTGGTAAGTTTGTAACATTATGTTGATTTAAAAGATGAAGTTGCATGGCCCCCTATCCATATCTCATGGCTATCTGGCTTGGTATTCTTGTAGAATTCTTGCAGTTGGAGTGAGTGGGATGGGGGTGGGGTCTCTGACATTTTTACCTGTCCCTGGGACCCTTTTCCTGCTGCTGGCTTGCCTGGTCCAGCCTTGATGTAGGGGCTGGTGCCCAGCCTTGTTCCATCTTTGTTATGCCATGTTATGCTGTTGGACCCCCCAAAGGCCCAAACCGGGACGCTGCACCCCCACAGAGACTCACAGACAGGATATCGATGCAAATAGCAAGAGGATTTATTCCAGTGCACTGGGACCGTTCTAACACGCAGGATAGAAGCGGCCCCAAGGAGCAAATGGTGAAGCTTTTTATACAGTTGTTGGGCACAAACCGAATTGGTACAAGTTGATTGGTTCCCAAATTGTTTTCTCATTTTGATAGGTAGGGGCCAGTTAACCTTTAAATTGATTATAGCAAGGTCACGGGCACCAGGAAATGTACACTTAGGGTAAAGTCCCTTGCCCAAGGCTATTAGGCGGCGGCTGTAGCTGCCGCTCATTTTAGGAATTTGTACTGGGTCACAGTGCTCTTGAATTAAGCCTGACAATAATTGTTTTATGGTTTCTGGGGTAGGCTAGTTCTTGGAACAGGGAGCTCTGGAAAGTACTCAATAATTATTGTATTGAGTAGAGAAAGCCAGGGCCGAGAGTCTCCGGCCTCACAATGCCAGTGTTTAACTAGGACACCAGCTCTTTTCTGAGGGTAGCATGGATCTGCAGGAGAAGGGAGAAGGGAGGAGGAAGAAGGGAGAAGGGAGAAGGGGAGGATCTGGGAGGAATAGAGGGAGGGGAGGATGGAGGTCAGGTTGTATTGTATGAGAGAAGAAAAATAAATTATATATGTATATTATATAAATTGTGTGTATGTGAATGTGTATGTATATATATATATATATATATATATTTGGCTATGCCAGGTAATTCCTAGTTGGCAGACTGGAATTTGTAGTCTGATGTTGGGTTAATAGGCACTGATGCCCATTTGGAGCTAATTTGTTTTACCCTAAAACTCAATTGTTAAAGTATTATTTTTTAATGCAAGGGTGATATATTAATAACGAGCAATGACAACTCTCAGGGATCCAATACCCAGGCAGGCAGCCTAGGCCGAGAGCTCACTTCATCATCTCCTCACACCGCTCTCCTCCAGGTTCTCTATCTGCTTCAGCCCCTAGGTGCTTTATTCATTCAAAACTCCTCCCTCTCTCCACATAGACCTTCATTATACAAATGAATGGAACCTAACACTTCTAAAGGTCCAGACATGCCTATCCCTGTGGGTGTCCAAGCTGGGGGTGAGTCAGAGTCTTCTCTGATCACCATTGATGGTGATTAAGGTAATATGCATTAAGGTAAACAAATGGCCTGTTCATATGGAGATCTGTAACTATAAAATATCCCACAACACTCAATTTCTGAGACACCTCCTCTCCCAGTGGACATTAGACTCATCACCTCTCATTCTGCCTTCTCTCCTCCCTCTGCCTCTACCCTTTCCCTGTCTCCTCTCCTCCTGCTGCACTGCCCACTCCCACCCCAACCAAGTTGCGCATGATCAAGGAACTGTACTGCCCCCAGACATGCACACTGGTGCAGCAGTAGAAATAGAGCGCTCCTTTCCAGGTGAGTTCCCTTCTTCAGTCAGGCTCCGGACATTGCTGCCTGTGCGTTTCTCTTTTGTTAGGTTTCGTTGTTTATTTAATGTTATTTTTGTTCGTAGAGAGGTAGCTGAGGTAGTGGGGTAGGGCCAAGTCTAAGGTAGAGTATGTAACCAGAAGCCCAAGCCTGTAGCAGAAGGAAGCCAGACAAACTCAGCACCCCAAGCTCTTTGTCCACAGAGACCTCTTCAGAGACCTCAGCCTTGACATGAAGAAGCACTGCTGAAAGATGGAAGAAGCAAAACAACTCAAGTGCAATTTCTGCTTTCAGAATGACAAGCCCCGGGAAATCAGTTGCCAGTGGGAGGAGGTGGAGCAGGGCAGTGTGTTAGGGTGGGTCAGGTTATGGCAGCAAGGTAGGTTAGGGCAGTGTCAGGGTTAGGTCAGGGCAGGGGGTTAGATTAGGGCATAGGGTGGTTAGGGCAGGGTGTTAGGTTAGGACAGCGGGTCAGGGCCAGGATTCCTTCTCCTCCTCTCTTCTCATGGACTATTGCCCTCCAGCTGCCTCTCCTTCTACTGTCCTCTGTTCAGGTGCACACACTTGATCATGGATCTGCAAGTGCCTCTCTCCCCAGACTTCCAAGCTTGTGCTTGTAAGTAGAACTGAATCCCCAGGTGCAGTCAGTCTTAGGATTTCAAAGAGGGGTTCGTGCTGCTGCCTGTGTATTTTGCTTTTGCTGGGTTTTGTTGTTTACTTAATTTTTGTTCATAGAATGAGAGCCGAGGTACTGGGGAATGACAATTTCTAACCTTTGAGTGTGAACGCCTATGCTTGAAGCTGATGGACACCAGACCACCACAGTGCCCCAAGTCCTTCCTTTGAAGAAACCTCTTTGAAGACCTCAGCCTTGACATGGAGAAGCACTGCCAAGAGATGGAAAGAAGCAAGGGAGTAGAAGTGGAATTTTCTGCTTTCAGATCTTGAAAGCAGGTGTACCATTGGCAGTAGGTGGAGCAGGGTAGGTTGTTAAGGCAGGATGCTAGGGTTAGTGTTAGGGCTGCAGATTAGGGAAGAGGAGAGAAAGAGGTCCAGGAGAGACAGAGAGACAGAGAGACAGAGACAGACAGAGAGATATAGTGAGAGAGTGAAAGGGAGAAGCCAGGAAGAGAGCATTTCAAGCTGAGAGAGAGAGAGACAAAGGCCAGGTAAGGTAGAGTGAGAGTTGACAGAGAGACAGAGAGAGAGAGAGAAAAGGAAAAATGAGGAATGACAAACAAACAGAGTAGTTCATTCTTTTATGGGACCCAAGGAAATGGCACACACGGTCGTGCTTTAAAATGCACGTAGAACGCTTTAGAAGTAAGACATAGGAGCGTTTTTAATAGGGGAATTAACAGTATACATATAAAGAAAAGAGAGGGGCAAGAGAGAGACTGACAATGTGCCTTGCCACACCAAGAAGAGAAGGAGGGAGAGACTGACAATGTACATTACCAAGGGAAGGGACTCACACTAGAGAGAGAGAGAGAGAGAGAGAGAGAACACTACTCTGGCAAGACTGGCAAGAAGCTTTAAAAAGCCAAGTACAGTTTTTTGGTATGCAAATGTTGGTCCGGCCTCCAGAGGAACCAGTTAGATATGCAAATGTAGTCACTTCGGAGAAGAGAAGTCGATCACTCCCAGGGAGGAGCCTTCCTCCTGAGACTTACAAACTACAAGGTTATCTTGTTTACTATGAAAGAACATTTGACTCAATAACCCATAATTGGTTGAATGTTTCTGTTAGCTGAATAATATCTCCATCTGCCTCAAACAGAGCAGGGTGCCATGTAGGCACCAAAGAAGGTTTTTATTTTATGGTTTTTAGCTCTTTGGTACATATTTATTTTTTCTCTATCTAGGCTCCTTTTGCTTCTATCTGGTAAAGGCTTGTCTCTTCCTGGGAGGACCAACACCCATTCCAGGAATAGCCTTTACAATGTACTATCAGTATGAATAGGTAGCTTTACACATGCCAGGACTTAGAAGCCCGCAAGATATTTTACAATGACAATTACTTTTGAGTAAAAAAAATGGCTGCTTCCCCTTCTCAGCTAACACCAGTCAGCTAAGGTATTATTAGGCCATTTAAACATTATTGATATTGATGAAAGGCTTTTTGTCGCCGTTACAGCAAAGGGGAGAAAGGGGGAAAATGACTGGTGAGCAGAAATTCCCCAGCCAGGGAGTCTGGAACCTTGTCAAGTAGATGTTATCCACTTTACCAGGGTATTGGGGCACCCAGCTAGGAGAGAGAGAGAGAAAGACAGAGAAATATTGAGAGGGGGAAACAAAGAGACCAGGCAAGGGAGCATTAAAGACTGGAAGAAAGTAAAAAGGCCAGTCAAGATGGAGTGAGAGTTGACAATAAGAGAGAAAGTAGTCCTGAGAGTGACCAGGGGTGGGGGGAGTTTGGGAGAGGGAGAAAGTGTCTTGTAAGAGGAAGAGAGAAGGCTGAGCAATAGAGAGTAACATGTCAGGGGAGAGATAGAGACAGAAGATAAGCTTGGAGAGTGAGAGAGCATACAGGGTCCAAGCAAGAGAAAGAGATTGGACGGTCGAGAGAGAGAGAGAGAGAGAGAGAGAGAGAGAGAGGTTTCAAAAGAGAGAGAGACAGACAGACAGAGAAAGAGAGAAATAGTGACAGGGGTAGAGAGATGGTAGGAAAGAGAATATCACAGGCCTGGACACAGAGCAAAGGCCAAGCATGATCTTGGCCTGAGAGTTGAGTTTGAGAGGCAGAGTGCAAGTGGTCCTGAGAGAGGATAAGAGAGAAGGAGAGAAAATAGAGGCCGGGAAAGAGAGAGTGTTTAGAAGAAAGGTAGAGACAGAGGGCATTTTTGCACAGAGGCTCCAGGCGGTCAAGTGGACGGAGCCTAAGTAGCCTCCTGAGAGCTCTGAGTGTGAGGGATGGGCACCACCACTGCTCAGGGAGCTTGTGAAGACAGAGCTGCGGGCTTAGAGCAAACAGGCTGAATTCACCAATGACCTCATTGCCGTTTTTTTTTTTTATTTTCTTCCTTTAAAAAATAAATTTAGTTATTTTATGTGTATGGGTGTTTTGCCTGCTTGTGTGGGCACCACGAGCACACAATGCTAGCTGAGGCCAGCAGAGGGCATCAGATTTCCTGGATGTGAGCCCTCTTGTGAGTGCTCTTAACCACTGAGCCACCTCCCAGCCTGCTTTCTTCTTTCTCAGTGCTGGTGATTGAAGACAGAGCCTTTCCCACACTGTTACAGGCGTGCCACTGACTTCGCCCCAGCCTTTCCATTTATAAATTTTCTTGTAAACCATGGGCCCTGTAGGAAGGCACCTCAGTGATGTTTTGTGAGGAAAACATAGCAACCACTGCACTGAGGAAGCAGCCTTCACAACTGGATGAGGAGAGCTGGGACTGGGGGTAGACTAAAATTAGATACCACAGACTTACTGAACCATGCTGAAAATCTGATGTGACAGCGAGAATCAGGAACTAGGGAATTTCCTGAATAAGACTATTTGCTTAAGCTGCACAAGGACCAGTTTCAAATCTATGCTGAGTCTTTATACCTTACTGCTAAAATTTCTTCCCACGGGGAGACGTGAACAGTCTCCACCTCTTCTCCTAGGGTGCCAGAGACAAACCAAGGCACCCTAGGAGAAGAGGTGGAGATGATTCCACTAATATTTACCCTGGGAAGCCAATGAGTCTGTTGGGCTTCCCTATACAACATAGGTTAGGGTTACTTACAGGAGTGTGGGCACTCCTCCTTCGCTTCAGCGTGGCTTCAGGGATGGACGTGATTGGGGAAATGAAGTAGGGGAATGAAGAAAAGACACATACACACAAAGAGAAAAGTGGGTGGACTAGGTTCACTGGAGAAGCTACAACACTCTGGAAGCTCAGTATGTTTATTATATAGAGCTGGACAGAGAGGTAGGGTTGCTTCACACAGTGAGCCAGGGTTTATAGTTTGCAGCTGAAGCTAGTCTTGTTGAGAGCAGTCACTGTAAGGGGACAGTCCTCAGGCCATAAACACCCAGAGGAGGAAGCTATGGTGGACTTTTCCTGTTCACACTATCAGTACCCAGACCAGGGGAAGGCTTTGTCAACCCTCTGGTCCTTGTCCCAGAGGGGAAGACTTTGCCATTTTTCCAAGGGTCTGAGGTTACAGAGTCCTTGCTATGGCTGTACTCACATCAACAACACACATTCACCTAGGGTTCCGTCCAATCCCCACACACCCTGCAATAGGCCATACATAGAGAGGCCTTACCCAGCAGGGATAAAGGTTTCTCCATAGTTTCACAGATGGAGCCCCCTCCCATGTCTTCCCTGGCTTCTATATATGCTAGCCCAGTAGTTCTCAACCTTCCTAATGCTGTGACCCTTTAATACAATTCCTCATGTTGTGGTGACCCCTGACCATAAGGTTGTTTTCCTTGCTACTTCATAGCTACAATTTTGCTACTGTTATGAATCATATTATAAATACCTCATATGCAGTGGTCTTAGGTGACCCCTGTGAAAGAGTCATCCAATCCCCAAAGGGTCACCATCCCCAGTTTGAGAACTGTTGCTCTGGCTCCTCCCCAAGGCCACATACAATTAAGGCAAAATTTCATTCAACAGGCAGTAGGGAGCTGCTGGATACCCATGTGAGGGCCTGTGACCCTCCTCAGCACTCCACGAAGGGGTATAAACAGTCAAGAAGAAGCCCAGAATGAATAATTCTTTTGCCCAGAGACACAGCTGAACTCCTAAGATGGAAGTCTCCTAGTTCAAAGGATAATTACTCACAACATACTCTGTATCACATGCTTGGTCCTCAAATTCCTGATGCTGTGATAAAGTCTTAGGTCTCAAATTGCTTATGCTGTGACAAACTGACCTCTCTTACTGAATAAGCCCTCAACCCCTGCAGGTGCCTTTCTTTGCAGTCATTAACTCTCCAGAGAGGCATACAAAAATTGGCCTCTGACTTGACAACTTCTCCAGGTCAAACTGCTCCAGAGTCATTAATTCTGACCTGTCCCTTATGATGACACTGTTTTTCAAGTTCACATGGCTGGGCCTCCTCAGCCTCTCTGGTTTTATAGTCTAGATACATTCTAACACTGATCACACCAGAATTTCTATCTGGGACAGGGGTGGGAGCAGGAGAACCCATCAATGGGGAAGAATGTGGAGGGAACCAGCCTTTCCCACAAATGGGTTCATGGAAACTCTACACAGGAGGGAGTACGAGCGTAGGAAAAATGAAGAATGACAAACGAACAGGGTAGTTCGTTCTTTTATGGGACCCGAGAAATGACACGCATGATCGCGCTTTAAAATGATGCGTGAAACATGCTTTAGAAGTAAAACGCAGGAGCGTTTTTAACAGAGGAATTAACAGTGTACATATTAAGAAAAGAGAGGGGCAAGAGAGAGAGACTGACAATGCAATGTGCCTTGTCAGTGGAAAAACCACACCAAGAAGAGAAGGAGGGAGAGACTGACAATATACATTACCAGGGAAAGGGCCACACCAGAAAGAGAGAGAATTGCTCTGGCCAGAGGTTTAAAAAACCAAATGGTGTTTTGGTAAGTCTCTCTGGCCTTCAGAGGAACTGGTTTCATATGTAGATGTAGTCACGCCCAGGGGGGAGGAGCCTGGTGTCCTTCCTCCTGCAGACTTACAAACCTTGAGGTTATCTTGTTTGCTAAGAAAGAACATTTGACTTAATACTGTTAGCTGAATAACATCTCTGCCTCAAACAGAGCAGAGTGCCATGTAGGCAAAGAAGGTTTTTATTTTATAGTTTTTAGCTGTTTGGTGCATATTTATTTTTTCTCTATCTAGGCTCCTTTTGCTTCTATCTGTGACTATCAATATGAATGGGTAGCTTTACACATGCCAGGACATAGAAGCCCACAAGATATCTTACAAAGACAATTACTTTTGAGTAAAAAATGGCTGCTTCTCCTTCTCAGCTAGCAGCGGCCAGCTAAGGTATTAGTAGGCCATGCAGACATAATGAAAGACTTTTGTCACCATTACAGCAAAGGGGAGGAAGGGGCAGAATGGCTGGTAAGCCGAAGTTCCCCACTGGGGAGTCTGGAACCTTGTCGACAGACTTCAACCTCATTGCCAGGGTATTAGGGCTCCAGCAGAGGAATATGTTAGTCAATGTTCTATTGAAAGGATTTAAGAAATAAAGTGAAAGGATTTAAGAAATATAAAACCTAGGAATTCACCTGAGTGCTAGCAGTCACGTGCAGGGGAGATACATCTGAGTGCTAGCAGTCATGTGTAGGGGGAGATGCCTCCTATTGAGAGATGCCTTCCCAAGTACAGCCATTAACAGTACTCTTCAGTCTCCTCCCCACCCACAGGGAAATGACCATTAAGCTTAACACCTATCAGCAGGATTCTTCCTTCCCCAGCATACCAAGCGCCACCCTGTCTCAAGGACCGCTAGTCCAAGGGCACGGATTGACCACCCCTCCTGGATCCCGCACGAGTGCGCAAACTCCCAACCAATTAGTCTAACACAGAGAGCCCTGAGCCAATCAGAGCTGTACAAGCCTCCATCCCCAGACCCCTTTCCCCTGAACCCCATAAAAGTGCCTTGGGAGAAGAAATCGGGGCCACCATGCTTATCTCCTGCATGGGAATAGGTGGGACCTGATGCGCCAGATAAAAATAAAGCCTCGTGCGTTTTCATGGTTCCTTAGAAGTCCGCCCGCTAGCCCTAACACTATCATTGTAACAAAATATCTGAGATGGTCTTAGAAGAGCAGAAGTTTATTCTAACTCACAGGATTTAGAGGTTTCAGTCCCATTGCTCTGGATCTGTGTGAGGCAGGAAGAGAAAGGAGAGACTAGGATGCTACCATCTTCAAGGTTCTGTCTTCAGTGACTGGAAAACATCCAACTAGGCCCCATCTCAAAGTTTCCACTTCCTCCCAATAGTGCCACACTGGTTTAGTTTTGCTTGTCTGTTTTTGAGACAAGGTTTACCGTGTAGCCCTGGTTGGCTTTGAACACATGACAATCCTGGTGCCTCCTCAGACTGGGTTTTAACTCAGATGCACACTCATAGTCACTTTGCCGAATACACCCCCTGCTCCCCAGGGGCCCCTCCCTGCCCTTCCCTATCCTTACCGCCTTGAAAGGTAGCCACTATTTTGGCTTAATCATCACTAGCTGGCTTTGCCCTGTACTTGCCTTTTGCATAAATGGAGCCTCACAATAGCCATTCCAGAGATCCCTTTGAAGGAATGGAGTTGAAGCATCAGAACTTAGCAAATCTCAACATGGGCTCCTATCCATAATGACAATTGTCTCTGTCACCAATGGAAATGAGGGCTCATAAGCCGGATCAACGATGGCAAATGTAAGTGAGCTTTCCCCCTAAACCTGTGATTTGTGTGGCATCCTTCAGAGCTCACTGCAGTCGAAAAGCCTAAAATTAGGTTACAAGTGGTTAGAACCATGGGTGATGCTAAGGAGACATTATGAAAGACAGACCCAGGGGAACAGGTGATTCTCAGCTTCCTTCCCATTTCCTCTGGAAGAAGAGATTGGCCTGCTTTACACGACCCTGAAGCTGGACTCAGTCAACATCCACGTTCTCCACCCGAGGAGCCCAGGGTCAGTGGAGCATGTATGTCAGTCACACAGCCACGCCTGCCAGACTCCCATCTTGCCTCACACAGAAACTCATATTTTATGTACATTTAAAATTTTGTGTTGGGGTGCATTCTTAGCTAATTCATGGCACATGTCACCTCAGGTCATGACTGGACACTTGAATCCTAAAAAAGTCCTGAGGAAAATCTCTTTATGACATTAGGTAGGCCTAGAGATTTAATCATAACATAGCAAAATAATGAAAGAAAAATTGCTGAAGGAATATTAGAAAAACTGAAGGGATATTAGAAAGTCCTGTGTCTGCACACACCTTTAGGAGAGTGTAAAGGAGCATGGCAGATGGAGCATTTAATCCTAGCACTGGGAGGCGGTGGCAGGTGGATCACAGAGTTCTAGGCCAGCCAGGGCCACACAGTGAAACACTGCCTCAAAAGGAAAAAAAAAGGTAAAAGGAAAGACAAGACAGACAGAAGATGTTGCAGAAGGCACATTTGACAAAGGAGTCAAAGCCTGGATAGCCAAGAGCCACAATCCACAAGAAAATGACATTGTCACTTAAAATGAGCACAAGAAAATCCAGAGAGAGGGCTCAATGGTGAAGAACCAGGGTTTGGTTCCGGCACCCACATCAGGTTCACAACTGCCTATTGCTCTAGCTCCAGGGGCCCTGATGCTTTTGTGTGTGTGTGCGTATATGTGTGTGCGCGTGTGCGTCTATTTTTTATGGGCAAAAATTTAATAAAATATCTAACAAAAAAAGAATACCAAAATGTTAACATTTTTTTTAGGAGATGCTGAGTATCACTAACTGTCAGAAATGTGAAATTTTTAAACTACACCTAGGTAGCACAGTGCAAGGCTGACCGTGACTAGAATTTAAACAGGTAGTGCCTAGTTCTGGTGAGGGTACTGAACAATTAAAATTGTCATGCATTGTTGTTAGGAGTGGAAACTGATAAAAGTATTGGAGAAACAAGAACACCACTTTTTAAAAAAGTTTTATTTCATTCTTGTGTGCCTGTGTTCATGTGTACCAAATGCATGCAGTGCCCCACAGATGCCACATGAGGGCACCAGTTCCCTTGAACTGGAGATACAAATGGTTATGAGCCTCAGTATGGGAGCTGGGAACCAAACTCAGACTCTCTGCAAGAGCAGCCAATGCTCTAAACCACTGAGCCATCTCTCTAGCCCCTGAAAATGCTACAGTTAAACATGCATTGCTCATGACCCAGCATTCCCACTCTTGAATAACCCACTACATCTAACTGACATGAATGTCTACATCCAACAAAAGATGTATCATAGTAATTTTATTCCACCAACACAATGGAAATTCCCCAAAGTCTATAAATATCAGAATAAGTAAGTACACTCTGCTGCATACGCAGCAGGGAAAAAAGAATGAACTGATCATACTGTAAGATCAGCAAGTTTCGAGGGTGTAACGTTGGATAAAGAAGTGGGACAAAGGGTTTGGAGAGTACAGTTCCACTCACATACAGATTAAGAACAAGTGAGAGCTGGGTGGTGGTGGGGCACACCTCTAACCCCAGCACTTGGCCAGAGGCAGGAGGATCTCTGTGAGTTCCAGCCTAGTCTACAAAGTGAGTTCCAGGACAGCCAGAGTTATGACAGAGAAACCCTGTCTCGAAAAACAACAACAAAAAAACAAGTGAGCTTAAGCCACAGTGAGCAGAGCTGTGGTTGCCTCTGAGAAAAACACTGGAGGAAGGCATAAAGGAGCCTTCTGGGATCAGGTTAGAGTCAGGGAAAGAATGTATTATATTTGATCCTAGTGATAACTTCATGGGCAGATATGAACATGAAACTTCATCAAGATCTGCTTGTAAGATGTGGGCATTCTGTTCTATGCAAATTGTACCTTGGTTTGGAATATGGGAATGCAATTCTCTGTGACTTTTCCTGTCAGTACTATTCCCTTGTAAAATACGTTGGGGACATATTGTGATAAGGTGTTCACAGATCTCAGGGATGGGTGCTGATGGCATCCTGCTCACAGGAAACGTAAGTATCTCTTATTTTGAGACAAGGTCTCCCTATGAAGCCCAGAATGGCCTCAGTCAGGATCCTCCTGCCTTGGTATCCTGAGTGCTGAGATTGCAGGTGTGCACCACCACTCCCAAACCAGCAAGCATCTAGTTTAATGAGGATAAATATCTACTTTCAGATTCAAGGAGGTTTAACATAGCCTGATCCAAGTTCTCTCTGGAGCAGCAATTCTTAACCTATGGGCCACAACCCCTTTGGGGGTCAGATGACTCTTTCAGAGGGGTCACCTAAGACCATCCGAATATCAGATATTTACATTATGATTCCATAACAGTAGTAAAATTATAGTTATGAAGTACAACAAAAGTAATTTTATGATTGGGGGTCACCACAACAGGAGGACCTGTATTAAAGGGTTGCACCATTAGGAATGTTGAGAACCACTGCTCTGGAGGATAGTGCCATGCCTGATCACTGCTGTCTGAGGTTAGCCAATTGTGCAGAGGAAACACCCATCACGTGACCTCCATTCTGAGCCTTTGTGTCTCCTTTATACTTCAGCCCACTGAGACATCATTGAGTACCTGGACAAAGAAGATGTCAGATGACACAGAATGGGTCACCCTGTCAACCCAATAACTGAAAACGTCTGGCTCTCACTGTCTGTGACTTTTCACAGTACACATCCATATTCCTCTCTCCTGTACTTCTCTGTCACCAATTCACCATTCCACGTGCCAGGTTCTGCAGCCAAACTGTTAGCCAGCACCTGCTGAGTAGGGAAAACTGCAATCCTTCGGCATCTCTCCGCCTGCTCAAAGTGAACAAGCAGATGCTTCATTCAAGGTCCTGCGCACTGGGGAGACTTCCTTCCCTTGACCAATCATCTTCTAGGACCACCCTGGACCACCCTGTGATGCTGCAGCTGCCCTTGTCAGATGGTGCTGGTGGACCTCGAGCCATCCACAAACTGGATCTAACTAAGGTTTCCTATCATAGGCAACTCGCCATGTGACTGTGGTTTGGGAGGAAGAGGTTGGGAATGTAGCTGGCATAGATGCCACTGGGGTTTGAATGGCTTCCTCATGCCTCTCACGGAGAGCTAAATGGAGCCCAGATTCACATACCCCGTTCTGTTCCACGAAGGAGACACTACAATACCTACTTCAGGAAAGGCCGCTCACATTCCACGAGTGCAGTGAGGATGCAATGTCTGGCAGATGCTTTCAGGAGGAGAGGTGAGTGGGTGGATGCTGCCTGGGCTCTGTACTTTTTCTATTAAGCTGTGCAGCCTTCATGCAGCCTCCTGACCCATCCCGGCACTTAGATGAAATCCATGAAAAGTCTTGAGCCAGAAAAACAGCTCCGTTGGTAAAGCACCTGCTCATAAGAATAGCACCAGAGTTTGGATCTCCAGCAGGGGCTGGAGAGATGGCTCAGAGGTTAAGGGCATGTACAGTTCTCCTAGGGGATCTGTTCCAGCACCTGGCTTGGGTGGCTCACAACCACCTGTAACTCCAGCTCTAAAGGATCGGACGCCCCCTGCTGGCTTCCTTGAGTACTCACACATGGCATACACTTACACAGACTAATTGATTTTTAAAAAAAATATGTTGGGAGCCTGGCAATGGTGGCCACGCCTTTAATCCCAGCACTTGGGAGGCAGAAGCAGGCGGATCTCTGTGGGTTCAAGGCCAGCCTGGTCTACAGAGTGAGTTCTAGGAGAGCCAGAGTTACAACAGAGAAACCCTGTCTTGAAAAACCTATATATATATATATATATATATATATATATATATATATATATATATGTCTGTGTGTATGTGTATAAGTGTGTGTGTATATGACTGTGTATGTGTGTGTGTATACGTGTGTGTATGTGTGTGTATGTATGTATATGTGTGTGCGTGTGTGTGTGTGTGTGGGTGGGTGTGTGTGTGTATGTTGATCGTTGGGGATCATGTTCCATGGCACCATGTGGAGTTAGAGAACAACTTGTGAGAGCTGTTTTTCTCCTCCAGTTCTATAAGTCTCAAGCAGAAGCCACATCATGCATGCCCCAGGAAAATGCTACCACCAGCCAGGTCCAAAGCCCCTGCATTGTTTATTTTTCTGTTTCTTCTTTTTAAACATTTTTTATGCTCATGAGTATTTTGGCTGCATGTGTATCTGTGCACCACATACATGCCAAGTTCTCATGGAAAAGTGCGTCAGATCCTCTGGAACTGGAACCACAGATGGCTGTGAGTTACATTGTGGGTGCAGGAACCCAGAACCTGTCCTTTCCCAGAGCAGATGGCCACTCTTACCCGCTGAGCCATCTCTCCAGCTCCTACTTTCTCTGTAGTCCCTAGACTGGATTGAAAGTTGATTAAGTGGGAAATCCAATGCAAGTAAGGTTGATTTATATATTATTCTCTTAGAGGTGGGTTAAACAAACAATTTGACTCCACAGCACACAGAAGTCTTACGTCTAAGTAGTCTTGAGGTGGATTATGAACTCTGACTGTGAGGCGCAGCAAAAGTTCTAGTCTCTCAGAATGTATGAGTTACTTTTGTCACAATGGTGGGGGTCCAGGGGATCAAATTAAGGTCACCAAATCGGCATCAAGCACCTCTAATGGCTGAGCCATCTTTCCAGCACCTCAATGTTTATTTTGAAATAATTTCTTCGATTATTAACTTTGTGGATGTCTGAAGCATCATTTGAGTAATGTTAATTAGTACCGGGCTAAAGCCTTTTCACTTATATTTGCCTGGGAAAATTTTAAACTATCATCTATCTATCTATCTGTGTAGGTTATATACATTGTGTGTAGGTTATAGTACAGTCTGAAGCAGTTTGGTTTCTCCTACTTTGTGAGATCTAAGGATCAAACTTAAGTTCTGTGTTTTGGCAGCAAGCTCCCTTACCTGCTGAGCCATCCCACATGCCCACCTGAGAAATGTTTATGTCACCCTGAGTTTATAAGTATGTAAAATAGGTGTTTGAATTGAACGTCCTTACTCTACAAATTAATAGAGAGTAAGCCTATGAATCAAACATTTATTGATGGTAACAATTTCATCTTAAAAGAATTGTTGGGAATATGTAATTTTACTCCTTATTAATGAAGGCATCAAATTTGCATATTAACTAGATGGATTTGGTTGTTTGTCTAACACAGTGCAATCTGGAGATATGCTCATTTGATTCTTGCTGAGGACTGACCAGGAAAACATATTAAGTCTGTGTATTCCACCATTAAACCGGTATGTCCAGTAAGAGCAGGAAACGTCTGTATAGTAAAAGCATTGCAGTCTGTCACTGGGAACAGTGCAGAATCTGAACAATCTTTTAGACAGCGTTTGTTAGTGTTGCAGGTGGCATATGCAGTCCCGGTGTGCTAGTTGTGTGTTCAGAACCAAGGCTGGGATGGAATTGCAGCACAGGCTAGAAACACCCCAGGTTCATCACATCTTTCATTTTGAATTCATTGTTTTGGAGTTGTGCATTCAGAAACCTTTCTTTGTTGAAGATGTTCATGCCTAACTCCCTCCCATATTGGGTTAGAGGAGCCATGGTTTGAAAAAAACCTTTGAGCCCATTATCTTCTCAGCTGGCCACAGCATCTTCCTGCTCTCGCCACTAGACGGCGCTGTAGCATCTTTCAAAGCGGGAGACGTCATCACCTCTAGCACACAGGCCAGAATCTCCACTGTCTCCAAATTCTCTTCCAACAAGACCCCCAAAAGCTTATATTTATTAGCACTTGAGGCTTTCTGGGACAGCTCTAAAATAAATTTTCCTATGGAAAAGTTTTGAACTTCCCCAACGTTAGGGTAATATGGCGCTATATAGCTTCAGAGTAGTTAACATTTCATTCTATTTTCTCCTATCATTTTTAAGGAGTCATAGGACTGGCTGAGAGTTGTAGTGCACGCTTTTAATCCACACACCCAGTAGCTGCCTCCCATGTACTCAGAGGACAGCCATGCCTTCAGTATGCGCTGGAGCTTCTGTCCATCTCCCTCTGTGGAGGGTTCCATGTCTCCTTGTCTCATGATTGTAACATGTTAGTGACTTCTGAGGAGAGAGTCAAGGGAGAGAAGATTTCAAGTCCATTTAAAAATGATTTTATTCTCATTGTACTTATCTTACCCAGCATATTCAGTGGTTAATGTTAACTGTCAGCTCCACTTGGGAATTCACCTGGGAGACAAACTCCTGGGTACAGCTCTGAGGGCAGTTTGAATTAAGGCTAGCCACTGAGAATGTCTTCAAGGGGTTATCTATTTTTATGGGTGTATGGGTGTTTTGCTTGAATGTCTGTGCCCTATGGCCAGTGCTGGTGTGGGTGCAGCAGAGGACCTCAGATCCTCTGGAACTGGAGTTGCAGGTGATTTTGAGCCTCCCGGTGGGTGCTAGGAATGAAACTCGGGTTCTGTGAAGAACAGCTTGCCGAGCCACCTCTCCAGACCCTCACCAAATTTTCTTAATTCTGTGTTTTCAGTTCTTGCTTTTCATCGTTATCAGTGGCTTCATCTTTGCCTATCCACCCGGGTGCCTCTCAGTGGAGATCAGCCTTCTTAAGGAGTAGCTGTCTCCTTTGCAGCCTGCGCAATATTACTCTTTGCCGGCAGAGGGCGCAGGAGGTACGCTGCTGGAGGAAGGAACCCTTGCTTTCTGGTAGTTGTTGGGGCTGAAGCCTTCCATGGTCAGCTCAAGAACACTCAGGGGGCAGCTGATACCCAGATGCATGCTGAGGGAACACATCCCCTGAACATGCTGGCCCAGACAGCGATACTGAGTACCTTGGCCTTACATGCAGTTAGTGGTTTCCTGCAGCCCCCTCCCCACCAAATCTCTGCCTCGCTACCTACCTACCCAGCCCTCTAGGTCTGGTGGCATTCCCTTACAAATTCGCCCTTCTGTGGGTCCTCTCCCTCAGCCCCGGAAGGTTTCTGGGTTCTCCTTACGTGGCAGTGGTCACTCTGTTATTGCCTACTAAGCGACAATCTGTGTCAAATGTTCCCTGCTCACGATACAGGTTGGCTCCTGTCTTCTCACTGTTTTCTGAATCCTTGGTAGACATCTGTTTGTTTGATTGGTTTTTGTGGATTTTGGGTCTTTTTGTTTTTGTTTGTTTGTTTTTCAGAATTATTTGCTCTTATTTTATGTGTGTGTGAATGTTTTGTCTGCATGTATGTATGTGCACCACTTGTGTTCTTGGTGTCTATGAAGGCCAGAAAAGGGAATCATATCCTCTGGAAACGAAGTTACTGACAGTCATGAGTCTCTTTGTGGGTTCTGAGAGCCAAATACCGATCCTTTGGAAGACTAGAAGAGCAGCAAAAATTCTTAACTTCTGAGCCATCCCTCAAGTCTCAGACTTCAAAAACAATCATTTATGTGTGTGTGTGTGTGTGTGTGTGTGTGTGTGTGTGTGTGTGTGTTATCCTATCCCTTTTTAAGAGTCATAGGACTGGCTGAGAGTTGAAATGCATGCCTTTAATCCCAACACCCAGGAGGCACAGGCAGGCAGATCTCTGTGAGTTTGAAGCTAGCTCTGTCTACAAAGTGAGTAGAATAGGCTGGCCTAGTCTTGCACTGACTGAGACCTGCCAGCTTGTATCTTCTGAGTTCCCCACCCAACCCCCTAGGGTTTTCCTGTGTAACTTTGGCTATCCTGGAACTTCCTCTGTAGACCAGTCTGGCTTCTGACTGCCAAATATCTGCCTGCTTCTGCCTCCTGAGTGTTGAGATTAAAGGTGTTTGCTACTTGGGCCTGGCCACTTACTTCTTTTTAAAAGATTGTTTTTGTAAAGTACGGATGCAGGTGCCTCTGATGGCCACAAGAGGGCACCAGATCTCTACGGTGCTGAATGTTGCAGGTGGTTGTGAGTTGCTGGATGTGGGCACTGGGTATTGAACTTGGATCCTCCGCAAAAGCAGCAAGAACTCTTAACCGTTGAGCCTAAATGCATATCAATTCTTAAAAGAGTTTCATTAACAGTTTAAAACTTTTACCACATTGATATGTACATACATTTTAAAATGCCAGTTCTACAAGTCTCAGGCAGAAGCTGCACCATGCATGTTCCAGTCAAATGCTACCACCAGGCAGGTCCAACGCCCCTGCATTGTTTATTTTTCTGTTTCTTCTTTTAAAATATTTATTTTTATGGGCATGAGTGTTTTGGCTGCATATACGTCTGTGCACCACATACATGCCCAGTGCTCATGGAAGAGGGTGTCAGATCCCCTGGAACTTGAACTATAGATGGCTATGAGTTGCATTGTGGGTGCAGAAACCCAAAACTTGTCGTTTCCAAGAGCACGTGGCCACTCTTACCTGCTGAACCACGTCTCTGGCCCCTTCTTTCTGTCTAGTCCCTAGACTGGATTAAAAGTTGATTACATGTGAAATCCAATGCAAGTAAGGTTAATTTTTATATTGTACTCTTAGAGGTAGGTTTTTATGTAAGAATTTAATAGATAGAAGTCTGGTATTTGGTCTTTATTCTACTTTGAGCTAAGTTTTGGAAATGATATAAGGGTCCAAGGTTATTCTTCTGCATATGGACAGCCCAATCTCCCAGCACCATTTGTCAAAAGAGCTGTCCCTTGAGGAGTGGGAGGGGCAATGATAAAAAAGATTTATTTTCTTTTTTATTATTTATTTGTGGTTATCTGCTTATATAGTGCAAGTACCCACAGAGGCCAGAAGAGACCTTCAGATACCCTAGATCTGGAGCTCCCTGTCTTGAGCTGTCAGACTGGGCACCTAAACCAGCACAGCAAGCACTCTTAACCACTGAGCCACCTCTTCAGCCTTGGAGGATGCTATCAAAGGTGTTGTGTGCTGATGTGCTGATGAAGGTGAGGAGAGGAACAAGGAAATGGCTTCAGGAGGAGCTTTTCCCCATCGTTGAACCAGGACAAGTAACTGTGGGGCTGCCCATGCTTCCCTGAGAGGATTATTTTGTTTCTTGTTTACAGTTGTTGGAGGGGGAGATTCTCAAAGTCAGAAGTGACAGGAGCTTGGTGGCAGGTTTGTACCTTTCCACACTGGAATGCTCATTGAGTGACATGGAAGGACTTCACTACAGACGAGGCCTCCACGGCTAGTGAGGAGATGTGCTGGTGCCTGCCACTTCTCTTGATATGGAGGTCTGGGAAGACCCTCGGGCTTCACTTGTTTCCCAAGAAGCTGCCATCCAGAGTCCCTGTGGTCTAGATGGGACAGGAGTCTGCTTTTCTCTCTTGCTCTTCCAGGGATGGTGAATGCTTTGGACTGAACCAAGGTCATGTGTACTGGAGGGCTACACCCGGGGGTAAAGGGGTCTAAGAGGCCTTCCACTTACCCCCAGGGAGCTTGAGGTCCTCATGGGCTCAGCATGGCAGCACGTTTTTTGTAAGTTTGTAACATGTTGATTTAAAAGATGACGTTGCATGGCCCCCTATGCATATCACATGGTTGTCTGGCTTGGTATTCTTGTAGAACTCCTAAAAGTTGGAGTGAGCAGAATGGGGGTGGGGTCTCTGACCTTTTTACCTGCCCCTGGGACCCTTTTTCTCCTGTTGGTGTCCTGGTCCAGCCTTGATGTAGGGACTGGGCTGGTGCTCAGCCTTTTTCTATCTTGCTATGCCATGTTCAGAAAAGAGGCAGGCTCTTTTCTGAGGGTGGTGTGGATCTGTGGGAGAAGGGAGAAGGGTAGAATCTTGGAGAAATAAAGGGAGGGGAGGATGGGGGTCTGGCTGTATTACATGAGAGTCGAAAAATAAATTATACAAACACACACACACACACACACACACATAAATAAAGTTGGCTATACCAGGTAACTTCTAGTTGGCAGATTGGAATTTGCAATTTGATGTTGGATTAATAGTTACCGATGGCCATTTGGAGCTAATTTGTTTTACTCTGAGGCTCAATTTCCGGGGCACCCTCCTCCCAGTGAACATTTGACTCTTCACCCCTCATTCTGCCTTCTCTCCTCCTTCTGCCTCTACCCTTTCCTTGTTTCCTCTCCTCTTCTTGCACTGCCTACCCTTCAACCCCACCCTAGTGCTCATGATCACAGAGCTGTACCTCCCCTAGACATGCACACTAGTGCAGCAGTAGCAGTAGTGTGCTCCTTTCCAGGTGAGTCCCTCTCTTCAGTCAGTCTCTGGACATTGCTGCTTGTGCATTTCTCTTTGCTTAGGTTTCATTGTTTATTTAATGTTATTTTTGTTTGTGGAGAGGGAGCCAAAGTAGTGGGGGTAGGTCCAAGACTAAGGTGGAGTGTGTAACCGGAAGCCCAAGCCTGTAGCTGATGGAATCCAGACAAGCTCAGTGCCCCCCCACCGTCTGCCAAGCTCTTTGTCTACAAGAGACCTCTTCAAGGACCTCAGACTTGATATGGAGAAGCACTGCCAAGAGATGGAAGAATCAAGGGAGCAGAAGTGGAATTTCTGCTTTCAGATCAAGCTCCCAGAAAGCAGGTACCATTGGCAGTAGGTGGAGCAGGGAAGCTTGTTAGGGCAGGGTGCTATGATTAGTGCTAGGGCTGCAGATTAGGGAAGAAGAGAGAAAGAGGTTGGGGGGGGCAGGCAGAGACAGAGACAGACAGAGAAAGTGTGAGAGATATAGTGAGAGAGTGAAAGGGAGAGGCCAGGAAGGGAGCATTTCAAGCCAGGAGCAAGAGACAAAGGGCAGGTGAGGTAGAGTGAGAATTGACAGTGAGAGAATGTATTCTGGAGGGGGGGGAGGGAGAGAGAAGGATAGAAGTCAGGCAAGAGATAGAGGCTATGAGAGAAAGACAGACAGAGACTTATGAGGGAATATGACTAGCTAAGAGATAGAGAGGTTGGGAGAGAGAGAGACAGAGGCTTGCAAGAGGGAGAGGAAAATGCCAAACCAAAGAGAGTAATATCACAGTTGAGAGAATGGGCAAGAGAGAAGTTTAGAGATTTTAGTGACATAGACTGTGTGAAGAGAGAGAGAGAGACAAAGAGAGGGTATGTGGGAGAGAGAGAGAAAGAGAGAGAGAGAGTGAGAGAGGACACGCAGGCATGAATGAGACCGGTAGAAAAACAGGTCATTTGAGACAAAGATGTGCTGCACAAAAGAGAGACAAGGGACAGTCAATGGACAGAGAAAAGAGAGAGGCCAAATACTATATAGTGTCCAAGAGATAGAGAGTGAGCTGGTGTGTAAGAAAGAAAAGCTCAGAGAGAGGGAGACAGAGTCTTTCTGAGCTAGAAAGAGATAGTGGCCATGTAAGAGAAAGAGCCTTACTGGTGAATAAAGAGGTCAGGAGAGAGACAGAGAAATAGTGATGGGGGAAACAAACTTACCAGGAAGAGAGCATTAAAAACTGGAAGAGAGAAAAAATAGAGACAGAGAAAGAAAGAAATAGTGACGGGGGATAGGGAGAGAGTAGAAAAGAAAGTAGTACAGGTCTGGCCACAGAGTAAAGGCCAAGCAAGATCAACTGAGAGCTGAGTTTGAGAGAGAGAACACAAGTGGTCCTTTTGAGAGATAGGGAGTGAAATAGAGGCCAGGAAAGAGTATTTAGAAGAAAAGTAGAGACAGAGGCTTGTGAGAGGGAGAGATAAGGCCAAGCAATAGAGAGTGACATCCCGAGAGAGAGACAAGGAGACAGAGAGGGGGGCAGTTGTGAAAATCAAACAGAAAAGTCAAGCAATAGTGAGTACCAAGCCAGGTAAGAGAATGAGAGAGAGAAGAAAGTCCACGCAAGAGTGAAAGTTGGGAGATGAGAGAATGAGAGCTTAGAAAGAGAGGAACAGAGGTTTGCAAAGAGAGAGTGAGATATTCAGAGAGAAGCTAAGCCAGAGAGTGAGAGTACAGAGTGCAAGCTTGAGAGATATTTGACAGCCAAGAAAGAGAGAACTTGGAAGAGAGAGAGAAGAGAGAAATGAGGCAAGAGATAGAGGCTTGGAGAGAGAGAGAGAAAGTTATGATGGAGTGTAGCCAGTCAAGAGAGAGAGTATTTTCATTTGAGAGAGAGAGGGCGGAGAAACAGAGACAAAGGAGAGGCAAAAGTGCAAGATGGAATGAGAATTTACAGTCTTAGAGATAGTGAAATTGGCCCTGCATTGAGAAGTTTAGAGAGAGAGAGAGAGAGGAGAGGACAGGAGAGAGAGGAGAGGACAGGAGAGAGAGGAGAGAAATAGGTAGAGGTCCAGAAATATATAGATGCTAGGAGACAGAACCTTGTGAGAGTGTGGCCAGAAAAGACAGAGTCACTGAGAGAGTGAGTGACTGAGGCTGGCAAGAGAAAGGGAAAGACTATAAAACAGAGAGTAACATGCCAAAGTCAAGGTAAGGGATTAGGGTCTGTTTAGCCGCAAGGGTCAGGGGTAGGGTTAAGGTTTAGGGTTAGGGTTTAGGCTTTAGGGTTAGAAGGTTAGAGGACTAGAGTGTTAAAGGGTCAGACTCAGACTCAGGTTTAGAGGGTTAAAGGGATAGAGGGACCAAGGGATGAAGGTCAGATGGTCAGACTCAGGATCAGACTTAGTTTCAGGGACAGATTCAGGGTGAGACTCAGACTCAGCATTAGAGGATTAGACTGTTAGAAGTTTAGAGGGATTATTGGGTTAGACTCAAAGTCATACTCAGGGTCTGACTCAGATTCAGGGTTAGAGGGTTACAGGATAGTGGGATATAGAGGGTTAGACTCAGTATCAGATTCAGGGACAGTTTCAGGGTTAGACTCAAATTTTGGGTCAGTGGTTTATAGTGATAGAGGGATATAGGATTAGAGGATCAGACTCAGGGTCTTACTCAGACTCAGTCAAATTGAGACTCAAACTCAGATTTAGAGGGTTAGAGGGATAGAGGAATAAGAATTGGAGGGTTAGGGTTATGGTTAGAGTGTTAGGTTTGTGGGTTAGGGTTAGAGGCCAGGCAGGATATAGTGTCCAAGAGATAGAGAGTGAGCTGGTGTGCAAGAGGGAAAAGTTTGCAGAGAAGGAGACAATCTTTCTGAGGTAGAAAGAGATAGTGGCCAGGCATGAGAAAGAGCATTGTTGGTGAATAAAGAGGTCAGGAGGGAGTCAGGGAAAGACAAAGAAATACTGAGAGGGAAAACAAACCAACCAGGCAAGAGAGCATTAATGAGTGGAAGAAAGTAAAAAGGCCAGTCAAGATGGAGTGAGAGTTGACAGTGAGAGAAAGAGAGAAAGGGGTTCTGAGAGTGACCAAGGGCGTGCGGGGGTGGGGGCAGGCAAGAGAGAGAATGGGAGAGCAATAGAGAGTAACATGACAGGCAAGAGATAGAGACAGAAGATAGGTTGGGAGAGTGAGAGAGCATATAGAGTCTAAACAAGAGAAAGAGAGATCGGACAGTCGAGAGAGAAAGAATATTGTTTCAAAAGAGAGATAGAGATATAGATAGATAGATGGACAGATAGATAGATAGATAGATAGATAGATAGATAGGGACAGATAAAGAGAGAAATAGTGACAGGGGATAGAGAGAGGGTAGGAAAGAGAGATATTTGACAGTCAAGAAAGAGAGAAAGAGGAAAAGAAAGGGGAAAAGAAAGAAAGAGGAAAGAGATAGAGACTGGGAGTGAGAGACAAAGTTGTGTGAGAGAGTAGGGCTAGGCTTAGGGGTTACAAAGCAAGGTCAAAGCCAGAAGCAGCTATGTATTGAGGTCCTGTATCAAAACAAACATTACAATAAACTTTTTTTTAAAAGACAGAATTCCACTGTAGGCCTGGCTGGTCTAGAATTCCCTATGTAGACCAGGCTGACCACAAACCCAGACATCTACTTGCTTCTCCCTCCCTGCTGAGACGTGTACCACCATACCCAGCTACAAATAAATTCTTTTCTTTTTTTTTTCCAAGACAGGGTTTCTCTGTTCTAACTCTGTCCTGGAACTCACTCTGTAGACCAGGCTGGCCTCAAACTCACAGAGATCTGCCTGCCTCTGCCTCCCGAGTGCTGGGATTAAAGGCGTATATCACCATCCATCACAAATTCTTACAATATTGTAACTCACCTGCAAATTAGTAATTTGAAAGTAAAATTAAGCAGTTAGCTAGAAAATATGGCTAGTTTATCTTAGACGAGCTAGGCATAGTGATGCATACCTTTAATCACAGCACTTGGGAGACAGAGACAGGATCTCTATGAGTTTTAGGTCTGCCTAGTTTCAAAAAAAGTCTTAAATATGCAATTTCCAATGACAAGTGCTATGAAAACTTACAGAAATGCCTTTATTTTCAGGATGTCATAGACTTTCTTGTGAAGAAGGAAGACTTTTCTTCATGAACTGTGATTTCATGATTGCTAGACCCTACTAAAGGATTTTCCATCTTGTCTTTTACTGTTTCCAATATAATCAAAACACTGAAAATTTTAAGTACATGACTATACAATTTACAAAAAGACAATGTAAACTAACCTCATATAACACAATAAAGGATTTGGAGATTTTTAAAGATGAATTACTTAAAAATAATTTTTAGAATACCAGCACTTGGGAGGCAGAGGCAGGTGTATCTCTGAGTTCAAGGCCAGCCTGTGAGTTCTAGGACAGTCAGAGCTTCATAGTGAGATTCTGTCCCAAAAATAAAACAAACAAAAAAAGATTGTAAGGGGACGTGAATAGTTCTGAAATTGTGCTACCACTTTTGTGCTCTGAAGTTGGCTTGTGTACTTTGTTGAATAGCTTAACTTTGATATTTCTTGTTTACCTGGAAGACTGTAAAGTTCATGCTTTTGTTTGGTAATAAGCCACTTTTCCTCTGTTAATCTCATCCAAAAGTAAAGTGAATGTTATACTGAAATTTGTAGTTTGTTGGAGATCTCATGATTTTTAAAGTGTTTTCAGATTCCATGAAGTGTGGACATTTGCAAAATAGGAAACAAATTAGCAAGCATCTTCAGAAGTTGAATGCCAGGTAGTTATGCCTTTTTCTTTTCTTTTTTTTTTTAAAGGGCAGTCTTTCAGTTTGCGCAAATAAACCAACTGACCACACAGCCAGAAGTGTAACAGGGACTGCAGTAAATTGTATTTTTGAAGGGTATAATCAAGTTCAGTTTGCTGTCTATTCAAAAAATAAAATCGAATGCTGTTGTGGGATATTTTACTATTGTGTGCTGTTTTGGTTTGTAAAAGGGCTTTGATCCCTTGTAGCTGGGAAGCCAGATGCCTTGCAACAGTGCAGGCCTTGCTTCCTTCCTTGTGCTAGCCTTGAGATTCCCAACAGATAGACAATTGAAGGTGACCAGTCACGAGCAGGTCACGAGAAGATCACGAGCAAAGACTCTGATCACTTCCAGCCTAGTATCATTGTGTTGTAATGAAGGCCTGAAAGATAGAGGGGTTAGGGTAAAAGTTAAAAAGGCTAACGCAGAGAGTTATTGAGGAATGAAGGAGGATTGGGTAAAAAAGATGAAGACTCTGCCTAGCCGCCCAGGTATAGAATTCCCTGAGATTTGACATGGTTTGTGATTAATAAAGAACATTAGAAAATTTAACAATGGACTCTTATTAAGCGATCAAAAGATACATTAACAGAATGCTAATCAAAAGATTAAACTCGTCTTTCATAGAGTCGATTTCAATTACTTTCATACAGTCTTTTAAACAGGAAAGTTTCTGTTAGTCCTTGTATGAACTTTAGTTTTTTAAGAGTATGGGTATGCCTGCATGTCTGTGTACATGTGCATGCAAGGCCCACTGAGGTCAGAAGAGTGTGTTGGATCTTCTGGAACTGGTTAGAGACAGTTGTGAGCTCCCAGGTGGGTAGTGGGAATCAAACCTGGATGCTCTAGAAGAGCATCAAATGCTCTTAACTCCTGAGCTGTTTCTTCACCCACAGGTTTTTTATTGTTCTTGTTGTTGTTTTGAGTTTTATTTTATTTTATTTTTTTATTTTTTTGGACTTTGAAGAAAATCATTTCAAGTTATTTTTGGAAATTACATGTTAATTGCTTTCATTTTTGACATTATTACTCTGTAGACAAGGATGGCCTTAAACTTCAGAGATCTGCCTGTCTCAGCTTCTGGAGTGCTGGTATTAAAGTGTGCCACTATACTTGGCTATGACTTTGAATTTAGAGGATCTTCCTGCTTACACTTCTCTAGTGCTAGGTTGATAGGCTTGCACCTTGCTTAGGTTTATGTGGGAGGATGGAATCCAGGGATTCAGGCATGGTAGGCAGACACTCAGCCACCTGCCCAGTCCATCCTTTCTTTATATCTTTCTCCATGGATTGCTTTCATTCTTAGAAAACAAACAGCTGTCTGTGTTGTTTGCATGCATACATGGAAGCCAGAGATCAACAACAGATGCCCTTGGGTCCCTCTACCAGTCACCACCTTCCCTTCCCCTTCCTTCCTTCCTTCTTTCCTTCCTTCCTTCCTTCCTTCCTTTCTTCCTTCCTTCCTTCCTTCCTTCCTTATCTGTTCTGATACAGGTTCTCACTATATAGCCCTGGCGAGGCTGGAACTCCCTGAGTATACCAAACTGGCCTAGAATTCACAGATCCACCTGCCTTGTCCGCTCAAGTGTTCAGATAAGATGTTTGTGGCACCACCTTTGGCTCCACCTTATATTTTTGAAAGTGTCTGTGAGTGAACCTGGAGCTCACTGCTGGTTAGGCTGAGTGACCAGGCAGGTCCAGGAAGCCTTGGTTGTATCTCCCCAGCACTGGGGTTACAGGATTGCAAGGTGAAGTGGGAGGCCAGGTTGTTTTTGCATCCTGTCTTCCTTCCACTGGGTCCCATCATTTCCAGGAATCGATATACCTTGGAGGAGGCTGGTGATGGGCTAAAGGCAGGGCTTAGTGCAGTTGTCACCTCCTGGACCTTTGTTGCGTGCATGTGTGATAAATGCATGTGGGAGCAGCAGGTGAGCTCAGCACCTCTCTCACCCCAAGGCAGAAAAGGAAGGGCCTCAGTGTGCCTCGCCCTCAGCCAGCCAGCCATCCTGTATTTTGTTCCTTGTTAGATCTGCTGTGTTCACAGACAGACATTTTTTTTTCTCCCACCCCTCCTGGAAGAGTTTGTAGATGTGGCAATTTGTGCAAAGCCAGCCTGTTGTGAGCATGGGTTAGGATGTCCAGATGATGCATCAGTGGCCATGAAATGTCCCCAGATAGTCAAGGATGTTTGTTTTGCATCCCATGGACTCTCCTTGGAGCCGAGTGTGCAGAGAGGGCCCTGCACAGTTGTGGATGGCAGAGTTCCCTCAGGCAAGGCATTGAGGCTGTAGCCCTGGGGCTTCGTCTCCTGTCCTTGGAGCTCACCTCAGCTCTTTGTACCCTGACTCTCACTTATCCCAAGAAAGGGGTTTAAGACAAGTAATTTCCATTTTACCATGAGTTTAAGTGTTCCTTGGGCCTGTTTAGTGTGAAATAAAAGACTTTTTCTTCTTTGGAAGTCCTAGCAGGTTTTGGCCTTAAACTAGTAACTCATAAGAGACTAAAAAAGACCAAAAGCATGTAAATTTTCTCTTTGTGTTCTCAAAGTAGAAGGACTCAGAGAGTAAATAATGTTACAGACAAGAAGACATGGAACTCGATTTTCAGAATGGAAAAGATGCACTGTCATTAGAACCCAAGTCCTTTGAAATAAAACCCAGCACCAGGCAGAGGCTGCAAACTGTTGCCATGCACATCTGAACTGGCCCACGCAAGTAGCCATGCACAAACTCACTCTTGGTAATGCCATGGGAGTTAGTGGGTGCTCTCATTAAGGTGCTGTAGGTAAGCTTCTGGGTGCTGTCACTAAGTACAGGAGCCACTGTAACCTTCCTAGGTGCCAGTCTGACATTGCCTGTCTGCTCTTTTCGTTTGCCTGCTTATTTGTGTGTTTATTTATTCCCCATCTCCACAGTCCCGGAAATTACTCATTCATTGGTGATAAGGCTGCCCTTGAACTTGAGCCCTTTTTGCCTCTCCTTCCCAAGTGTTACATTTACTGCAATGGGTACTGGAATGGGCCACTATCCCCTCCAACATTCATGATCTTGTGTGGGTTATTTTTTGCTTGTTTGTTTGTTTGCTTGCTTGCTTGTTTGTTTGTTCGTTTGTTTTTTGCTTTGTTTTTTGAGCCAGGGTATAGCATGTAGCCCAGGCTGGATTAGAAGTCTCAGAAATGTGTCTGTGTGTGCTTCCCCAGTGCTGAAATTAAGTGTGGCTGCAATATGACATTTTAAAACAAATTTCAAAAGGAGGACAGTATTTTAAAATGTGTCGTTACAACATAGAGTCCTAAAGCTCGGGCAGAATCTGCACTGGCTTTATCAGAGTTTTATTGTCAGCCTCTGGTCGGCTCTGGTACTTAAAGAAGCATCCCGGCTCTGTTCAGGAGTTTGGACCAAAAATTGAGCCTACTGGTTTGTCCTGGTCCTCCAGGGATTTGGTATGTCTTGTTGTCTGTTTGTCAAGGATGATTTCTTTTACCTGTATTTGTAATTTTTTTCTGGTTAATGTTGTAAAAAGTTCCAAAATTCCCAGATGTGTCATGGAGTAGAAAACCCATAAGGCATTGAGGTGGCTAGATGTTGTGTTATCAGGCAAACGTACAACTGGAGAGGCTGGCATGTTCAATGATTGTCCTGCAAGAAAGTGAGAAATTATTGTATTTTAAAGTTATAGATGATAAAAGTTGAGCTTCAATTTAAAAAAGAAAGGGGTATAGGATCTATCTGTAATTGTGTATTTAACCTGAAATAATGTAAATGTTAATTTTGAAAGCTAATGTTTAAGCATTTTGCTTTAATAATACTAATAATATTCTGGAACATGTAGACACCACCCCATGTCGGGGAAAGTTTGTGTTTTTGTGTTTTCCTAAATGAAACACACAACTGAGAGTATCCAGAGAAGCAAATGGACCATCTAAGGCCTTCCTAGCTGTCTCGCTCCTGTGCCGCTTATAGACCATAGGCTGGCAATACAGAGGCTGGCATTGAGAGATGGGATCGAGAGTCATGACACAAATTTTCGTGAGAGAGTGGCGACGATCTTATCAGTAACCTCCAGACGTGTCCTCTTCATGGTTGATGAATCGTCTCCTAAGCCAGGTGCAGCCATCTTGAAAAGAGGAACTATGTAAAGCTATTGGCGTGATGAAACTATCTCGTCATCTGAGATGATCTTGGAGATGACTGTGCAGCTGAAAGGGAGCCTGTTTTGTAAATGGCTGCAGCTTTCACAGTGCTGAAACTGTGATGATGCAGATGCAGATATCTGCCGACATTTGCAGTGCATGAGCATTTTGGTAAACATTGAACTTTTATGACTAATTTTTGAACCTTTATGATGAATTGTTGAAGTTTCCTGAACAGTCGTTGAAGTTTCCTGAAGAATCGGTGAACCTTTACAAACAGTCATTGAAATTTTATCAACAGTCAGTGAAATTTTATGAATAGTCTGTGAATGTTTATGAACAGTTTTCGATTGTTTATGAATAGTTGTTGACATTTTATGAACAATTGTTGAAGTCTGTAGTTGATAGTTTATGTTATTGGACAGTTGCAATCATGAAAGCCATTTGGAGTGCATGAGCAGTCTGCTGAAATTTGTACTTGATACTTGACAGACTTTAAGCTTCAATTTTAGGTTCATTTGATCTAGTGAGTATTGTTGTTATTGTAAACCAAAAGGGTGAGATGTTGTGTACTATTTTACTGTCGTGTGCTGTTTTTGTTTTGATGCCCTGTAACTGGGAAGCCAGAGGCCTCACAATAGTGCAGGCCTTGCTTCCTACCCAGTCACAGCCTCATGTTAGGCTTGAGATGTGCACAGATGTTAAGTGTTCCAGGTGAAGGTTTACTGGTCCCGAGCAGGTCCCCAGCAGATCTCGAGGAAAGACTTTTGTCACCCCAGCCTAGTATCACCGTCGTGTTGTAATGCAGCCCTGTAAGTATATGGGGGCGGGGGGGAGTTAAAAAGGCTAAGGCAGAAGAAGAGCAGAGGATTTGTGAAGAAAGATGAAGTGTCTTCCTAGCTGCCCGCGTACTGAATTTCCTGAGCTAAGACATGGCTTGTTTACAAAGAGCATAGGAAAATTGAAGGACTTGAATTAAGGCATGGAACATTCATTTTACAGTGTCCCGTTTTGTCTCTTCTCCATCGCAGCCTGCATCCGGCTGTGTTTCGGCCCATTCGCTTTCCCTGGCCAGATGCAGGAAACCTGTGCTTGTGTATCAGTGTGAAGGGCGTGAGCAAGGAGACATGGATTTCTGTGACCATCATGGACCCAGAGTTCTGTTCCTCAAACGTACGAATGACTGAACGAACGAATGAATGAGACTGAATGAATCATCCCCGGAGTGTTTTTTGTTGGAAGCAACACCCCCTTTCATGCTTGATCTCTGTTAAGTACATATTCCCCAGTGGGGGAGTGTTCTGGTCGGCCAGGGTGGGGAGTATTAATTTCTTGCTGGGCTGTGCTCCTGCCTCTTGGTGTTCCAGACAGAAAGATGGAGGTGTCCTTTCATGCACAGAGCAGCCAAGACCCTAGCAATGAATTTTTCTTTAGCTCCTGTGAAACAAGCAATATTTACTATTTCTCTGTTATCTGGCCATTTTTAAAGGCAAGGAGTATCTGATACCCAGCTTCAACCTCCCCTCAGCTCTGACAGTCCCACATAGGGCCTAGAGTAGTTGTGGTTTATAGATGTCTCCATACGTGTGGTTGGTGAGAAGAATGGCAGGGAGGGATGTAATGGCCCAGTTATGCCTAAGCAAACTGCTGGATTGCACCTCCAAGAATGGTAGAATGAGGTCATTTGGAAAGGGCCATCCAGAGCCTTAAAGTTCGTGGCTGGGTTTGGGTGTGCCACCACCTCCAAGATTGACAGACACTCAATGGTAACTTCCTCAGACTCAGGGAAGTGTTTACTCCGACCAGAAGGGTAACTTGTTACCAGTGCTTTATAGAAGAAGGGCAGAAGGTGAGAAAAGCCGAGCTCTAGGATAGGGGGGCTGTCATCCACCTAAGAGGGTCGGACACAGGTTTGGAAAAACAACCATGGTTGTTGGTTTGGTCATCCCTCCCCCCAGCCTGTTGCTGATTCATCCCAGCCCATAGCCGGTTGGGTTCCTGGCCGGCTTCCTCATGCTGAAACAGGGTGGTTGGGGAAGCACAGGAAGGCCTGGTTGTTGGTTTCTTGGGACTGGTTGTGTGTGGACTCTGATCCCTGCAGTGAGTGAGTGAGTGAAAACGAATGAGATGTAATAAATAAGTCCCAGGAGCCCTTGTGTTGGAAGTGGTGTTCGTTTTAATGCTGCATATGTATCCAACAGCTGGGAGAGGGTCAGACAAATTGCATGGGGTATCTTTGATTGATTCCACGGGGAGCTCAAGGAAGTCCAAGTTTCAGGGTGTATTAAGGGTACCTTCTGCCTGTGGTGTGCTCTCACTGGGGAAAAATAGTAAGGCACCTTATCCATGAATGGACTCATCAGTAGGTTCCCAGCTACAGCTCAGAGAAGCACCAGCCAAGCCTCATTCTCTTTGCTTCTCAGAATCAGGGGATGTCTGATGTTTAGTTGGGTTAGGGCTGAAGTGAGGACCACCAGCTGCACATCTTCTGTTCTCGTCTCCTGGGATGAATTGTGGTTCAAAGCAGCTTCCACCCGCTCTTTCCCAGATCTGACAGTCAGCCCCACACAGGGAGTGCTTAGAGTAGCTGTGGTTTGCTGACGGCTCCAGAGGGTGGGTGTGAGAAGAGCAGCAGGAAGGTATGCTGAAGGCAACTGCAGCATCGAGGCAGGCTGTAAGGATAGATAGTAGAATGAGGCTAGGTGACGAGGGCTAGACAAAACCATTCCTAAAGACCGTGGCTGGGCTCTGTGTGCCTCCATCTCCAAGAGTGCCAGATATATGCACTAGGCTTTGGGAAGCACTGAGACTATTCAGAAGGGGAATCTTACCTGAATGCCACTGATGGACTGGAGGCTGGACTGCACTGGAGACATGTTCATGGTGATGCAGCCCCAAAGTTCTTTTTAAAAGGTGGAATAGGAGTAGATGCATAGGACAGGGACAGAAGATGGATGGACAAGTGAAGCTCTTTTGTGATGGCCCGCCTGCCCGCCTGCCCGCCTGCCCACCGGGCAGTATCCCAGCAGAGCAGTTCTACTTTCTCCTGTATGTCTGATGATCTCAGCAGGCCAGTGACTGCTTCCACTCCAAGGAGAGTGGATTGCACCAAGGATAGTAGTGTGAGGTCAGGTGAAGAGGGCCAGCCAGAGTAAAAAAGTTCGTGGCTGGGTTGGGGGTAGGTACCTCCACTTCCCAGACACTCAGCTGCCACTTCCTCAGACCCAGGGAATTGTTTACACCGACCAGAAAGGGAATCTGTTACCTGTGCTTTATAGAAGGGCAGAAGGCGATAAATGCCGAGCTCTAGGATTGGGGGGGTTGCTGATCAGTTACAGCCCATAGCCTCCTGGGTGTCTGGGCGTTTTCCTCATGCTGAAAGATGTGTGGTGAAGCACAGGAATGCCTGAGTGTGGGTTTCTTGAGACTGGCTGTGAGAATGGATGATACGTCATAAATGAGTCCCGGGAGCCTTTGTGGTGGGAGTGGTGCTCGTTTTAATATGGGGTGACAGCTACATATATACACATTTTCAGCAAGGTAGCGTCAGACAAGAACATCATGGCAGCCTTGTCTCCATGTGGATCTCAAGTCCAACTTTTGAGGTGTTTCTTGCTAGGGAACCTTTGGCATACGGTGTGCCCTCACAGGCAGGGTTGAGTGGTGGGTGAGAGAAAGAGCATGGTGTCTCATCTATGAATAGACCCATCACTAGCTTCCCAGCTACAGATCAGAGAAACACCAACCGAGCCACATAAATTTTGAGCCTGAGAAGCAGAGAATGAATGTTTACTGCTTAGCTTGGTAGAATGAGGAAGGTTAGAATGTCCTCTTTGCTCATCTTCAGGGATTTTTTTTGGGTGCCAAGCCAGCTTTGACCCACTCTCAGATCTGACAGTCTAGGGAGCGCCTAGATTAGCGGTGGGAGGCTGTTGAAAAGCAGCAGGGAGATATGCTTAAGGCAACTGCAGGTTAGTGACGGGTGCAAAGGATAGGTAGTAGAATGAGGCTAGGTGAAGAGGGCCAGGCAGAGGCTGAGACCCCTGGCTGGGTGAGCAGTAGGTACCTCAGCTTCCCAGAGTGCCAGACACTTCCTCAGACTCATGGAAGTGTTTACACCGGCCAGAAATGTGAATCTTACCTAATTGCTGCTGATGGACTGGAGATAGGGTCCTGATGCAGCTCTGATAGTGGGGAGTACACACACATATACACACACACACACACCCTGACATCCACACCAGGGCGACCTCTTCCAGGTTTCTGCACCATTTGTTGGGAAGGGTTTATGTTTTATTAAGAAGGTGGGATAGGAGATGGGTGATTGAAGCTCTTTTGTGATGTCCTGCCCAGGACTGCACTACGCTAAAGGGAGAAACCTCCTTGTATAGATGGTGCAGTGCCGCCTGCCTGAACGCCTAATTTCCCAACAGGACAGAGGAGCTTCTGGCCAGATGTTCCCAGTGTTGTAGCTTTGTAGGGAAATTTCCCAGCAGAGCTCTTCTACTTTCTCCTCTCTGATGATCTTAGCAGGCTGCTCACTGCCTAAGCCAAAACTGAGGGTGGTAGTGCATGGGGTAACTGCCCCCTGCCCTGCAGGGCCTGCCTGCGACTTGTGGGAGTCCCAGTCCATCCAGAGAGTGTTGTGTTTCCCAGCTCAGGGTCACTTCTGTTATTCGGGACCCCCTTCTGTCCTGTGCTGTCAGGTTGGGCAACCCCACAGCCAGGTGGGAGTGACTGGTGTCCCTTAAAGTCCCTGAGGGGGGCTTTCTTATGAGGTGTTTCAAGTCCCAGAGTTTCCCAGCCTTGCACAGGTAGACGATCCCCCCATTTGGAATTACACCGTCTCCTCGGTTGTCTTTGGCACCGTTTGTTGTTCCTGGTGGGTGTGAGGAATGGTGCCTTGGCTCCCAGAGTCCCCAGCAGGGTGGTGAGGGATGGATGCACATATGGCTGAGGCTGGGTCCACATCTACCATAGATGAATCAATGGGGAAAGGTGACTGACCTGGTTCCTCAGAGAGGAACCCCTGGGCTGTGGAGTATATCTGTGTTCAGGAGTTATGGTGCAGAGCCTGTTGTGGACTCTACTTGTTGCATACAGGATCCCAACAATAATGATTCCTAACAGAAATAGACCTTCGTGCTATGTCAAACTAAGAAATAAGGGGTGAGTGTCTTATGTGTGGATTTCATAGAGGATGGGTGCATTAGTGGACTGTAGATAGCCTTCTGATACCTGCAAGAGACATGCACGTTCATATTGAGAACCTTATGTTTATCAAAACAAATTCTATGCTTGGTTTGCTCTGTATGCTGGAGAAGTGGCTACACAAGCCACACTGCCTGTGAACTGACATTGAGTCCTCTTTTTCCTAGAGCCTGCTTTTCTAGTGCTGGATGACTGGAATGTGTAATCACACTCAGCTGTGATGCCAAAGTCTCTCAATCTTCAGGAAAAACAGTGCAGCTTAACAAGAGACAGGTCCTCTTACTTTAGTGGTTGAACAGCATAGAGCCAACCCCAAGGCCTTCCTGCATCCCTGCCTGCTGTCCACTTTTCTTTGGAGAGCCCCTCACCTTGAGCTCAAGTTCTGCTGTGTGCCTTTTGGCTGAATCTCATTTGGGGCAGCTGTTGAGTAAGGCTAAGTTGTAAGAAAATACAAGGCCAGAGGCAGCTTGTTTCATGGAGGTCAAAGATTACCTAAGGACATCTTTCTTCTTAATGTCACAAAGCTGCTTTGTGATGATGGCTTTGTGGTTGACTAAACAAGTTTTGTTTTGTATATACTTTGATTTACCTTGTTGATTGTAACCCATTGTTCACACATGCCTTTCACCTCGTGATCGTTAACCTCATGCTTGCAAGTGCACCCGTTTTGCCCCTTGTGAGCGTTGACTTGGAAACTGCGTGCGTGCCTCCCTCTGGTGGGGAAGTGTGCAATGATCTTAGAAGTAAGCTATTTGCCATTTTGGCCCCTGTGAACTGAAGATACATCGTGTGCGTTTTTCAGGCCAGTTTTTTCATGCCGTCCCTGCCTGATCCAGCACCATCCCAAGTGTTGAGCTGGCCTTAATCATTTTTCAGATTCCACGGACCTCAAAACCAGTGTTTCTGGGAAGAGTCATGATTCACTGAGACATGATTTACAGTTTTGTATGAGCCATTCCTTACATATTTGGCCCAGACCTTAAAACATGTAGCTGAGAACCACAGGTGGCAGCACTTGCCTTTCTGTGGCATGAATGTATGAATAAATGGATACCTGGTTTATTGAGGTCCAGGGCTGATAAGTCCTGCCTGCATCAGAGAAGCAGTCAGGCAGGCAGACAGCACCTCTGTTGGAAACTGAAAAGGCTGTCATGCGTATAAACAACCTCATAGTTTCAGGATTAGTAACAGGTGTTTCATGTAGTAAGTTATTGTTATCCTTGGGTGGAAAAGCAACCGAGCTTAGGGCCTCTCCAAGAATGCCCATCCACCTTGAAGTATTTAGTGCAGGTAAACATCAAATGCCTGTGCTGGTCAATAAGAAAAAGAATGATAAATGGCTTTCTTCCTGCATCTCTAGGCAATCCCCAGTCACAAGATTCCTGTGTATCGGTCTTGCATGAGCACATCACCACCTCGCTTGTGTCAACTCAAACCCTTCCTGACAAGAAATCTCATGTTCCTTTACTCCCCTCCAATCGTTTCCTCTGTATGGATGGAAATCGCCCTTTCTGTCGACAGCAAGCAGCAGTCTGCCAGCAAAGTTCCAATGTCCTTCATGATTGGAACCATCCCATACATAGCATCGATTATCACCTCCAAAGGTAACTGATTGTTCATGAACAATTACCAATGCTTTCTAAAGTTTAGCACAATACTCTTGTAGTTCAGGTGCCTTTGAAGAGTACCAGGAGACACCATGTTGTGATAATCAGCATGTATGTGCATCTTTTTTATCTTGCATGAGCACTGTGAAAGCTGCCTCAATTTCAACAGGCCTCCTGCAAGCTGCAGACTCATCTGCATGGTGATTTCAGAGGATAAGATGGTTTTGTGAAGCCAATAGCTTCCCATGTCCCCTCGTCAAGGAGGCTGTGCCTCAGTTACGAGAGAAATGATGAACAATGGATCTGTACTGTCTCTGGATTACTGATAGCATCATCAGCACCCTGTCTTAGGCCATTCCATGTCATCATTCTCATGTCCTATCTCTGACTGCCAGGCTCTGTATTAAGCTGGGTGGGGGAAACAGGTACAATTCACGCCCCTTTTCTTTCATGATGCTGTATGGAGACCTCCCTCCTTCCCAACAGCACAGGAGCATGGCAGCTAGGAAGGCCTTCAATGGTGGTCTGTTTTCGTAGGACTACTGAGGATTTTGCTTGGCATTAGCCCACACTCTCTGATGTCTTTCTTCAGCCCATTGTTCTCTGGATACTCTCAATTGCATGTTTCGCTTCTGAAAAGAGAAAAACACAGCCTTTCCCTGGCATGGGGTGGAGTCTACACACTCCAGGCTATTATTACTATTAGAACAGAAATGCTGATACAGTATCTCTTAAGTGTTAAATAATTAAATCCTATTTCATGTTAAAATGGCCAATTGCACACACCCCCTATACCCCTCCTCTCTTTTTTTAAAAATGGAAGTTGAATCAGGAATACCTGATTTTAAGATACAATTTGTGCCTTTCTTGCTGGATGCACACTCATTTAGTATGTCAGCCAGCCTCAGGTGTTGTGGGTGTGGCTTTTACCAGGAACATCTAGCTACCACAATCCCTTTTTGGTTCTATTGTCCATGGCAAACCTAGGACGTTCTTATATTTTTCCAACATTGTCCATCCACAAAGATAGATAAGCTCCTTTTGAGAGCCAGAGAAAACCAGACACTGAAACATTGTCCATCCACAAAGATAGATAAGCTCCTTTTGAGAGCCAGAGAAAACCAGACACTGAATCATTCAAGGGTCAGGAACAGTTGTTGTGTGCAATTTTCTGTTTGTGCTCTAGGCTATAGCCGTGATGGTTATCTAAGACAGAGATTAACGGGAATTGCTGCGGCGGGGGGTGGGGGGGAACTCCTCACCCAAGCAGTGTGGATTCTGCCCAAACTTTCTGAGCTGCCATGAGTGATACTCCATTTTGAATGCTGTGTTCCTTTTGTATCGTGAGGTCACTAGGGGAACAAACAGAAAGCATACAACTTGGGCTCTAGGCAATATACATAGACATGCATTCTTTGTTCTGGTTTCTTCCTGAGTTGACTCCTTTCTGCTGTGGTTAGCCTCTTTTTCACAAGTTTAAATCCAAATCATAGTTCAAAGCTTCAACTGAATTCCTTAGCTTTTGACTACTTAGCCCAATATTAGGTTCAGCAGGCCAGAAATTTATTAGTCTTCATGGCCTTCTGTATCAAATTATGTCATGAGGTTGTGCTATATGAGAGCTCCTGGGCAAGGATTTTCCATCCTTACCTTTTAAAAGTCTTAGAGATATTAGCAATGCCTTGTCAACCTCCAGCCTGTGATTGTTTTTGATGACATTTTCTATTATCTTTACCTGTAGCATATCTAATATCACAGGTTGTTTCTGATACCGAAGGCATGTTAATCTGTACATTCCATTGTTTTAATAGGTTTCCTCCCCTAAATTTATATTGCCTAGGTTACATATGGCCTTATATTTCCTATTTTGTGTTTCTGTTCCTATGCGTTTAGCACCTGATACATTTTTTTTTAAATCTGATAAACTGTTTCATCACCTAAGAGCAGAGTACATACTTCTTCAAGAGACCAGTTTCCAATCTAGTCGTTTTGTGACATGACTGTGACATCAGCTCCCGTTCCTGACAATCCTGTAATTAACAATTCGTTGTTCTGAATTGTTCACTTAGGTAGGTCTCTGATAACTTACAGTTGCTTCCCAAAATACTGATCTTTCATTAACTTATATTTCATCTGTTCCAGTAAATGCACCTGCTCTGTCCCTGCTAGTAAGGTCTAGAGCAGTGCTGTGTTGTGCAGCAGGTGCCAGGCAGTAACTGCATCAAGCTCTGTTAGGGTGTGTTCATCCATTGTAGTTAAGAGATGGATGACTCCTGTTTTCTGTCATAGTGACAATGAGCCAACCACCCAAGACGTTGTTCCTACAGCATTGAATTAATTTCAATACGTGTTTTCATTCTGCATTCATTCCTTAGCTCAGTGTCATTTGTCAAACAGCAGAGATTTAACTCCCTTGCTTTTGAGTTTTTTACTGTCGTATGGACAGCAGAGGACAATCTCTGCAAAAAAAACTCTATGTATGCCTCTTTAGGCCCTCTCATGATTTTAGTACATGAGTCAGACCTTTGTCCTGGTTCTTCAACTGTATCTGAAGGTTTTAAAGCAACCGTACAACAGCATGCCAAAATACTGCCCTCAATCCAACTCTGCACTTCTTGTTCGGTGTATTCATCCTTCACCTATCAATTGATCTCTTAGAATACTAATTCCTGTAGCTCGTTTGCTTTTTCCCATTACCAAAGGTTCCTCTGGTCATCCTTTGTAGTTGAGGAGCAGCTTCTAATACAGCTTTTGCCAATTCCTTCCAATCTCGTAGTACCTTATGTGTGCTCAGCGCAGTCTTCCTATAAGGTTTCCCATGAAGAGAGTCCATTCCCTAGGTTCCTATGTCTCCTTTAAATTTTCTTTAAGTCTACCATTTCCTTATGTTGTCATCCAAGTACATCATAACCTTGTAGATTGTCAGAAGTAGCCCACATTTTGGGTCTATTCCCTTAAGTCAGAGTTAATTTCCTGACAGTCTTCAGCTGCCACATTTCATTGTAAGGTGGAGCATTAGGCAGGCACTTCATTTTCTTCCTCAGGTAATTACTTGCTTCCTTCCTGAATTCCTAAATTATAACTAATGTTCTAATTTTGCTACCAAGGTCTGTGTTTTTGCATTCCACTTGTCATCTGTTTCTGTACTCATGGCTGCTTCTTTGTGACAGGCAAGTAGATTCTGCTTTTCTTTCCATCATACTTCCAGTTTCTAATTCTGCTCTTAATTTATCTCCTATATCTAAGTCATGGTCCCATAAAGGGCTAGGAGATTTCCCTTTGCTTTCTGTTCTGACACTTTTCTTGGTAAGAGCACAGTATGCCATCATGGTTATCAAGGACACAGTTTGAAATCACAGGCCAACAGAAATGTAGTCTGTATTGTGCCACTCTCAGTTCAAGTATTTAGCTCTTCTTTTACTGCTTTCATCCCTAAGGCATCCATAACAAAAGTATACAGAGCTTATGTGCACTGTGTTATAATATCTTCCTTTTATTGCACAGAAAGATTTTCTTTTGCTCATCCTTCCCTTCCTTAAGGGGACGTCTGTGTAATCTTCCTCATTTTCTATTGTCTTACTGTTCCCCCCACTTTCTCTTCTTACTGAATGTTGGGAGCCGATATTATTCGCCATTAGAGGATGGCGCCGGCTCCCTGCTTCCTGGATTCCTCACGGGAACGTTGTTTGCTTTTGCGCATGCACTGGCTGTGTAAACCGCTCAAGTTACCCACATGCTAATTGGGATCGTAAAAACCACCGACTGAAGGCAGTATACTAATTAGGTTCTGAAAGAGCACCAATAGGCAGGGAAAGACATTCCCCAGAGCTCTATATAGCCGGGGGGTTTCTAGACTCGGGGTCTCTTTCCATCTGCAATCTAAAAGAGCTGTTAATAAATTGCCGTCAGAAGAATTCTGTTTTGCCGCGTCTCCTTTATCGGCGAAGGTAGCGCGCGACAAATTGGCGCCGAAAACCCGGGAAGCTGCCGACTCCTGGGCAGAGGAACAATACGAGGGACCCCGACTGCTCGTCGGAAAGGGATTCAGAACTGAAGGCGCGTGAAGCCTAGGCACTTTCCTGCAAGGTATGATTGTTCTGAGCGACCCGTTTGTTGCGCTCGCTTGTTTCGTTTTGCTTTGTTTTATTCTCATTGTATTGTGCTGTTTCTGTGCCAATTGCCATAAACCTGGAAAGGAATGCACGTACCCTTTCTGTGACAGAGATTAAATCACTGTAAGTCTCAGGTAAATAACTGAGCAAGCGCTCCCGCTCCTGTAGATAAAGGAAGCATGGGAAATCAACAGATAAAGCCGATTCTGGATGCAATGCAGGCGTTGCTTAAGCAGAGAGGCTTAAAGATATCTGAAAGGGTGCTGAAAAATTTTTTAAAAGAAATAGATCGTGTAGCACCGTGGTTTGTTAGTACAGGGTCCCTAACTAAGGGCTCCTGGGACAAACTCGGAATAGATCTAGCTAACGAAAAGGAGAAATCTAGGTTGAGACCAGGCACATGGCCAATTTTTAAAATGATTAGAGCTTGCATAGAGGACGACAGATGCCAAGACAAAGTGAGGGAGGGACAGCGAGCATTGGCTGATCATCAGGACAGTCTATCAGAAGCAGAAAAGGGAGGGGAAAAGGTAAAAAATAAACTTCCCCAAAGGAAACAAAAAGATAAAAGGGATCATCAGGACAGTTTATCAGAAGCAGAAAAGGGAGGGGAAAAGGTAAAAAATAAACTTCCCCAAAAGAAACAAAAAGATAAAAAGGATAGAGAAAAACAAGAAAAGGACAAAGAAGGAGAAAAGCGGGAAAGTAGACAGAGACTGTACCCAGTACTGGATGAGTTTCGAAACCTTAGAGTGGAGTCCTCCTCCTCTGAGGAGACGTCCTCGGAGGGGGAGGAATCTAAAACTAGTTCAGGAGAAGAGGAAGAGGAAGTACTGGACCCAACAGAAAGAGCAGAGTTAGAGGAGGAAGCTGCTAGGTATGAACAAAGAAGATATGGACCCGATCCTCCTTATGCACCCACGTGTAGTCCAACAGCGCCACCTTTAGAGGAACTAATGGTGGTGCGCCCAAAAATTAAGAAAAGGAAAGACAACATGAGGGCAATAAATTCTCTTATTTCAGACAAAGAAAGAAAGAAGATTAGAGCTGCCTTCCCAGTATGGGAAGATGCAGGACAAAGACAGTATTCCCAGCTGGATCTAAAACAATTAAAGGCCTTAGTAGATGCAGTTCAGACATACGGAGTCACGGCCTCATTTACTGTGGCATTGGTTGAAAGACTTACCGCCTCAGCAATGACTCCAGATGATTGGTATAACACTGTTAAAGCATGTCTCACTATGGGACAATATTTAGACTGGAAATCCATTTTCCAGGATCTTTGTATGAGTCAGGCTAGAAAAAATGCAGCGGATCAGCATCCTCAATGGAATTTTGATATGCTTACAGGACAAGGTCAATGGGCTGCAAATCAAACAGTTTATCCACCTCAAGTATATGAACAGATTAATCATGCTGCAGTTAAGGCATGGAAGAGTTTGCCCAATAAGGGACAAGTAGCAGGCAATTTAACAAAAATTATTCAGGGCCAAAATGAGCCATTTGCAGATTTTGTAGCCAGAATGATGGAAGCTGCAGCAAGAATATTCGGAGATGCTGAAACGGCTTTGCCACTGATAGAACAATTAGTTTTTGAACAATGTACAAAAGAATGTAGAAATGCTATTACACCATGGAAAGGAAAAGGTCTTAATGCTTGGATGAAAGCATGTAGAGAGATAGGAGGACCCTTAACGAACTCAGGATTAGCTGCTGCAATTTTATCAGCACAAAAGAGTAATGCTATAAAGTGCTACAAGTGCGGTAAAGCTGGTCATGTCCAGAGACAATGTCGAGGTAATGTCAAAGACAATCAAAATGAAGGAAGAAAACAGCCAGGAATGTGCCCTAGATGTAAAAAAGGGAAACATTGGGCAAATGAATGCAGATCAGTCAAAGACATCAAAGGGAGATCTCTTACTGAACAGTCAAAAAACGGGCAGAGGGGCCCCCGTCCCCAGGGCCCTCAAATGTATGGGGCAGTAGAGGAGACACCACTCCACAGGTCTGTGAAAGCAGCATCATCAGGAGGGTTACCTCCGGATCAGCAGGGTTGGACTTGCACTCCACCACCAGAGCAGTACTAACTCCTACCATGGGGTGTCAGCCTATCCCCTCGGATCTGCATGGTCCGTTACCTCCTGACACCGTAGGATTGGTTATTGGCAGATCATCCGCTACCTTAAGAGGATTAGTAGTGCATCCAGGAGTCATTGATCAGGGCTATGAAGGATGCATAAAGATCATGTGCTCTTCCCCCCGAGGAATAAGTTCTATCTCTCCTGGGGATAGAATAGCTCAGCTTCTTGTTCTCCCCAGTCTACATAACATGTTTCCAAGCAAAGATCAGGTCAGAGGAAACCGGAGATTTGGGTCCTCAGGAGGAGGCCATACCTTTTTATCATTAGAGCTAGATAGGAGGCCAACTCTGGAGCTAACAATTGACGGAAGAATGTTCACAGGGTTGTTAGATACTGGAGCAGATACCACCATTATTTCAACTACTTGGTGGCCTCCGGAATGGCCTGTAAATCAGTCAGAGCAGTCTCTACAGGGTTTAGGGTATGAAGGTGCTCCCAATGTCAGTGCTAAAACGCTGCATTGGGAAGATCCAGAAGGAAGAAAAGGCATTGTTATCCCATACGTCCTGCCACTTCCTATTAACTTATGGGGAAGAGATGTTCTTAAGCAAATGGACTTTAGACTTACAAATGATTATTCCCCCCAAAGTCAAAACATGATAAAAAAGATGGGATGTGTGCCAGGAAGAGGTTTAGGGAAGGCTTTACAGGGGCGTACCAGTCCAATACCTATAAAAAATAAACAAGACAAGACAGGACTGGGTTTTTCCTAGAGGCCATTGAGGAGGCAATCCCTATACCTTGGCAGTCAGAGGAACCGGTGTGGGTTCCTCAATGGCCACTTACCTCTGAAAAATTACAAGCAGCAAAAGAATTAGTCCAAGAACAAGTAACATTGGGACACTTAGAGATCTCCCATTCTCCATGGAATACTCCAATATTTGTAATAAAAAAGAAGTCAGGAAAATGGAGGCTTCTCCATGATTTAAGAGCCATCAATAGACAAATGCAAATCATGGGCCCTATACAGAGAGGGCTACCTCTCCTTTCTACATTGCCAAGACACTGGGATGTGATCATTATTGATATTAAAGATTGTTTTTTCTCAATTCCTTTACATAATAAAGATAAAGTTAGATTTGCCTTTACTTTGCCCAGTGTTAATCATGAAGAACCTGATAATAGATATCAGTGGAAAGTACTGCCACAAGGTATGGCTAATAGCCCTACCATGTGTCAAATCTATGTGGCAGCGGCAATTCAACCTGTTAGAGATAAGTATAAAAAAATTAAAATTTGTCATTACATGGATGATATCTTGCTTTGCTTTAATAATCTAGAAGTATTGCATCAAGCATTTGCCATGTTGATGGAAAATCTAAAAGATAAGGGGTTGTTTGTAGCACCAGAAAAAATACAAGAAGGAGACGTGAATAAATTTCTAGGATCTATAATAACCTCTACTACTATTAAGCCACAGAAGGTGACAATAAGGAGAGATTCATTAAAGACTTTAAATGACTTTCAAAAATTGTTAGGAGATATTAACTGGATAAGACCTTACCTGAAGTTAACAACTGCTGAACTACAACCCTTATTTAAAATTCTGGAAGGGGATTCGGCAATAACCTCTCATAGAGAATTAACACTTGAAGCTTCTCAGACACTTGAAAAGGTGGAAGAATGCTTGAAGGAAGCATTATTGACACGTGTTGATCCCTCCTTGTCATTTCTATTATGCATCATCCCATCGCCTAAACAACCAACAGCAGTGCTATGGCAACAGGGGCCTTTGTTATGGGTTCATTCTCATACCTCACCAGGACATGTATTAGGACACTATCCTACCTTGGTGGCTGATTTGGCTATGAGAGGCATTCAATTAGCGTTGACACACTTTGGCAAAGAACCAGAGAAAATTATCAGCCCATATACTAAATTTCAGGTGCAAACACTTTGTGCCACTATTGATAATTGGGCTGTCTTGAGATGTATTTTCTCAGGACAAATTGACAATCATTTTCCTAAACATCCACTTTTACATTTTGCTCGTACAAATGCTTTTATATTTCCTAAAGTCACTAAAAAAGACCCAATCCTTAACGCCACGGACATCTATACTGATGGCTCTAAAACTGGCATCGGAAGTTATGTTATAAATAATCAGCCTACACAAATCAAATATGATTTTAACTCTCCACAACTTGTGGAATGTGCTGTTGTAGCTACAGTCTTGAGAAAATTTCACGAACCTGTTAATATCATTTCTGATTCTCATTATGTAGTGAGAGCTGTTCAAATTTTAGAAGTGGTTGATTTAATAAACTCTAAAAGCACAGTGGCTACTGTATTTTCGGATATACAGACATCAATAAGAAACAGAACTAATCCTTTCTTCATTCAACATATTATAGCTCATACTCTGTTACCTGGCCCCATGGCTACTGCTAATGCCATGGCGGATAAAGCTACAAAAGGGATTTATTTGGCTACCTCTCCTATTCAATTGGCTTCTGAATTCCATACCCTATATCATGTCCCAGCTAATACATTGAGACAAAAATTTCATATATCTCGTGCTGAAGCTCGAGATATTGTACTTAAGTGTAACAACTGTGCAGAGTTTCGCTCTGTACCATCCTTTGGTGTTAACCCTAGAGGGTTACAGCCATTACATATTTGGCAAATGGACGTGACTCATTATAATGGCTTTGGAAAAATGAAATATATTCATGTATCTGTGGATACCTGTTCTGGCATTATCCATGCAACCCCCTTGGCGGGAGAGAAGGTGATTCATGTAATCACTCATTGCCTAGAGGCATGGGCAGCCTGGGGCAAACCATTACAACTAAAAACTGACAATGGTCCGGCGTATACATCTAAGCCATTTCAACAATTCTGTCAGAGAATGGGAGTTCATCACGTGACTGGGCTACCCTATAATCCACAAGCTCAAGGCATTGTGGAACGTGCTAACGGCACTTTAAAAGTCTACCTACAAAAACAAAGGGGAGGAATAGGCCCCGCCATGGGACCTAAGACATCTATCTCCCTATCCCTATTTACTCTAAATTTTTTAAATTTGGACTCAGAAGGACGGTCTGCTGCGGACAGACATGCTTCTCATACTGTTCCGAAAGAACAAGTCAAATGGAAAGATGTGATCAATAATCAATGGAAAGGCCCGGATCCAATATTAATAAGATCCAGGGGAGCTATTTGTGTTTTCCCACAGGACCAAGAAAACCCAATCTGGGTACCTGCAAGGCTAACCAGAATTATCAAAAAAGAAGATGTGGAACCCAGAAGTATGGATCCTGACATGGATACTCCTGAGCCAACAGACACAAGCTGAAGAACTACGTTGGGGTATAATGTCAACACTCCCAAAACCCATGCCAGTGATGCATGATGCACAGGTATTCCCCCGGTTTTTTGCAACTAACGAATCCTTGGGCATGCCCTTTTTGCCCATGGACCAGAATTTAGCAGCTGTAAGTACTAATGAGACTTGGAGGGTGAATGGTAGCCTATGCTTTACAACCTCATCCAATAACACTCAGGATCAGCCATGCATTGAGCTAGGAAATTTCTCCTATGCACTTAAAGGAAAAAATGTTAGGAAAGATAAGATTATTATATCAAATGCCACTGTCCTTTACGGCTGGTGGCCTAGGCGAAAAACTGATGATGAGGAACGCTCCAATAGAAAAACACAACCACAATATGCCCCTTTTTGCACAGGCAGGATGGCAGATAGAGCAACTCTCCTCCCATGGACTGGATGCCAGAGTCGTAGGGCTCACAGTCTCCAAGGAAAATTTTTTACATTTTCACCATTAGAAGGCTATGGTAATTTCACCGAAATGGATCCATTTAGATATGATATCAATCCATTTGATACATGGCTGCTTTGCGGCTCAGGAGGAAGTTGCTCAGATTTAACACCTATGTCAATGATTCTAGGAGGAGGTATAGTTCAGGCGGAGTTGTCATGTAATATAATATCTGATGAAACAACAGGAAAGATCAGTAGTGATAAAAAAGAAGTTGGAGCCACCCCAGTTTGTGTGTGGCCGCCATTTATTTGGGTTGTTTGTAATTATAATAGCTGTTCATATGCCTTATGCTGGAACGCGAGCTCACATCAAACAGCCACTGTGGCTCGCGTGCCTCGATTTGTCCCAATTCCTGTGAGAACCGCCAACACATTGACTTTATTCAGGCAGAAGCGGGATTTTGGTATAACTGCAGCTATAGTTAGCATTGTAGCAACCGCGGCAGTAACTGCCTCTCTCACTACTTCGGCACTGGCCTTGTCTGGTCAGGTAGAAACTGCCGCTACTTTAAGCAATCTCTCAGCCTCGGTCAGCCAAGCCATTGATGTCCAAACCTCTGTGAACACTCAGATTAGAGGTGGACTCATGATTGTGAACCAACGTATAGATTTGGTTCAGGAACAGATTGATATTTTGTGGCAGATGGCTCAATTGGGCTGCGAGGTAAAAATGCCTGGGTTATGTGTGACATCCATACAATATGAAAATCTTACCCGAGCGGCTAATCTGTCTAAAGAATTGTCTCAACAGCTACAGTACAATTGGTCTGCTGAATTTGATGCAACAATGAGAAGACTACGGATGGCCATTATACAGATCAACTCCACTCGACTTGACCTTTCCCTCACCCAGGGGCTCTCCACTTGGCTTTCTTCTGCTTTCTCCTATTTCAAGGAATGGGTGGGAGTTGGGATTTTTGGCATCCTATTTGCTGGGGGACTGTTTCTTTGTCTTTGGTTGCTCTGCAAATTCATTCAACAACAAAAAAGAGACAAAGTGGTGATCGCACAGGCATTGCTTGCTGTGGAACAGGGAGCATCCCCTCAAGCTTGGTTAAATATGCTCAAACAATGAGACACTGTCTTGAATACTGGTACTCCTGAGGGCTCAGGATCCCATTGCACCAGGATACCACAAGACAGACCTGTGTTACCTCCCCGGGCTCGTGTTCCCATTGCACGGGATAAAGGTACACAGGGTCCTCCTCCATGTAACCTCCTTGATCGCTCAAAGCTGTTGGATCAGCGGGCTAGATCGGTAAATACATGGTTGCAGTTTGACATATTAATTAAAGTAAAAGGGGGAGATGTTGGGAGCCGATATTATTCGCCATTAGAGGATGGCGCCGGCTCCCTGCTTCCTGGATTCCTCACGGGAACGTTGTTTGCTTTTGCGCATGCACTGGCTGTGTAAACCGCTCAAGTTACCCACATGCTAATTGGGATCGTAAAAACCACCGACTGAAGGCAGTATACTAATTAGGTTCTGAAAGAGCACCAATAGGCAGGGAAAGACATTCCCCAGAGCTCTATATAGCCGGGGGGTTTCTAGACTCGGGGTCTCTTTCCATCTGCAATCTAAAAGAGCTGTTAATAAATTGCCGTCAGAAGAATTCTGTTTTGCCGCGTCTCCTTTATCGGCGAAGGTAGCGCGCGACAACTGAAGGTCTACAGATCTCTGGTACCTTTCCTGGAACTTTAGTAATCCACACCTGTGTGCACTTTCTCCTTTTATTCTTTCTTCCTCTCCAGCTCTCCTCTATCTATAGGAGTCCTTTTTGTTTTGTACTTACTTATCCTGTGTTTACTGCACTTCTCCTGTCTGTCTTTCTCACTCACTGATCATTAGCTGCAGTGTTTCCTGAAGTGTGCATGATTAATAATGCCTTCCAAACTGTTTTGTTCTCTATTTTTGTCTTCTTCACTCCTTACTTACTCCCTGCTTTTACTCTATCTTCCTCCTACACTTAACACTTTAATGACTGCTGTTATCTTTGAGCTTACTTTACCTTCGCTGTGCCTTCTTTTCTTCTTTCCTCTGCCTTAGCTTCATCTGTCTTGCGTTCCTCTCGTTTCCTTGTTGAATCTGTGGGCGCTGGACTCTGGGATGCCATATGTTTTCTTGCCATGCGTTCACTGTCCTTTTTCTGTAGCATCTCTGTCTAGAATCTCTGTCACACGTCCACATAGACTTGTTACTAAGCTTTCAGTCTCTTGGTAAGAGTCTATTGTTTTTTTTCTTAAGGTTTCTCATTCACTTAAATGCCAGGCAGTTCTCAGGGATTTATCACCCAAGTGTCCAAATTCCAAGTGTTTCCACCCTCCCTCCTGTCTCTCTTTGTGCTCCTCCTCCTGGTCTTCTTGCCTCCCAGCTTCTCCTCCTGCCTCTCCTCCTGCTTCCCCTCTCCACCCTGGCCCTAGGTGCTTTTCCATTCCATATCATCTGTCTACGCCCAGCCGTGCCTCCAGTACCCAAGTGTATGGATCCTGACCTTCATCTAACTCAGACAAGGAATTTCCTAATCAGTTGGAGAGCTGGGTGGCTCCCATACTGTTTACACGTAGGAAGAAGATCCTTTACAATCTTCAAGGACATTTTACTTCACCAGAATATCTGTACCCATCTATAAAATATCCCACAACACAGAAAGAAATCCTGCTAGCCAGGAGCCAACGCCCCACTGAGCTCTGTGGCAGGCATTGTGTCCTCAGTGGAAGGGCTACAGGTCTGAGGGGATGATATGACAAGGCTCATTTGAAATGCTACAGCTTTTGTAGGCAAAGTATCCTGACAGTCAAGTCAGGGCTTCTCAAAACCTACCTGAGATTAGCTCACGTTTTTCACCCCTACGCTTTGGTTTCAAGTACACGTTTATTCTGTTTTCTTGTTTACATCTCCTGCTTTATGTGTACCCACAATGTTTTTCACTTATGACTGCTGCTTTTCTGTTTCTGCGCTCTCTTTCAAGACACATTAAAAATAATCCTTTCCACGAAATGACATGCAGCCTGCTTCGAGTTTTGAAACAGGCCTTAAGCATGTCTACATCGGACCCTGTTACCAATTCTACATCGCTCCACGGTACCCTCTCATGCTTTGGCTAGACTTACTCAACCGTCTAGTTACTGTTTTGTGCAGCGGGTGTCAAGCAGGCACCTAGACTTCCTTGCCTAGGCTGTTCCCTGAACCCCGGTCCTCTTTGTCTTGGCTGTTTATCATCCCATTTAGATTTTTCTCTCAGCATTTCACTGTCTTCCATAATGTTTCTTTACATGCAGCACTGCGACCAGCTCCTCTCTGTCATGCCCTTCCCATTGGTGTCCCTTCCCTTCTCCCGCTTCAAACCCACTGATCTGTCCAAGTAGAGTCTCGCATCTTCCGCCTGCCTAGTGTCTCTCTCTCTCACACGACAGTTAGCTTTCGACAGAACATACTCGTGCCCAGGTCAGCACTCACCTTTCCTGATGGGAACCCCGCCTCGATCGTCAGCAAGTTCGACAACTGTGCCCGCCCGGCCGACCTCCCTCCCTCCCTTCCGTCTCATCTCTGCCAGCCAATCTGCTTGAATGCTCACACCCTCCTCCGCCCTGCGCTGACTTCATCATTCCAGCGGAAATGACCGATCTCACTTCCTCTGCACTAATCCCGGTTTCTGCATGTGAGTCTCGGTCTCGCCTCAGCGCATCTGGTCCCTGCTGCCGTGTCTGGTGTCCGTGTCCCAGGACGCTTGTTAGGTCGGTTGGTCGGTTTGTCCTGTTTTCCAGGCCGCTACCGAGTACCACAGGGGAGGTCATCATAGAGTGAGAGGCCGAGAGTGTCTGGGAATGTGCTTCTCCGTACAGCGCCATGGCTGCGCAGGTCGGACGCATTCTGAACGGCAGCATGGCTGCGCGGCGGGACTGCCCCAGAGAAGGTTTTCCCTTGGCTCTGAAGGGAGGGGAGGTCAGGAGAGTCCAGGAGGTGGTGTGAGCTTTTCTGAACGGTAGCAGAGAGAGGCTGCTGAGTGCGTTGGCTGGCGCTCTGCTGTTCAGCGGCCAGGAAGAGTGTAGGATACGGTGTGGTGTGTCAGGGTGGCCCGCCCAGCCACCCAGAGTCAGGGAAGAGCAAGCTCTGTCAGTTCTCTTCCCTACCGTGCTGTGCTGTCTTGGTCTGTCCCAGAATGTTGACTCTGGGTCTCTGTCTGAGCTACTGTGCCATTAGCGGTAATTGTGCTTTTGGAGGTAGCGGCTTTTCCTTTGCTTTTTGGTTTTCCTTATCCATCACATAGTCACTCTGTCTGCGAGTGGGTACCAGAGGCTCAGATATCATTGTGATTTCCAGCACGCACCGACAGCATTTAGGCAGATGTGTGTTATTTGCTTTCTTAAAGTCTGTGTGCAATAGTTCAGGAGGAGTATATCCTTAGGCTCTGCAATCAAATGGCAATAGAACATAGATATGATGACTTTTTTTAGTGTGCTTTTGTCCTCCTTTTTTTCCTGCACTAGGTAGGCAGAGGCAGGGCGATCCCTCTGAGTTTTATTGCAGACTAAACAGAGTCAGTTTGAGATCTAGGCCTGTGTTTATTAACCTTCCAAATGCTTTGACCATTTTACACAGTTCCTCATGTTGTGCTGACCACTAAATGTAATTTTTTTTGGCTACTTATTTATTTTGTATTTTCACTTTTTCTATTGTACTGAATACTAATGTATGTCTCCGATATGCTGTATCTCTCAGGCCTTTATGTTTGAGAATTCGTTAGTTTGGCTAGCCCAGTTTTTGCATATTAAAACAGTCGTGGTGCCTCTCCTTAAAGATCTGTGTCCCTTTCATGATATGTTCATGTCAATTAAAAGGATCAATTGTTGTAATTTATTAACAAATGTTCTTTGCCTTGGATTTTGCAGACACACATCTCATCCTCTATGGTTTTACCGACTTGTACCTCCATTGCTGTGTACTACCTACTGACTGCCCTGAGACAGGTATTTTAAAACCACCTAGGACCGACTGCTATGAAGAAAGGACTATCAAGTCTCAAATCGAGGTCATTCACTGTCAAAGTGTCTGTGGGTAAGTTATTTGTAAAACATGAATCTACCACTAAGAATGGAAGACACGGAATGCATTATTATTTCCTTGGACATACTATGTATATGCCCACAGTGTATTTTTTGTGGCATCTCAAATCTAAATGCGTGTATGCAGTACACTGTTACTGAGATGCAGTATTTTCTGACATTGATTTTATTGTTTACTTACTTACTTAGTTATTTACTTACTAACTTAGTTACTGACTTATTTATCTACTTATTTATTGTTGTTTTTACTGTTGCTGTTACAGTGCTGTGAATTAAAACCAGGGCCTGACCTTGATCTGGGCTCTCACGTTTTGGTTCATAATCTAGAATCTCAGATCATTTTCTTAAACAACAGGGTGTGTTCTTCACCTTTCGCCATCCACCTGTGTGTCTACTGGATCATCTTTCTTTCAATGACAAGGTGCACTGTCATCTTCGCCAGTGTCCACAGCCTTTCTGCACTAAGAGCAAGCCGACTTCTTTCTTCTACCTAGCTTCTCTTCTGTTTGGTCTCACAGGTCCCTTTGTAGCTCCTGCTACTCGCTTCACTATAGGTCCTACTACTGTGACAGACAACAATAACTGCAGGAGATTGCTGCATGACCATCTAGCAATACGTTTTCTGATCAGAGGTACGTCATGTTACCAAACCTTACCTAACATACATAACTGCCAACCATGCATGTACCAAAGCGAGAAATTCAGTGACTGTAGGTGAATAGGCAGTCTCCGTCTCAATCAGAAAGGTGTGAGGTCTCAGTTTTCCTTTTTGTCTTGCCACAAATTTTCTATTCCTGTGCATCTTACTTCATCCTATTTTCTGTATATGACCAAAAACCAATAATGCAAGTGTTAGCGCATTCAAGGGCATTGTTTTGTTTCTTTATCTCTTTAGTTGAGTCATGGTCCTGAGGCCTGCCCTTCTGAAGCTCGCTGTGTGTGTAAGGATGACAAAGTTCTTATCTTCCTGTCTCTACTTCCTTGGTGCTGTGTTTATGAGACTGTGCTTTTGCCCACATTCTTTTGCATTTCCTACTGTTTTACCACTCCTATAGAACATATTGCATGTTTCCAAAAATTGCACTGAGGTCTGCAGGGAAGGGTCAGCAGTTAAAAGTGCATATGAGTTTGGTAACTGGTGCCCACTTGTTGGAAGGAGAGTCCTGACTCCTTTACATTGTTCTCTAACTTATGGTCCCCCTCCATGCAAGCATGCATGCATGCATGCTACAGAGAATGAATGAATAAATACCTAACTTTGAGTCATCTATGTAAGCACTGGTTTCGGGCATGAGTCATCTATAAACGATATGAGTGTACTTGTGTGTGTCTGTATGTATGGTGCTGTGGTAGAACAAGGTATGAGAACCTACTTTTGTGGGGTGGAATCTGTATGCTTGCTTGTGAGAGAATCACAAGAAAACTAGTGGTCACCAAGACATTGACTTTTGTTTCTTCTAAAATATGCAATTGTTCTTGCAATGTGCTTGGTGCCCTTCCCTGGTATAGTGTATGGTATTGTGTTTGTTTACGATTATTAACTAGAACTGTTATGTGATTCCAAACAACTATGAAGATGCAGGATTTGCCATGTGCAGATTGTCTGCCTTATCCTGCTTGCCCTTAGTTTTGAAAGCACACTGTGTTCATGGGACTCCTCTTAGCCATTTGATTTTTAGGTGTCTGATCCTTTTAATAATCTTGACTATTGCTTGAGACTTTATTGCGTCTCATTTATGGGTTACAGTTTTTACAAGGTCCAATGGCAGCAAGAGTGGTAAATGGTATGGAATGACTTCAGACCTGTTTTTTCTTGGAAGTCTTCTATCCAATCCTTCCAATCGCTTAATGACTCTTTTGCGAATTTAAAAGGCCTGCATTTTGCCTATGGGTTAAGACAATAAAAGTGTGATAGATAGATAGATGGATTTAACTTAAAAAAATTACCCAGTTCTTTTATGTAAAATGCAGTGTGATGCTTTGAAAAAGGTTTGTGTTCTTGGTTTTATTTCAAACAAAGGCCGTGTTCTTCCAAAGGTCATTATGCCATGATGGCCATTGCAGCATTTCCTATGAATCATAGCTGTGTAGGACTGATGATTGCTTCCCTACTTTGTATGCTTGTGCAATGAAGCTTATAAGTCTCTCAGACTTCCTCATTACTATTTTACCCCCTCCCTTTCTCCCTTATCTGCATCGTAGCTCCCTAAGTAGAGCCCCTTCCACATTTTTTTAATTTCCTTTCCTTAGGTCAATTTTACCCTGTACTTCTGCTCCCTGTCGCTCCCCTAACCACCTAGCATAGCAAAGGTCCCGTTCCGTTTTTCTCGTTTCTGCAGTTACTCCATGATATGTACTACTGTCTGCCTGTTATGAGCTTCAGGCATCTGAGGAGAGAATATGTTTGCCCCTCTGTTCTACATTACCTACATCTGCATGAGCCTTTCGGCTACCATGCATTCATCTCACCACTTTAGGACTACATTTTGTTACTGCAAACTAGTATTCCACTGTGATTATGGAGGATATTTCCAGTCTCTATTCTTCTTATGGGGGATGAATGCTTAGGGTTTTTTTTAGCTACTGTGACTGCGTTCATGCTCATACTCTATGCTACGTAAGGCTCATGTAGTCCATAATTTTGCCACAGAAGCCCTGCAATTGTAATTGAAGATGGTTGTGAGCTACTGCATAGGTGCTGGCAACTGAACCCTGTGTCCTCTGGAACCTCAGCTGAGATTCTTTTAGCTGCTGAGACATCTCAACAGCTACACATCCTTACTTTATTTCCTTATGTTGACAGGTATTTTTTTTGGCTTACATGATAAATCCTGGTTATGATTTCTCCTCTCCTTATTCCTCACAGTCACTCCTCTCTTTCCTCTCTGGACTAGCACTTTCTGTCTGTTATGCAAAAATTAACAGACTTCTGAGGGTCAACAGTAAGATAAAGTGCAGTCGAAGTAGGAACACACATATTGGAATATGATAAACGATAAGACAAAACAAAGAATCCAAAAAACAAGATCACAGCCATAGCAAAGGAACAAGACACATATATAGACCATGAGACCCAGTCTTTTGACAATCAGGGCGTTTGTAAAAGCACTGAACTCCCAGCTGTTGTGTACGTCCAAGTGAAGTGTTTTTTGACTGCAAGAAAGTAAAGTTTTAAGAGCAGCGAGAGGAGGCTACCTACGGGACCAGGGTGTGACCTGGACGATTTCTCTGAACCCTTCTTCCACAGCAATGATGCTCATTCCTGTGGCAGAGGGCCTCAGAGAACAACTCTGAAGGAAACTCAATGGAGGTTGCCTGCCCTGCTTCCGCAGTGGCGCTTTTTGCCCCACTTGAGAGTTTCTGCTTCTGTCTCAAGCTGGTGGTCTTGAGCTCAGACATGAATGCGATAGCAATGAGAATGCTACAGAAGATAAAATAAAAAGACCAGCTCTGGAAAGTATCCTTCGCAGACACTTATGTTTGTTTTGGACATCTATTGATGGGCATCCAGAGCACCCTTAGGAACAGCTTTTTTCCCCAGAGAGAGAGTGTTGGAGAAAACTAAATTTTTATGTGTAAGTAAGTCATTTTCATTTGGAAGTGGAATCTGCATTAGATACAGAGGCGTGTGTCCTCTCCTCCTTTCAGCCCTAGGAAGAACCGCATCTGCTATTGACCATGCACACCCTCCCTGGGCATGCTGACTTCATCTCTGTCATTTCTTGTGTGTATTTATCTTGGTCACTATTCTTTGGCCTTGTTTGCTTGGTGCCCTCTTTCCTGTCTGGCTCCTTCATGCACTCTTTATTCTTCCTCCACATTGTTCCCTGACACCCATGGTTAGGGTTTCTGTGGATGTCCTTATTCTGTTCATAGCTACCTGTCCCAGGATCTATCACTCTCTGCATATTATCTGGCAGTGGTTTTCTGTATTCATTCCTATCTGCTGTAGAATGATGCTTCCCTTGTGATGGCTGAGCAAGACAATGATCTATTTGTATATTAGAATGTCCTTAGGAAGATTCATTTTGCTATGTTTGTGTACTAGAACAATAGTATTTGGTTATACCCTTTATCCCAGGACTAACTCGTCTCAGGTTCTTGTTTACACAAGCAGTGTCAGGTCAGGTCTAGGTTCCAGCTTGTGTGCTGAGCCTAAACTCTAGGTATATATTGGTTTGTCGCTTCCACAATGTTTGTGACACTGTGTCCCTACAAAACCATGGCAGAGCACCCCAGAAATGATACCATGGTAGGTCATAGTGTTTGTATTATGCCCGGGTTCTTGATTGGATTTCACATAGGCATCATTCAGAGTCTCTTCCTGCATTACAGACACTAGCGCATAGGAGTGGTGCTCGGTCCTGCTACCATCTTAACTTCTATCACTTAAGTGAGTTGTTTATATGTCTTATTCAGCAATGTGGCATTGACAATTTGTGACAACCTAGCTATGTATACTCTGGGCGACATCCAATGTTGACTGTGCATTTACTATGTCTGCAACCTCCATTAGATGTAAACCATTTTCGGTATGATAAGCTTCATTTTTAAACCAGAGATGTCCATTTGTGGCTCTACTTTTCTTTTTTGTGATTTATGTTATAACAGCTTTGTATGTGTGTGTACTTTAAGAAGCTTCTGCTACATTCGATTCCCATGTTGCTGCTCAAAGTTCCCTTAATTTTAGCTGTCTCTCCACATGTTCTCTCCCTTGTCTGTCACTTCTCTTCCCTACCCAACATGATTATCCCTTTCCAGCTCCTCCCCTGTCCATGAGTATTCAGTTGATACCTCGTAAGAAGATCCTTACCTCCCTCTTCCCTATTCCCTTACTAATCACCTAACCTCCTGGGTGTCACAGACCTTAGCTTGCTGCTATCCAAAAATGAGAGAATGAATCCTTATGAGTCTCTCTTTTTTTAAAGTTCTTTCTTTCTGGGTTTAGGTTACTTGTTCAGCATGCATGTTTACTATTTCCATCCATTTACATAGGGATTTTTCTTTTTCCTGGCAGAGCGATTTTCAGTTGTCGTTTATAGCCATGCTTTATTCATTTATCTCTTGAGGGACATCCTAGTTTGTTCCCAATTCTGACTGTCCATAGACCAGTGTAGAACATAGTTAGTCCATTGTCTCCATGGCAGGCTGAAGGTTCCTTTGCGTTTATGCACAGTAGTGGTATAGTTGCATCATCAGGGTGATCACTTTCCTCTTCCTGATGAACTACCTGCCACACTGATTGCCATTGATGCTAGACTGATTTTGCTCCACCGACAGTAGTGGAGTCCTGGCTCAGGGTCCGGCGTTTGGGTTTCGGGGTGGCCAGTGGAATGGTCCGGTTTATGAGTCGTGTGTTAGGGTTCATGGTCAAGGGTTTGAGTTTGGGGTTCTGGATGGTTAGGGTTAGGGTCTGGTTCAGAAGTTAGGGTTAGGGTTAGGGTTAGGGTTAGGGTTAGGGTTAGGGGTTAGGGGTTAGGGGTTAGGGGTTAGGGTTAGGGTTAGGGGTTAGGGGTTAGGGTTAGGGTTAGGGTTAGGGTTAGGGTTAGGGGTTAGGGGTTAGGGTTAGGGTTAGGGTTAGGGTTAGACGAGGGTTAGGGTTAGACGAGGGTTAGGGTTAGGGTTAGGGTTAGGGTTAGGGTTAGGGTTAGGGTTAGGGTTAGGGTTAGGGTTAGGGTTAGGGTTAGGGTTAGGGTTAGGGTTAGGGTTAGGGTTAGGGTTAGGGTTAGGGTTAGGGGTTAGGGTTAGGGGTTAGGGTTAGGGTTAGGGTTAGGGTTAGGGTTAGGGTTAGGGTTAGGGTTAGGGTTAGGGTTAGGGTTAGGGTTAGGGTTAGGGTTAGGGTTAGGGTTAGGGTTAGGGTTAGGGTTAGGGTTAGGGTT
>JAMJFZ010003922.1:0-109006 GCA_026225945.1 Cricetomys ansorgei
GCGGCGGCGGCGGCTGCGGGGCGCCGTGCAGGGGCCGGGGGCAGCGCGCTGGGCAGCGCGACAGCGGCGACCTCCATGGCCGGCAGCTCCTTGCCGTAGGGCCCCGTAGAGGTGGCCCACGGAGGCCATCGCCGCGCGCTCGTCGCCGCATGAGGGTGAAGCTGCCGCTCACGCTGGCCGCCAGGCGCTGCGGAGGGGGCGGCGGCGGCGCGGCGGCCGGGTGCGGGTGCGCGTGCGGGTGGCCCCCGTGCGCCCCGGCCACCGCGTGCGGGTGGAACTTGTCGGCCACGGGCGGCCAGCGGCGGCAGGTGCTGCAGGGGCGTGAGCGTGGTGTAGGTGCCCCCCAGCCCCGGGGCCTCGCACGCCATGCCCATGGCCGGGTGCAGGGGCCGGCCAGCTCCCCGCGGAAGTCGGGGCGGCGGCCGCCCGCGGCCCCCGCGGCGCCCGCGGCCCCCCCGCGCCCCCGCCCCCGGCGCCCCCGCCGTCCAGCAGGCTGGCCATGCCGGCCACCAGGCCCGGGCGCCCCGATGCCACCAGGCTCCGGTGCTGGGCCGCGGCGGAGCGCGCGTGGCCCGGGCTCAGCAGCTCGCCGGCTTGCGCGTGTGTCACCCCGTGCAGCCCCCCGAGGCTCTCCAGGCTCAGCTCCATCCCGGGCGTCCCCCTGCCTGCACGCGCGCGCGCGCTCAAGGCCGCAGCATGGTCCCCGCGCTCCGGCCGACGCTCCCGGCGGTGGCGGCGGCTGCCGTCCCGCTCGCTCCGCGCTCCCGCTCGCCCCGGCTTCGGCTGCTGCGAGCAGCGGCCACCAGGATGTGGCGGGGCGGCCGCCGCCGGCGCCCGGGCCCGGGTCTGACGTCAGCGCCCCCGCCCATCGCTCCGCCCGCACCCGCCGAACCCCTGGAGCTCCGGGCTGGCTTCCCGGGGCCCCCACCGTGCTTGCCCTGAGAACCCGAGGGACGGTGGTGGGGGTGGGCGCCGCCCTACCTGGGTGTGGGGGGAGCTGCCGTCTCGGCGCCTTTGGTTCCAGGCTCCTCCACGTCCCTTCTGGCACTCCTCCCGTCCCTGGAGTGTAGCCATTGTACCCCCAACTCTGTTGACAGCCCCCCTCCAAAGACGAGGCTCCTTTCCAAGCCCACATGTGTCCGAAGATTCACAAACCCCTTTGGGGGTGAATTGGGGAATTGAGGAGGTCCCCAGAACAATCACCGCATCCTGCACAAGGAAAAACCAACACCTGGGCCTCAGTGTCCTCAAAGGTGGTCTGGAATCTCCCCTGGGGGCCTTCAGAAATCCCTCTGGGGGGACATCTTTAATCTCAGGACTGGGGAGGCATAGACAGGCAGATCTCTGAGTTCGAGGCCAGCCTGGGCTACACAGCAAGTTCCTGTCCAGCCAGGGCTGCCTTCGAAGTGAGACTCTGTATCAAAACAAACAGATGTCCTTCCCAGTCCCAGTCCCGAATGGTGGAGGCAGAGGCAGGCAGATCTCTGAGTTCGAGGACAGCCAGGGCTACAGAGAGACAAACAAGAAAGAAAGAAAGAGGGAGAGAGAGAAATGGGGGGAGAGAGGAATAAAGGGAGGAGGGGAGTCAATCCTTCCTGAGTCCAAGGTGTTAGCTGCTCTCCTGTCCCCACTGCGCTTGGGGGTCTCGGGTGTCTTGGCTGAGAATGGGTCACCTGCAGACCACCTTGGGCTTTTTCTCAGACTGGGTGACTTCTCTCCCTTCCACCTGCAGACGGGGCAGGGATGAAAGAGGTTCATGGGGGGGGGTGTCTTAAGAGCACCAGGGAAGGAGATCCCATCTGGGTAGGTAGAGTCTTAGAGAGGCCAAGCGGGACCCTAGAGAGTCATTGAAACTCAGGAGCCCAAGTCAGGAGGGCACCCCAACTCAGCCTCAGTGCTATCTCCCTCCACCTTCCCCCTGACCACTGTCTAGGAGGGCTGTTGGGGTTCCTTCTGGAGTCACCCCATCTCCAGGGAGAGGAGCAAGTGCTGCAAAATGACAGAGACTCACTCAAGGGAGGACCCCACACACACACACCCACACACCAACAGCGTGGGCTGCTGAGCTGGGGAAAACCAGAACAGACTATAACACACCGAGCCTCTTCTCTACCTCAGTTTCCCTTCCCATGCTGCCCCCTCCCATGGGAGCAGAGGAGCCATGGAGGAAGGTGACATTGTATAAGAGCCACTTAGTGTGTGTATGTGTGTGTGTGTGTGTGTGTGTGTGTGTGTGAGAGAGAGAGAGAGAGAGAGAGAGGGAGGGAGAGGGAGAAGGGGACCCAGGGGTTTCTCCTCCCAAGCCCTCAGGTGAGTAAGGCTAAAGGAGACTCTTGTGCTTAGAACTGTGCACTTATTAAGTTCCAGCTGTTTACCAGCCCTAGAGGGGGAAGAGCCCGCCATCCTGCTGCCTGTTGCTGCCTCGGGCCCCTGTAGGGTGTGGGGGGGTGAAGTTTTTCTGTTTGTCTTTATCCAACCGCCTCCCTCAAAGGGGTTTTCTGATTAGGGGTGTCTGGACAATTTTGGGTTTACGCCCATCTTCCAGAGAGAGTGATGGTGGGAGGCAGGAGAGGGGCCCATCGCAGCACTTGGGGTGCTCTCCCCACCCCCGCGCTGTGAAGAGGTAGGGGTCTAGTGTGGCCAGGCTCAGAGTCAAGTCTGAGGTCCCCCAGTCTACCCTACAACATCACAGATAATTAAAAATAATCACGGGGTGTGGAAATCAATCCGCCACCGCTAACAACAGCATCCAGGGCTCCAGGAAGCAGGGAAGTGCGGCAGGCTGGGCGGTTATGAATGGAGAAATAAAAGATGGCCGAAAGCCCTTTCAAAATACCAGGCACCCTGGGCTTCTGAGGGGGTTGGGATGGTGCAGGCCCCTGTATTCACTTTCTCCTGTGGTATTTTTTTGTTTTAAATGATAACCGTAACGTGTGTTTTTCTTCCTTCCTTCCTTCCTTCCTTCCTTTCATTTTCCTGATGAACGAGGTAACCCATTTTGAGGGAAAAAAGAGGTGGAATGTGTGGCTTTGCGAAGAGGGTGCTCCCTCTTTTCCATCGTATCAGGGCACCCTCAAGTGCCCAGCGCCCTTGCTAGTTGGCTGGACTTGGAAGGGGCCCCTCAGACCCACAGAGGGACTTCTCCTGGCGCGGGCAGCCGGCCCTTAAGCCTTCTGGGGACAGAGAGCACGCTCTCAACAGGGTCTATGTTCCCACCGAGAGATGGGGTGAAAATCTAGGGGTATCCTCAGCAACGGACTGTGCCCCCCCCCCAGCCCCAGAGCTGGCCTCCCCCATGTTTAGTAATTAGTAAAATAGAATTGAGCCAGGCCACGGGGCAGGCGGGTGGCTGGGGCTGGATCGATCTTGGGTCATTAGCAAATTGAGGGTGGAGGAGTGGGCGGGAGGGGGCGGGGCGTCCCCCCTCTCCATCCCAGTGGGGAACCCAGGTCAGCTCACCGAAGCTCTCAGCGGGCCTCAGTATCCCCTCCAGGAAAATCGAATACATGGAGCTCAGGAGCCCAGCAAGGGCCTCTGGGCATCTCCAGCCATGCTGGGCTGCACCAGGCTAAGAGCCACAGTCTCTGTGCTCAGCCCGAGCTCGAGAGACACCGGGGCTCAGTTAACCTGAGGGCTGTGAGGGTCAGATCGGCACAGGGGACAGGGACTCAGCTGGAGCACTGTGGAGCAGTCGGTCGTCCCTGCAACCTCCAGGGACCTCCCCACACAGCCTGGGGTCGCTGGGCTCACCCCTACTTTGGCCTCCTTAGTACTCGCTCCTTGGCACCCTCGTTTTAGCTAAAAGTTGATGTGGGGACTTTGACACCCAGAGCTGTCCTTCGGGGCGAGTCCTCCAGCCTCCCCCGCAGGCCATGCGGCCCTGTCCCCTCTTTTTTCCGGGACTCTGGCGACCGGGTGTGGTGTACTGGGGCGCACGGCACCCCAAGATCCCTGCACCGCCCGCATCCGGGGCAGCTCTCGGGGCTGGCCCGCGACAGCCGCTCCGGATCGATCCCCGACGGCCCCGCGGCTCCATCGAATCCCCATCGCTCTGGGCAGCGCGCTGCGCAAACACCCGCTCGTTTGCAGCTGCTAAGGCGGGTGCAGGGACCTGGGGCGTCGCTCCAGCCTCGACCCCTCAAGTTCCAGGGGCGCAGTGACGGGGGAGATACCCATTCTCGACCTCACTCAGCCCACTGTGACTCAGTTTCCCACGCAGAGAGCAAGTGACCGCAGGCTCTTCAGGGACCCCAGAGAGAGGGCCCAAGGGTGTTCGCGAAGCCACCTGCTGCTTCCCAGTCCCGCCTTCTTTGCCTTTCCTCTCCTTGCTTCTTCCTTCCCTTCCCTCTCTGTAGCCCAGGCTAGCCTTATTCTCTCGCTGGACCCTCCTGTCTCCTTCCGGGATGACGCGCAAGCCTTGAGACGGGTCAGGGACCAGGGCTGCAGATCCTGCCTCTCACCAACTTCTCCTCCATCCTGCTCTTCAGGGAAATAACCTTACAGTGGGGAGAAACTGAGGCCAAGGTGGACCAGGCCTCAGTCAGGGGCCTGCTTCAGGGCTGGCTGAGGAAAGGGGCAGGTCGGGGATCCCCTGGACGCCTCTGGGCAAGGAAACCCCCGCGGCAGGGAGCAGCCAGGGTTGGACCAGGTCTGGACAGTGAGGGACCCGGAGAGGGCCCCCACCCGGCTCCTGGAGGGTGCGAGTAACCGAAGCTCTGTTCCGCCCTGGGCGTCCCGCTCGGGTGGCCCCATGCGCAGTGGGTTCGCAGCGGCACCCGAGAGAGGACCCTAGCCTGGACGGCCAGGCGCACGAGGGTCACCCCGAATGGCGTCGGGCCCTGAGCCTGGGCAGCCTGGCTAGAGGAGGGTGAGGCCGGAACGCGCCATCAATGCGTCATTTATCAGCACACACCCCGGCCCTTTCCGCCGCCCGGCCCGGCGGGTGTGGAAGGAAGGCACATCCATGCGCGACAGAGTAGTTTGCACAGCTTGGCGAAGCCTCTGCGGCTGTCCCCCCTGTGGGATTGAGCGGAAGGGGTGCAGCTCTGGGGCGGGGGTGGGGGGAGAACTGCACCTGCGTCGTGCGGGGAGGGGGACAGCCGCCCACTGGATATAACGGCCTCTCATCCCTCCCTTGCTGGGGAAGGGCAGATAAATACCACATGCCCCACCAAGTCAGGACTTCCTTTAAGGAGCTAGGGGTCCTGGTGGCTGGGTTTTGTGGGATATGTAGGAGCGTAGGTCTGGAGAGGGGGCTGAACTGGAAGAAGGGAGTCTGACAGCAGCCTCGCTCCAGGGAGCTTACGGCCCTCATTAGGAAATGTTTGTTGAGTGAGTCAATGAGATAAAGCCAGGAACCAGACTTAGGTGGGGTGCGCAGAAACGAGGCTTTGAAAGGTGTGGGCTTGGCCTCGGGCTGGGAGGCCGCCGGGCGGGGTTGGCAGCCACCTTTGAGTCCCGTGCTTTGAGCTGAGCCCCACGGGCCCCTGGGCGTCTGGGTCGACCCAGCGGCGACCGGCGTGGGCGGGCCTCGGCGGAGTCCTGGTGCTCAGCACCTGTGCCGCCTACACCCCCCACCCCCGCCAGAGCCACGCGTCCCCGCGACCCGCCTGCTCCAGGGACCCCGGAGCCCTGGGGCCGACCTGCACGGGGCCTCGGCCCCAGACGGGGAGGCTGCAGCGCTCGGGGAGGCAGCTGTGGGCGGCAGGACTTCCTCTCTGGCCTCAGTTTCTCCCACTGGGAAAGCAGAGGGCTAGCCTCCTGTCGGGAGCGGGACTGCCTTTCCCCATCACCGCTCTCCTCTCTCCCCCACAGGCCCCTGTCCGCAGCCCTCCTCTCTTCCACCCTCCCCCTTACCTGTGCCTCCTCCTCCTCCTCCCTCCCCTCCCCCTCCTCCCTAGGCCTCTCTCTCCCTCCTTTCTCCCTCCTTATCCTGTGCCTTCTTCCCTCCTCCCCCTCCTCCCTCCTGCCCGTCCTCCCTCCTCCTTTCTTCTCCCCGCTCCTCCCTCTCCTTCTTCCTCCTCCTCCTCCACTCTGGGAGGCTGCAGGCTGGCGGGGGTGGGAGGGGCCATAAGGCAAACTCTGGGTTGTTTTACAGATGGAGAAACTGAGGCACATCCCAATCACACACTTCCCTCCGGCTCTGTGCTCAGCGAATCCCCGCTGCCTAGGTGTTGACCCCAGAGGGTTAGCATTGAGGAGCCTCAGTTTCCCCATCTGAAAGCCTCCGCAGCATCCACTGTAGGATGCTTGGCAGAGACTCAGTAAAGGTCTGTGGCCATTGGGCTACCGATGTCTCCCAGCTCTCAAGCGGAGAGAACAAAGCAGGGGGGGGGCTGGAGAGGGAAGAGTCTGGGAAGGGGAGGCTGGGAGGGGGAGGAGGCTGGGAGGGCGAGGCTGGGGAGGGGGAGGCTGGGGAGGGTGAAGTCTAGGAGGGGAGGCTGGGAGGAGGAGGCTGGAAAGGGTGGAGTCTGGGGTGGGAGAAGTCTGGAGAGGGAGGAGGCTGGGAGAGGGAGGCTGGGAGAGTGGAGTCTGGGGAGAGGGAGGCTGGGAGGAGGAGGCTGGAAAGGGTGGAGTCTGGGGAGGGTGGAGTCTGGAGAGGGAGGAGGCTGGGAGGGGAAGGCTGGAAAACAGGGAGGACGCTGGAGGAAGCCTGCAGCTGACATTGATCCTCCATCGATCTGGAGAGCTGGAGCTGGCTAGGCCCACTCTGCACTGGGAGGCAGGGGGAGGAGGGCGAGGGGCCAACGAGGGGGTGGGGGAGGGGAAGGATCACCCAGCCCCCGTGGGAGGAGGGCACCTGGCAGGCGGGTGGGGCACCTGGTTGTGCTCCCTGGGTTTTTTTTCCCTGAGTCCCCACTCTACTTTCTTCTGTTTCCTCCCCCTTCTTCCCTCCTTCTTTGGAGACAAGAGTCTCATGTAGCCCAGGCTGGCCCAAACTCACCATGTAGCTGAGGAAGACCTTGGACTCTTGATCCTCCTGTCTTACCCTCTGATGCACAGGGTCCAGAGCAGCCCAGGCCACAGCGCCAGGTCTCCGGCCTGTCCTGGGAACTGTCAAATTGACACAATGACCGTTCAGGACACAGGTTGGCCTGTGGACATTTGTGAGGAATCTTTCTTCTTTTTTAAAAAATTGATTTATTGGGGCTGGAGAGATGGCTCAGTGGTTAAGAGCACTGGCTGCTCCTCCAGAGGAGCCAGGTTCGATTCCCAGCACCCACATGGTGGCTCACAGCTGTAACTCCGGTACCAGGGAACCTGACACCGTCACACCAATGCACATAAAATAAAAATTAAATAAATTGTTTAAAAATTGATTTACTATTTTTGTTCTATTTACCGGTGTGCTGTGTTGCCTGCATGTGTCTGTGCACTTGCATGCAGCGCCTGAAGAGGCCAGAAGGTGGCGTTGGCTACCCTGGAGCTGGAGTGACAGCCATTGTGAGCCCTGTGGGTGCTGGGAACCAAACCCAGGCCCTCTGCAGAAACGGTGTGTGAATTCCTACGCTGTCTCTCTGGACCAGTGATTGATTGATTGATTGATTGATTCGTTTTTTGGTTTTTTGAGATAGGGTTTCTCTGTTGTAACTCTGGCTGTCCTAGAACTCACTCTGTAGACCAGGCTGGGCTCGAAATCACAGAGATCCACCTACATGTGCAGTACCAAGCCCTGCAAGAACATGGTGCTATTCTTTAAGGAGCCAAAAAGACAGAAATGGAAGAGACAAAAACCAAATCAAACCAAACCCCAAACCAAGGAAGCCATATTAAATAAGTGGAGACTTGAATTTGAGGAGAAATTATCAAAACCCTCAGCAGGAACTTTTAAAGACTCCCCACAGAGGATGGAGAGGTGGCTCAGTGGTTAAGAGCACTGGCTGCTCTTTCCAAGGAGCCAGGTTCTATTCCCAGCACCCACCTGGTGGCTTACAACTGTAACTTCAGTACCAGGGGATTCGACACCCTCACACCAATGCGCATAAAACAAAATTAAAACAAATAAAAAAAGAAGACTTGCCACCCATGGGTCACAGCTTTGGCTGTGAGCTCCCCAGCAGGCAATGCAGAAGAGAATGCACATGACTCCCTGATTTCAGTCGGCAGGCCTGGGGTCCCACGTGGGGTTTACTAACGGACATGGCACAGTGTCATAGCCCAAGCCCTGAGCCTCCTGGGAAGAGGGAACCTAAGCAGAACAAGTCTGATCAGGCTGGCCTGTGGCCCTAACTGATGCTGGAGAGTGCAGCCCACTTGGGGTGGTCTCCTTGGACTGGGGAGCCCTGGCTGTCCCTCTGCAGACACACACACCCCGGGGCCTGTTTCCTGCCCCTTCCTCCCCTGTGACGTCAGGGTCTGCCCCCCCTCCCCGGAGCTGGCTGCTCCTGCTCCACCATGGTTGGAACCCTCACTCTCTTCCCTGCCCTCCTTTCTCTCCGCCGGCCTTGTGGGCACGGGTACACAGGAGCAGAGCGCAGACTTGAACTCTGCTTTCTAAAATACAACATGGCGTTGTGCCTCAGTTTACCACAGCCGCCCGGACATTCTGAGCCATGGGGAGATGAGTTAAATCTGTAGCCTTGAACTCACTCTAAGCTATCCTCCTGCCTCAGCCTCCCAGTGCTGGGGTAACAGGTGTGTGCCCAGACCTCGCTGAGATGGGGTTTGCCGTCCCTGGGAAGATGGACACGGGGTCTCTGTGAGCCGCTGTGAGTCTGGAGGGTCTGTACCCCACAAACAAGGGGACCGACCGACTGATGTCAGGTCACACTGGTGTGGTGTGGGGTGCCCTGCAGAAAAGTGGGCAAGAACTTGGGGGCCTGAGACACTGACGTGGAGGCAGATACGTGGTTAGTTGGAGGCCAACCTGGGCTCCATGGGACCCTGTGTTAACAACAAAGAAAGGCAGGTATTGTGGTGCACGCCTTTAATCCCAGCAGAGGCAGGAGGATCACTGTGAGTTTCAAGCCAGATTGATAACCACATAGCAAGTTCCAGGCCAGCCAGGGTTACAGAGAGAGACCTTGTCTCAAGAAACAAGCAAAACAAAACAAAACAATCCAACCCACAAACAAACAACTAAATAAAGACAAGGTCTCACTATTTAGTTCAAGGTATCCGTGAACTCACAGCAAGTCTCCTGCCTCAGCTTCTCAAGAGCTGGAGTAACAGGTGTATGCCATGAGGTTGGTGCCCTCTGCCCTTGGAAGTCTCTGATCTCTGCAGACCCCTTCCTGGGTTTTACCAGTTTCTCGTGACATTCGTGGTGGTTGTTTGCGCTGCATTTATTTATTCGAGTGGTGTGTGCGTGTGTGTGCATGACAACTTTTGGGGCGTCGGTCTCTCCGCTACATGGATGCTGGCGGAGGGGGGCGGGGGCTCGAACTCGGGTGCTGAGGCTTGGCAGCAAGCGCCTTCACCCGCTGAGTCGGCCCCCTCTGAGGGCCGGGGACTTGGCACACAGTAGGCTAGGGGCGAGCAAGGCTCCTACCTTCCCGCATCTCCAAGGCTGCAAGAGAAAGACTCCGGATCGGAAGCGGGCTGCTGAGCGGGAGCCGCGGGCTGGGGCTCCCTAGGTGGGGGCATCGACCGCGAGGACGCAGGCGGGGGCTCGGCGGGGGGCGTCCCTGCAGACGGGGCCGGTGCAGGGGCGCCTCTGCCGCCAGCGCGCTCTCCGCGCACACACAAAAGCAGGAAGCTCGCATTAAGCCCATTATCAATATTTTGCTTGGAAAAAAAATAGAAAAAGCATTTTCTTCTCTGAAAAATTAATAACCCAGGAGGGGGAGCCGCGCTGGAAGCCCGGAGCGCGGAGGGGGCTCGCGCGTCTCCTCTCCGTGCTGAGGACCTGGGTGTCTCCAGGGAGCCCGACTCCTCCACCCGCCCCCCCTTGAGCCCACCCTGACAGCCCCCAGGGGACCTCGGGGGAGGCTCTCCCAGAGGGTCCCCTCAACCTCTCCCTCTGAAGATGGAGCACCGGCCCCGCCCCGCCCCGCCCCACCCCCACTCTACCCACACAGCCCTACCTCTCCTTAGGAAACTCCTACTCTGGCTGCAAAACCCATCTTTGACCCAGAGACCTTGTTCTGACGCACCGTGTCACCCTCTGTCCCCACACCCGGGCGCCCAGGCCATCCTGGGAGCCTGCTCCCTTCCAGGGCTTGGTCATGACCTGTGCAGCATTTGGCAAGCAGTGACACCCCTTCTCCTTGCTTGTTAGTCCTGGAGAGAAGACTCTAGAATGGAGGGAGGGACGTCTGGGAAAACCACATTCTTCCTGGGCCTCGTTTGTTTTCCTGTGGCAGGGTCTTGCTATGTAGTAGCCCAGGCTGGCCTCAAATCCACAACAATCCTCCTGCCTCAGCATCCAGAATGTCAGGATGACCCCTGGCCTCAGTTTCTCTTTGTTTAAAGCAAGGGGTTCCAGTCAATTGGATTTTGTATCGTGGGGTCACTGGCTGAACCATCTGTCCCCATAGCCCTGATGGAGTGTTCTGGAATAATCTAGATGCTGCGAGATCTCATCCAGTGATTGCAGGACTGGGAAGGTGGGAGGGTTGGGAGTTCAAGTGGGCTACGCCAGACCTTGTCTCTGGGCTGTGGGAGCTGGGTGTGTCTGTGTGTGTGTGTGTCAGGATGGGGTGACTTACACACTTGCCCACAGTGGGGTGGGACCTGCATCCCTCCTCCCGGCACAGGCTGGACCGCTCAGCCTTGCACCTCGGTCTCCCTGAACCTGCAGGTGCCCCTGTGCCGGCCCGAGGCCCCTGAAAGCCCCTTCCAGGGGCCAGCAGCTGACCCCATCCTGCCCGCCCTCATGATGGACAGGGTAGGGGGGCCCCAACAGCTCCGGCGGCCTCCTGGGGCCCAGGACACTATCTTCCCCTCTCCCCTCTCCCTCTCCTTCCTCCATCATTTTGCTTTTGGGTTTTTGTTTTTGTTTTTTGTTTTTTTTTTTTTTTAGATAGCCTCACGGTATACGCCAGGGTTGCCTGAAATTCAGCAATCCTCCGGCCTCAGCTTTTCAAGCACAGGAATTACAGTGTGCACCCCCACACCGGGCTGGGCGTGTAGACCCCTATCCCTGCGGTGGTCCGGGAGTGCTCCCGGGGGGAGGTGGCCGCACTGGGCCTGGCGATGCCTCGCTCCCCGCGGGCCAGCCTCGACTGTCCTGCTGAGCGGGCGGGGTGGGCCCTGTGCGGGCGCCCGGGTGGAGCAGCGCCCGGGATGCGCCGGGGAGGGCCGGCTGAGGAGGGAATCTTTTCTCCGAGGCGGCGGCCACGTCTCTTCTAAGGCCGATATTGAACCTTCTTGTCGATGCCGAGCTGTAAGTGGGAGGAAAAAAATCGCTTAATGGGCTGCTGGAGGCTGGCGCGGAGGCGCCGCCGGAGAGGGCTTCGCACGTCTGCTAATCACCGTCCAGGCGGCCACCCATTTGCGCCCCCCGCGCCCGAGCGACTGAGGAACGAACTTCCACGGCCCTCGCCCCACCTCAGACGCCTCTCGAGTACTCTCCACAGACGGCTGTCGGAGCCTGGAGCAGACCGCGCGATGGGCTGCAGGGGGGACCCCATGCTGGGGGGGTGGACGCTCAGCCACAGCGGGGGGGGGGGACGGGGGCTGCACGGGGGGGGGAGGTGGGGGCTGCACCAGGGAGGACGTGGGGGCTGCACGGGGGGGGGAGGTGGAGGCTGCACCAGGGAGGGGGGGCTGCACCGGTGGAGGTGGGGGCTGCACGGGGGGGAGGTGGAGGCTGCACCAGGGAGGGGGGGCTGCACGGTGGAGGTGGAGGCTGCACCAGGGGGGAGGCGGAGGCTGCACCGGGGGGAGGGGGGCTGCACTGGGGGGGAGACGGGGGCTGCATGGGGAGGACAGGCGGGGCCTGCACCGGGGAAGAAGGGGAGCAGCATTCTGTAGGCAAAGATTAGAGGACCATGAAGCACAAGGGTGGATGATCTAAGATCCAGGGAGGGCAGGTGAACGCCCCCCGCCCCCCGAAACTAAGGGAGGTGATAATAACTGGAATTTTGGTTTCTCCATTTGTCTTTTTGGAACTGGGGATGAATCCAGAGCCTTGAACCGGCAAGAAAGGCACTTCATCCCTGACCACGCCCCCAGCCCCTCCTGAGAAATTCTGGGCGGGGCTCCAGCCTGACCACACCCCCAGCCCCCTCGCAGGAGGCTTCTAGGCGGGGCTCCACCCTGACCACGCCCCCAGCCCCCTCTCAGGAGGATTCTAGGCGGGGCTCCACCCTGACCACGCCCCCAGCCCTCTCTCAGGTGGATTCTAGGCGGGACTCCACCCTGACCACGCCCCCAGCCCCCTCTCAGGAAGATTCTAGGTGGGGCTCCACCCTGACCACGCCCCCAGCCCCCTCTCAGGAGGATTCTAGGTGGAGCTCCACCCTGACCACGCCCCCAGCCCCCTCTCAGGAGGATTCTATGCGGGGCTCCACCCTGACCACGCCCCCAGCCCCCTCTCAGGAGGATTCTAGGTGGAGCTCCACCCTGACCACGCCCCCAGTCCCCTCTCAGGAGGATTCTATGCGGGGCTCCACCCTGACCATGCTCAAACACTGGAGTCCACCTTGGGAACATTTTGTCTCTACAGAAAACCTGCCCTGGACAAGCCCTTCTGGAGGCACAGTCGTAGCACTGGGCAGCTGAGGCAGAGGACTGCCAGGAGTTGGAAGTTAGCCTCAGCTTCAGAATGATGCCTTATTTTAAGAAAGCAAAGGGTGGTTTTGTTTGTTTGTTGCTTCTGCCTCATCTTCTTTGATTAAGACAGGATCTATTATTTAGTCCAGGCTGTCCCCTTTACCCCAGGCTTGCCCCCAGCTCACTATGTAGCTGAGGGTGACCTTCCTCACCCTCCTGATTCCACTTCCAGAGTCCTGGGCTTAAAGATCTGCCCCGCCATGCCAGGCACCGCGTTCCAATTCTACAAAGGCCTTTTGAACTTGGCTGGCGTGTATCACGTTCTAGAAAGATCTAGGTGGCGACAGCCTGAGTGAACTGATCAGAGTGTAGAAGCTGATCTTCAGCTAAGAGGATCCAGTGCGCCCTCTCCTCCGGAGACCTTGTGGCTGGGTCCCTGGAGACGGGGGCGGGGCCGTAAGTGGACCTGTCAGTCACCTGATCTGTCCAACTGGGGGAATAGAAAGGCAGGTTGTGGAGACCTTTGGAAATCCGTATACCTGGCCGTGTGTGCGTGTGTGTGTGTGTGTGTGCGTGTGTGTGCATGTGTGTGTGTCTGTGTGCGTGTGTGTGCATGTGTGTGTGTCTGTGTGTGTGTCTGTGTGCGTGTGTGTGCATGTGTGTGTGTGTGCATGTGTGTGTGTCTGGTGTGTGTCTGTGTGCGTGTGTGTGCATGTGTGTGTGTCTGTGTGCGTGTGTGTGCATGTGTGTGTGTCTGTGTGTGTGTCTGTGTGCGTGTGTGTGCATGTGTGTGTGTCTGTGTGCGTGTGTGTGCATGTGTGTGTGTCTGTGTGTGTGTCTGTGTGCGTGTGTGTCTGTGTGCGTGTGTCTGTATGCGTGTGTGGGCATGTGTGTGTGTCTGTGTGTGTGTGTGCATGTGTGTGTGTCTGTGTGTGTGTGTGTCTGTGTGTGTGTCTGTGTGCGTGTGTGTGCATGTGTGTCTGTGTGTGTGCGTGTCTGTGTGTGTGTCTGTGTGTGTGTGTGTCTGTGCGTGTGTGTGCATGTGTGTGTGTCTGTGTGTGTATGTGTGTGTGTCTGTGTGTGTGTCTGTGTGTGTGTCTGTGCGTGTGTGTGTCTGTGTGTGTGTGTCTGTGTGCGTGTGTGTGCATGTGTGTGTGTCTGTGTGTGTGTGTGTCTGTGTGTGTGTGTGTGTCTGTGGGGGGATGTGTGAAAGAGAGAGAGAGAGAGGGAGACAGAGGAGAGACCTTGGTGTCCTTGAAGATGTCAGAGGACAATTATTTTGGGGAATGAGTTCTCTTCGGCTCAGGTGATTAAACTTGGCCACAAGTGCCTGCACCAACGAGCTGCTGTCTCTCTCACATTTTTGTTTGTGTGCTCCTGTGCGAGCCTGTGTGCGTGCGTGCATGGTGTGGAACCCAGAGGTCGACTCTGCACCTCAATTTAGTTTCTTAATTTGTACTTCTTTTCCTTTGTGCATATGGGGGCTTTGCCTGTGCACCACGTGTGTGCAGTACCCGCAGAGACCAGAAGAGGGCGTGAGGTTTCCCCTGGAACTGGAGTTGCAGGTGGTTGTGAGCCGGCATGTGTGTGCTGGGAACCGAACCCAGGTCCTCTGCAAAGCAGCCTGTGCTCTAACGGCGGAGCTGCCTCTCCAGCCTTATTTGGTTGGTTTGTTTGAGGCAGGTTGGTCTGTAGAGCAGATGGACCTGGAACTCACAGAGATCCACCTGTCTCTGCCTCCGAGTGCTGGGGTTGAAGGCGTGTGGAACCACACCCCGTGTTTTGTTTGTTTGAGGCAAGGTCTCACTGCATGGCTGGCGTCTAACTCAAGGCACGCCTGGGACAACAGAAGGCAGTTTGAGGTCCAGCTGCACCATAAGCCTTTGCGTGCACAGGTACAGATGTCTGGCCACGGAGAGGACCCGCTTGGCCACGCACACTCACGCACACTGTGGCACAAAGCCTCCCCCAGGCTCCAACACCCACACGCCCCTCCAGCCCACCGAGTGGCTCTGGTCCATTAGAAGGGCCATCAGCCAGTTGCCATCCGGTTAGTCCTTTGATGAGAGCCGTCTTTTATCTTCCTCCAGCCCGCCAGCCCCCTCCTCCCTCCCCATCCCCACTCGATAACCAGGTTAAGATAAAAATTGAATCCCAGCATCTACGTTCAGAAATAACCTCACACAGCCCGGTCAGTGGCACGAGCTGCAGCCCCAGGAGCTGATTTGCAGAGGGCAGAGGGTGCAGAGGGTGCAGAGGGTGCAAAGGGTGCAGAGGGTGCAGAGGGGTGCAGAGGGCACAGAGGGGTGCAGAGGGGTGCAGAAGGTGCAGAGGGTACAGAGGGGTGCAGAGGGCACAGAGGGTGCAGAGGGGTTCAGAGGGGTTCAGAGGTCACAGAGGGGTGCAGAGGGTGCAGAGGGTGCAAAGGGTGCAGAGGGTGCAGAGGATGCAGAGGGGTGCAGAGGGCACAGAGGGGTGCAGAGGGGTGCAGAGGGTACAGAGGGTGCAGAGAGGCGTGTATGCTGTATGTCTATGTGGTGTGTGACACACGTGTGTGTGTGTGTGTGTGTGTGCACGTGCACTTGCACGTGGTCTATATAGAGGTCAGATGTCTTTCCCACTCAGTCTACACTGTGTTTTTGGAAACAGCGGCTCCCTGAGCCTGAGGATTGATGTTCCGAGGCTGCAGCCAGCGAGCCTGGGATCCCCCTGCCCCAGCAGACCCTCCCTGGAGCCGCGGTTACCCCGCTCCTGGCTTTTCACCTGGGTGCTGTGGACGGAACCAGGTCCCCGTGAGTGTCCAAGGGTGCTAGACTGAGCCACGTCTTCGATGTCCTTTATTAACCGGCCGCACTACTGGGGAGTGCTAGGTCGGCCCTTACCGCGCTCGGCCATGCCCGAGCCCTCATTTTACTTAAAATGATTTTTGTTACATTCTTTTCTTGTGTGGAGTGACACGTGCAAAACCTGTGTGCAGAGGTCAGAGTGCATCTTCCGGGGTTGGCTCCTCCTTACGCCGCGTGGGTCCCCGGGATCAAACTCAGGTCACCAGGCTTGCTGGTGCTGTGCCCTTGCCGGCTTTTGACACAGGGTTTTACAAAATGATCCAGGCTGACCTTCAACTCCCTGCACAGCCCAGGCTGCACCAGGAATGAAATTCTCCTGCCTCAGCATCAAGTGTGACGGGAAGACAGGGCCATGCAACCGGTTTGGTTTTATTTATCTGTCTCTCTTATTTTATTTTATTGGCAAGGCCTCACTACATAGCTCTGGCTGTCCTGGAACTCACCACGTAGACCAGGCCGCCTGGAACTCGCAGAGATCCGCCTGCCTCGGCCTCGGAGTGCTGGGATTAGAGGTGCGTGCACCACATTCGGCCTAGCTTACATTTCTGTGCATTTCTGTCTATCTTGCACAGGAGGCATCTGGTGGGTTGCTTAGTTTCTGTTTTGAGACTTTACAGCCCAGGCTGGCCCCGAGCGCTTGATCCTCCTGCCTCAGCGTTTGAGGGCTGGGACCATCAACATGGACCTGAAGGATGGCAGGCTCCCTGTGATTCCCAGAAGCCACACGGTGGAAGGGGTGGAAGGCGAGCGCTGACTTCCACAAATTGTCCCCTGCCATCCCCCCCCCAACAAATGTAACTTACAAAACTTTCAAATAAATAAACAGCCGCGGCTGCCTGGCTCTCACAGTGCAACTTAATTTAAATAATTGTCCCGTGCTTGCGTCCGAGGTGTGGGTCGCTGCTGCGGTGACAGAGACGCCCTGACACCCTGGGCCCCGGCCGCGGGCTCTGGCCCCGCCCCCATGCACTCTGACCCCATCCCGACAGGGTCACATCTGCAAAGACTATCAGGACGCCAGGGGCAGGATGACCGGGCCTGAAGCCTTTAAACACCAAGGGCTTCACTCGAGTGGGCTCATGGGTCCCTCCGGCTCCTCCCTGCCTCCCCCTCCCCACACTCCTCCTCCCTTCCTCCTCTCCCTCCTCCCCCGACCCTCTCCGGGGCATCTGGTCACCCACGGCACTCTCCCGCTCTCGGTTTCCCGCCCCGCCGCGCCCCCGCCGCCGCGCAGCCCCTCTGCCCTGCATCCCCGAGATAAGAAACAGGTCAATAAGTTTCTCGGCCGCCGTGCCCACCGGCCCCGCCGCGCGTCCCGGGAAGGTCAGGGGACGGCGACATCGACCCGCGCCCGCAGCCAGGCCCCGGGCCGCGCTGACCGGCTGACCGCGCCCGGAGCCGCCGGCCAATGGGAGCGCGCCGGCCGCGGTTGCCTGGCAACGCGCTGGAGGCGGGGCGGGGCCGCGGGGAGGCCGGGCGCGATCGATGCGGTGCATGCGCAGCGGGGCGGGCGGGAGCAGGGCGCCCGCGGGCCATCGATCGCCCAGCGCCGCCCCAGGATAACGAGCCGTCGGCGGGGGCCGGGGAGCCGCCCCCTCGGCAGCCCCCAGGGACGCGGGTTCGAATACCGCCGCCCACCTGGGAGCAGGACCGACAGAGAGGCTGGGATGGCGGGGCGCGTCCGTCCGCTCCCGTCCGCCTGTCTCTCCCTGTGTCTCCTGGTTCCTTGGGGTTGAGCTGTGTGGGTTTAAGTCAGGAAGTTTTCCTGGGTTGGCGATGGATCCCGCGTGGCTCTGCAGGGCTCAGGAGGCGGGAGAGGAAGCGCCACAGGCATCACCCAGCCCACATGGACACCTTCCTTCCAAAGCAGCATGCAGCCTCAGCTGAGCGTCCTCAGGAAGGGGGGTCCTCAGTGTGGGGTTTACCCGGTGTGGGCACGGGGCGCAGTGAGGAACGGGGCTCAGTGTGGGCACGGGGGTTCTCAGTGTGGACACGGGGCTCAGTGTGGGGCTCCCGGTGTGGGGGTCTTCGGTGTGGGCACGGGGCTCAGTGTGAGGTCCCCGGTGTGGGGGGTCCTCGGTGTGGGCACGGGGTCCTCCTGCTTCTGCGGCTGCCCAAGGGCTTGGGTATGCCCCCCCTCCACAGCCCCCCCCCATGTAGCCTCTCTTTCTGAGGACGCGGGTTATCCTCCTAATCCCCCCCCCAGCCGTCCAGGCACTCCGATGGCATCCTGACCAGGTCACATCTGCAAACACTGTGTGAACCCCGTGCACCCCAGGAACTGCTGTCGGAGACTGATGCTCTTGAACCCCAAAGCTGCCCAGATGGCTGCATCTACTCCAGGAGCCGGGCTCCATCTTCCCTGTTGCTATTTCTCCTGTTGCTTTTAGAACCATGGGAGGTTCCATCCCTGGGAGCACCCTGACATCCCCTAAAGGCGGCCCTTGTCCTATGAGCCTCTAGCACTCACAAATCCACTTCCTGTCATGGAGTGTCTGGATCTCACGGAGCCGGATGTTCCCAAGGCCCCTCCCCTGTAAGCCTCCATGTTGTTCCTAGCTGAGGAGTACTCCACTGTATGGAGAGACCAGTCGCGGTTTCCCTCGGGCTGGGCTGTTGGTCAGTTGAGGAAATGCCTCCACCAGATTGGCCTGTGGCCATGTCTGCAGGGCATTTTCATGATTGTGGGAGGGCCCAGTGCATTGTGGGTGGGGCCACCCTGGGCTGGAGGGCCTGGGTTCTATAAGAGCAGGCTGAGCCAGCCATGGGGAGCAAGCCAGTAAGCAGCAATCCCCTGCCTCAGCTCCTGACTTCCCCCACTCCCGCGTGGAACTGTAAGCCAAATAAACCCTTCTCCCACGACTTGCTTTTGGTCTTGGTGTTTATCACATTGAGATGGAGCAAACCAGTGCATCCCCGTTCTGCTCCTGTGAACACCGGGCTCCTGCAAGTCTTTGGCCTCATCCGTCTGTGGGGCCCAGCCACCCCCTCCCCCACACCGACTGAACCTCAAGATGGAGATTCAAAGGAGGTAACATAAGGAGAGGTCTCCCCTGGAGCTCAGAGCTTGGGCAGGACATGTCTGGCCCACTCTGAAGCCTGGGGCTCACAGGCTCCCCTTAGCCTCTCAGTGCCGGGATCCCGGGCCCTGCTGTCATGATAGGTTGTTTGTTTCCGAGACAGGGTTTCTCTGTTGTAACTCTGGCTGTCCTGGAACTCACTCTGTAGCCCAGGCTGGCCTGGAACTCACTCTGTAGCCCAGGCTGGCCTGGAACTCCTGTAGCCCACAGGGCTTCCTGGAACTCACTCTGTAGCCCAGGCTGCCTGGAACTCACTCTGGCTGGCCTGGAACTCACTCTGTAGCCCAGCTGGAACTCAGGCTGTCCTGGAACTCACTCTGTAGCCCAGGCTGGCCTGGAACTCACTCTGTAGGCTGGCCTGGAACTCAGAGATCCGCCCGCCTCTGCCTCCCAAGTGCTGGGATCAAAGGCATGCGCCACCACACCAGTATTTTCGAGACCTCCTTCGACAATGCCTGAGTCAGGGAACCCCAGAACGCTGCTCAGACCCCTGCTCCTCACAGGACCTTCCATGTGCCGCACACCATAGGTTTCCTTTGATTGTCACCAAACCCAAAGAAATCCATTCCCTCCATCGTCCCTACTCAGGTGCAAGGCACGGGGTGAATGGAGCCCATAACCTAGAGGGAGGATGACTGGGGACAGAGTGGCCCTGGGCTCTAGCTGGAGCCAACGGTCAGCTGGGTGGGGAAGAGTCTGGAAAGGGGCTGGGGGAGGGGAGCGCTGCCGACCTCCCTGAACTGAAACCAACAGGTTGACTAGACTGCTGGCTAGCATCCTTGGGGTCTGTCTGTCTCTGGTTTGCCAGTGCTAGTCGTGTGTGTGTGTGTGTGTGTGTGTGTGTGTGTGTGTGAGTGTGTGTCTGTGTGTGTGTGTCTGTGTGTGTGTGTACATGTGTGTGTGAGTGTGTGTCTGTGTGTGTGTCTGTGTGAGTGTGTGTCTGTGTGTGTGTGTACATGTGTGTGTGTGTGTGTCTGTGTGTGTCTGTGTGTGTACATGTGTGTGTGAGTGTGTGTCTGTGTGTGTACATGTGTGTGTGTGTGTCTGTGTGTGTACATGTGTGTGTGAGTGTGTGTGTGTACATGTGTGTGTGTGTCATGTGTGTGTGAGTGTGTGTGTGTGAGTGTCACATGTGTGTGTGTGCACATGTGTGTGTGTGAGTGTGTGTGTGTGTGTGTACATGTGTGTGTGAGTGTGTGTGTCTGTGTGTGTATCTGTACCTGTGTCTGTGTGTGTGTGTGAGTTGTCTTGCCTTGCCCTGACTTTTATGTGTGTTTTGGGCTCAGAACACATGCTGTCCTCAGGCCTCTGTTGCTGCCTACGCCCGGAGCTGCTCCCCAGCCCCAGCTCTTCATATCCTTATTCTGTCCCAAAACAGCTGGGGACCCGTAAGTCGGTATTTACTTATTTACTCCTGCGTCTCAGGCTGGACTTCTCTGACTCCTTCTGTAGCTGAGGATGACCTTGAATTCCCAGTCCTCCTGCCTCTGCCTCCCCAGGGCAGGCACGTGCCACAGGCCTGGTTTACATGGAACCCAGGGCTCTGTGCACCCTAGGCTAACAAACAGTCCACCTACAGAGCTCCAGTCCTGGGGAAGTGTGAAGTTTCCACGGCCCCAGGGTTACGGATGGGAGCCAGGGACAATCTTGCTGGACCTCCAGGTCCTGTTAGCACGGGTTGCAGCCTGGGATGCTGGGTGAGGCCGGTGGATCTCGGGGGGGGGGGGGGGGGGGGGCGTTCCCAGCCCCCTCCTCCCTCCCCCTACTGGGAGGGTAGCGGCTCTGCCCGCCTCCCCCAGCCCACTGCAGCGCTCACTGATCAGCAGCGCGATCGATGGCGTATTGAGCACTTTTCAAGCTCCGGTGAGTTTTGCGGATTCAGTGTAAACCGCAGGCTCCCCCCCACCCCGCATCGACCTGGGCGTGGGAGCCCCCACCTTGCCTCGCTGACAGCTCTGCACCCTGTGCAGAGCGCCCTAATCCACCCAGGACCCTGCAGAGAGGATAGGCTGAGGAGATGGGCCAGCTGCTCAGGAGGAGTAGGCCAGCCCAGTGTGGACCACCTGCAGGGAACATGGGAGCCCTGGGGGTCCGAGGCAGGAGCCCAGGCCTCGGTGCGGAGGGGCAGAGGCTGGGACATGCAGGTACCTTCCTCAGCAACCATCACTTCCTGTCTAAAATCTACCATGTACACACCAGGCACTGACTGAGCCAACCTTGGAACTCAGCCTGTGAGACGCTCCCCAAGGTGGCAGACCCTCTCTGAGTTTCGCCCTCCACAGAGCTGCCTGTTTGGGCTCAGCAATGGAGGCTCATAACACACTCTTGGAAAGGCTTGAGGAACACTGAGGGCCACACCAGACTCTGGAGCAAGGCTTTAGCCCTGTGCCCATGGCACCATGCTGCCCACTCCTCCTCAGACTTAAATCAAATCCCACCCCAGGCTCCCTGTCCCATCACCTACACACACATCCACCCACCCACCCAACCATCCATCCATCCACCAATCTCTCCACCAATCTCCCCACCCATCCATCCACCCATCCACAAATCCATCCACCCATCCACCCATCCACCCATCCACCCATCCATCCATTCACCTACCCATCCACCCACCCATCCATCCACCCACCCGTCCACCCATCCACCCGTCCACCCACCCATCCTCCCACCCACCAATCCACCCACCCACCCATCCACCCACCCACTCACCCACCCAACCATCCATCCATCCACCAATCTCCCCACCCCATCCACCCACCCACTCACCCACCCAACCATCCATCCATTCACCAATCTCTCCACCAACTCCCCATCCATTCATCCACTCATCCACCCAACCATCCACCCACACACCCACCCACCCATCCATCCAACCATCCATCCACCCACCCATCCACCCACCCACCCATCACCCACCCATCCACCTACCCATCCACCCACCCATCCACCCATCCATCCATCCACTCACCCACCTACCCATCCACCCACCCATCCATCCACCCATCCACCCACCCATCACCCACCCATCCACCCACCCATCCACCCCCATCCACCCATCCACCCACCCACCCATCCACCCACCCACCCACCCATCCACCCACCCACCCACCCATCCACCCACCCATCCATCCACCCACCCACCCATCCACCCACCCACCCATACCCACCCATCCACCCACCCATCCACCCACCCATCCATCCACCCACCCACCCATCCACCCACCCACCCATCACCCACCCATCCACCCACCCATCCACCCACCCATCCACCCACCCATCCACCCACCCACCCATCCACCCACCCACCCATCCACCCACCCCCATCTACCCACCCATCCACCCACCCATCCACCCATCCACCCACCCATGCACCCACCCATCCATCCACCCACCCACCCACCCATCCACCCACCCACCCATCCACCCACCCACCCATCTACCCACCCATCCACCCACCCATCCACCCATCCACCCACCCATGCACCCACCCATCCATCCACCCACCCACCCACCCACCCACCCACCCATCCACCCACCCATCCACCCATCCATCCATCCATCCACCCACCCACCCACCCACCCGTCCACCCATCCACCCGTCCACCCACCCATCCTCCCACCCATCCACCCATCCACCCATCCATCCACCCACCCACCCACCCACCCACCCATCCACCCGTCCACCCACCCATCCTCCCACCCACCATCCACCCACCCACCCACACCCATCTACTTGTCCATCATCCGTCCATTGTGCATCCCATGCTACCCCGTTCCTCTCTTGTCTGGGATTAATCGGGCTGTGTTTTGTTTTATTTTAGAGAAATTTCGCACTGTAGCCTAGACTGGCTTCAGACTCCTCGCAATCCTCCAGTGAATCTGGCGATTACTATTGAAGAGGAACTCATCAGCACAAGGGACACAGTCACCTGTGTCATCACCCACAGGACAGGATGACTTTGAGGAGACCAGGAAGAATATTTGTGCAGCCGGGTGTGGTGGCACACGTTTAATCCCAGCACTCGGGAGGCAGAGCAGGCCAATCTGTGAGTTCAAGGCCAGCCTGGTTTACAGAGTGAGTTCCAGGACAGCCAGAGCTACAGCAGAGAGACCCTGTCTCAAAAAAAAAACAAACAAACAAAACCAAGAATGTTTATGAGAGGTCCAATGGACGAGAGAAATGATGGACAGATGGGTGGATGACGTCTGACTGGAGTAGTAGATGAGTGGTAGGTGGTTAGACAGGTGGACGGATGGAAGGATGGACGAGTGGATGGGTGGGTGAGTGGACGGGTGGATGGGTGGGTGAGTGGACGAGTGGGTGGGTGGATGAGTGGACGGGTGTGTGTGTGTGTGTGTGTGTATGGGTGGGTGGATGGGTGTGTGTGTGGGTAGTGTGGGTGGATGGGTGGGTGGATGAGTGGTGTGGGAGGGTGGGTGGGTGGATGGGATGGGTGGGTGGATGAGTGGTTGGATGGATGGATGGATGGATGGATGGATGGGTAGGTGGGTGGGTGGGTGGAGAGTGAATGGGGAGATTGGTAAGCAGGTGGATAAAGAGGTGGCTGGGTAAATGTTGTAAAGTGTTTGTGGACGGGTGGATGGAGGGATGAAGAGACAGATGTGTGAATAGAGGGTAGCTGGGTGCTCCGTGGTGGGTGGAAGCAGATGTCTTTAACGCACACTGGCACAGCACCTTAAGCAGATGTGGCCTCGGGGCTGTCAGGAATGTCAGGCTGTGCCCTACGGTGCTGTGTGTGGGAGAAACTGATGGAGAAGCAGCAGTGAAGATCTAGTCACTAGTGGGGCAGACTCGATGCTCCTGGTGGACGGGCAAGGCTGAGCACCTCCTCCAGCTTCCGCCTCGGCTCAGGGCACAGACCGCGGGTACCAGAGTCCTGGCCACCGGCAACCAGCAATGGGGCAGAGAGGCTGCCGTGTCCCGGTGCAGGCAGGAGACAGCAGCTCCGCGATCCCCCTTCATAATTAATAAATGAAGACGCTTGTTCATCGACGGAGCTGTGAAGAGAATATCGATCTTAACCCAGCGCTGGGTGTGTGTGCGCGTGTGTGTGTGCGCGTGTGTGTGTGTGTGTGTGTGTGTGTAGTGCTTAGATTTTTACACCTCATTTGGAACTAGGCTTCCCCGGGGGAGTCTTAAAACCAAAAGATATTTGCAAGACTCCAGCAGGGTGGGAGTCGGGGGGGGGGTGGCTATGGTGGTGATGGGTTCTGATAAAGGGGGAGACGGGGTGGGGGTAGGAAAGGAAGCAAGTCTTATTTATCGTGAAAGTCGCCCGGTGCTGAGGCTGTCTCCCTCGCAGAGCGCATTTGAATATCTGATTGAGGATCAATTATTGGCTGTGTGGAGAAAGTTCACCGGGCAGTTCCCACCAGGCCGTGGGGGCTGCTGGGGAGGGTGCGCATACAGCGCTGCTGGCTTTATTTTTCTCCCACCAACAGTGCACAGGTAAGGTTGTGCATTGCAGTTTGGTGAACCCACAAAATGTAGCAGGCGGCCCATCTCAGAGGGCTTGATGGAGGCCTGCGGGCAAGGTGGCCCGGACAATGGGAACATGGAGGAAGTTCACAAAAGCGACTCCGGACAGAGCTGCCTACCCGACAGACGCCATGCTTGGCCACTCTTTGTCGCCAATGGAAAAGGGACACATCACCAGTGGAAGGAGTCAGGAAAGGAAGCCAGTCCAACCTGACGCAGGATGGCTGTTAACGTTGTTCCTGGAGACATCGAAGCCGGCCCTGGTGCCCACACCTCGCAAGCCAGACCTCGGAGGCAGAGGCAGGAGATCCAGCCGGAGACTAGCCTGGGCTACAGGAGCTCCCGCGTCACAAAGTTAGGGTGTGGCTGGGGACCTGACTCCGAGGTTGACAGCATCTCTGCTCTTGCAGAGGATCCAGGGTTCGGTTCTCAGCACCCACGTGAGTCACAGCCCTCTGCCCTCCGCCGGCCCTCCTGTCTCCGGGCCTTCACAGGCACCCACAGTGTGGCATATGCTCGCACAGACACAGAAAAGAATATATTATGCCATGAAATCTCTCTCTCTCTCTCTCTTTTTGTTTTCCTTGGTTTGTTTTTGAAACAGGATTTCTTTCTGTGGCTCTGGCTGTCCTTGAACTCACTCTGTAGACCAGGCTGGCCTTGAACTCACAGAGATCCTCCTGCCTCAGCCTCCTCAGTGGAACTGAAGGTGTGCACCATGCCTGGCTCCCAACTGTCTTGCTTGTGGCTTTGTGCTGAACCGTGTTCCCCTGTGTCCGTGTCTACATGTCTGTCCGTATGTGTGTGCCTCTGTGTGTGTGCGTTCATGTTTGGGGGTGTGGGGGGGGGAGGGGACATTGTCAGTCCTCAGTTGCCGAATGTGAGCCTGGAGCTCAGTCTCTCAGCAGGGCCACTGACCCAGCCCGAAGGACCCTCTTGTCTTCACCCCCGGTGCTGAGACTACAGAGAACTCTACCTGTCCCACTCTTTTTTGGGTGCTTGGGACTTGAACTCAGAAACCTAGCCTTGCTCACCAAGCACTCTACCCGCTGGGCTGTCTTCCCAGTCCCTCTTACGGAATCTTTTTGAGACAAGATCTTAACTTGTAGACCAAACCAGCCTTGAATTCCTGGTCCTCCTCCAGCCTCCTGATGCGAAATGACAGATGTGAGGCGCATGCCGGGTGACACGCACGCCGGGTGACTGGTCCAGACTGCACTGAAGCTCCAGACAAGTTCTTTTTAAAACATTTATTCATTGTCTCTATTTTATGTATATAAGTGTTTTGCCCACAGATATGTCTGCACCACGCGTGTGTAGTGCCCACAGAGGCCAGAAGAGGGCACCAGACCCTTAGAACTGGAGATACAGACGCCTGTGAGCCGCCATGTGGGTGCTAAGAACTGGACCGGGTCCTCGCAAGAGCAGCCAGTGCTCTAACCACTGTGCCAGTTCCCCAACGCAGGAATCATGCACACACACATGCACACACGCATGCACACACAGACACACACACACGTGCATGCACAGACACACACACCCATGCACACACAGACACACACGTGCATGCACAGACACACACACACGCATGCACACACAGACACACACACGCATGCACACACAGACACACACACGCATGCACATACAGACACACACACACAGACACACACGCATGCACACATATACATGCATGCACACACACACACGCATGCACAGACACACACACACGCATGCACAGACACACACACACGCATGCACAGACACACACACACACACACATGCACAGACACACTCACACGCATGCACAGACACACACACACGCATGCACAGACACACACACACGCATGCACAGACACACACACACACGCATGCACAGACACACTCACACGCATGCACAGACACACACACACACACGCATGTACAGACACACACACACAGACACACACGCATGCACACATATACATGCATGCACACACACACACACGCATGCACAGACACACACACACGCATGCACAGACACACACACACACGCATGCACAGACACAGTCACACGCATGCACAGACACACACACACACACGCATGCACAGACACATTCACACGCATGCACAGACACACACACACGCATGCACAGACACACACACACGCATGCACAGACACACACACACACGCATGCACAGACACACTCACACGCATGCACAGACACACACACACACACGCATGTACAGACACACACACAGACACACACGCATGCACACATATACAAGCATGCACACACACACACGCATGCACAGACACACACACACGCATGCACAGACACACACACACGCATGCACAGACACACACACGCATGCACAGACACACACACACGCATGCACAGACACACACACACACATGCATGCACAGACACACACACACACACGCATGCACAGACACACTCACACGCATGCACAGACACACACACACAGACACACACGCATGCACACATATACATGCACGCACACACACACACACGCATGCACAGACACACACACACGCATGCACAGAAACACACACACGCATGCACAGACACACACACACGCATGCACAGACACACTCACACGCATGCACAGACACACACACACGCATGCACAGAAACACACACACGCATGCACAGACACACACACACACGCATGCACAGACACACTCACACGCATGCACAGACACACACACACGCATGCACAGACACACTCACACGCATGCACACAGACACACACACACGCATGCACAGACACAGTCACACGCATGCACAGACACAGTCACACGCATGCACAGACACAGTCACACGCATGCACAGACACACACACACACGCATGCACAGACACACTCACACGCATGCACAGACACACACACACGCATGCACAGACACACACACACACGCATGCACAGACACACACACACACACGCATGCACAGACACACTCACACGCATGCACAGACACACACACACAGACACACACGCATGCACACATATACATGCACGCACACACACACACACGCATGCACAGACACACACACACGCATGCACAGACACACACACACGCATGCACAGACACACTCACACGCATGCACAGACACACACACACGCATGCACAGAAACACACACACGCATGCACAGACACACACACACACACGCATGCAGAGACACACTCACACGCATGCACAGACACACACACACGCATTCACAGACACACTCACACGCATGCACAGACACACACACACGCATGCACAGACACACACACACACACACACACACACACGCATGCACAGACACACTCACACACCCCAACCCAAATTCTGACTTAACTCTGGGGACATGGCTGCAACCCTTGTCTAGAGCCCCTGTGAGGCTGAGGCGGAGCACCTGGACTTCAAGGTTAGTCTGGTTACGGATGGAGTTCGGGGCTGCGGCTCCATGAGATTCTGTCTCAAAAGCAAACCGGGGCGAAGGCGAAGACGTCATCGCTGCTGCACGCTGCAGGTCTACCCCGCGGTGGGGGGTTGGGGGATGGGGCGGAGAGATGGGGAATTCTTGTAGCTATGTTTATCTTAGCAACTGTCTCCCACCGGAAATGAACGCATCGTCCCATCAGCGAATCCGTGCTTTCCTTAACTTTCTGTCAACAACACTGCAGTCTGCAGCTGTTTACACTTTGAGGGCCTGAGACAAGGGGTTGGAGCACTGGCTGCTCCTGCAGAGGACCCCGGTTTGGCCCCCAGCACCCACGTCTGGCTCCCACAAGCACCCATAACTCCAACAATAGTGATCTCTTCGGGCCTCCACAGGCATCTGTATAATCACACACAGATTTAGAGGTTAAACTAGGCGGGCCATGGTGGCACACATCTTTAATCCCAGCTCTCAGGAGACAGAAACGGGCAGATCCCTGAGTTCGAGGCCAGCCTGGTCTACAGAGTGAGTTCCAGGGCTACACAGGTAGATCCTGTCTCTAACACCAAAATAAATAAATACGCAAATTAAAAATTAATTTAATTTAGTGCCGTACAGTATGCGTTTTTCATCTCTATGCCAGGGATGGTGGACATTTAGACATTTAGACATCACTGGACGGGGGACTTACAACCTTCCTGCCTCAGTTTCTCCCAGAGTTGGGTACACAAGGTCTGACACTCACATGAATTTTAGAATAGTTGTATTGTTCCTCCCTCTGTAGACAAAAGAAGAGGAGGAGGGAGAGGAGGAGGAGGGAGAGGAGGAGGGAGAGGAGGAGGGAGAGGAGGAGGGGAGAGGAGGAGGGAGACGACTACACTGATTCTAGTCTTTAAGCAAGAGGCAAGACAGAGGTGGGTGCGACACTGAGCTGGGGTTTTGACTGACACTGAAATGAAATCTGTAGAGAGGAAATTGACATTTTTTACACATATTGGCTCGTCTCACCCGCTCTGGGACCCCCACCGCTACTCCTGTTCTTCTCTGGTCTTCTCAGAAGTTCCGCCCACTGCCCCGGCTTCATCGACCTCTAATCAACAAAACTGTATTTAAAGCGTTTTCTCCTGTTTTTAAACTTTATTCTTTTTTGGGGGGCTGTTTCAGGACAAGGCCTCTCTGTGCAGCCCTGGCCGTCCTGGAACTCACTCTGCAGACCAGGCTGGCCTCGAACTCACAGAGATCCGCCTGCCTCTGCCTCCCAGGTGCTGGGATTAAAGGTGTGCACCACCACCACCCGGCAACTTTAGTCGTTTTAAAATGTATGTGTGTGTGTATTCACATGTGCTCATGTCCATGTGTGCATGTCCCTGGATGTCTATGTCTATGTGTGTACGTTTCCATGTTAGTACGTGTCCATGTGTGTACCTGTCCATGTATGTGTAAGTTCACATGTGTTTGTGTCTATGTGTGTCCACGTGTGTGCATTTCCACGTGTGTGTCCACGTGTGTGCATTTCCACGTGTGTGTCCATGTGCGTGCATGTCCCTGTGTGCATGTCCGTGTGCATGTCCATGTGTGTGCATGTCCATGTGCGTGTCCATGTGTGTGCATGTCCACGTGTGTGTCCATGTGTGTGCATGTCCACGTGTGTGTCCATGTGTGTGCATGTCCCTGTGCGCATGTCCATTTGTGTGTCCACATGTGTGCATGTTCATGTGTGTGCATGTCCATGTGCGTGTCCATGTGTGTGCATGTCCACGTGTGTGTCCATGTGTGTGCATGTCCACGTGTGTGTCCATGTGTGTGCATGTCCCTGTGCGCATGTCCATTTGTGTGTCCACATGTGTGCATGTCCATGTGTGTGCATGTCCCTATGCGTGTCCATGTGTGTGCATGTCCACGTGTGTGTCCATGTGTGTGCATGTCCCTGTGCGCATGTCCATTTGTGTGTCCACATGTGTGCATGTCCATGTGTGTGCATGTCCCTGTGCGTGTCCATGTGTGTGCATGTCCACGTGTGTGTCCATGTGTGTGCATGTCCCTGTGTGCATGTCCATTTGTGTGTCCACATGTGTGCATGTCCATGTGCGTGTGTCCGTATGTGTGCATGTCCGTGTGCATGTGTCCACATCTGTGCATACCGTGTGCATGTCTGTGTCCCTATGTGTGCATGCCTGTGCGTGTGTGCGCGTCAGAGGCCGTCCTTAGGCCCCGCCATCTTTTGTCCGAGGCAGCGTCTCTGGTCGGCCTGCTGCTTGGTGTTCTCTGTCAGCTCAACACACCCCGGTTCCCCAGAGTAGCAGGAACCTAAAGTGAGAATCTGCCCAGGCCAGAGCAGCCTGCAGACAGGTCTGTGGGCGGTGTCCTGATGGCTGATTGACGTGGGACGGCCCAGCCACCGTGGGCTGATGTCGCCATCCCTGGGCAGGCGGGCCTGGGCTGCTGAGGAAGCATGGAGAGACGGCTCAGTGGTTAGAGCACTGGCTGCTTGGGTTCACGGCACCCACGTGTGCAGCTCACGTGTGCAGTGGAGAGCAGAAACACTGGGTACAGGGACGCTTGTGTTCCATCCTTGAGGAGATCCGAATAACCTGCCCAGGGGCTGGCGCTGCCCACGGTGGGCACGGTCTTCCAAGATCAACATTTTTTGGTTCCTTTTTTCTTTTTTTTTTGGACACAGTCTCACCATATAGTCCAGGCTGGCCTTGACCTCACAGAGGGCCACATGTCCATGCCTCCTGAGCGCTGAAATTAAAGGTGTGCAGCACCACGCCCCGCCCCACCTCAGCCAACAACCCAGACATCCCAGACACATGGGCGGCCTGATCTCGACAGTCCCTGGTGGAGAACGTCTTTCCAGGTGAATCTAGCTGTGTCAAGTTGACACTAGAAGGTGACCGCCACACCTTTGCTGGGTTACAGGGTACCTACCACCGCACCCCGAGGTTTCCTGGAGCTCTGGGGATCACACTCAGGCCCCCACACTGGTAAAGCCAGCCTTCACCCACCGAGGTTCCCTCCCCCGCCCCCAGTGGCTATGGGGCTTGTAATGGAGCAGAGGATTTAGGAATGTATGCCTCCTGCTGTTCTGCTCTTTCGCACACTGTTAATTTTGCCTGCTCTCTTGGTTAGTGCGTACCCAGCTCTCCCTGGTTCCGCGAGTGTTTTCCTCCCTGATGTCCCGGTGTTATTTACTCTTCCTGATTTTTCCCTCCCTGGGGGGGAGGGATTTGTGGACGGGAGTCGCCCCTGTGTGTGTGGGAGAATTCCCAGCCCTCCGCTCCTAACCTATTCTGGAATTGTTCTAACCCCCAGACAGTTGCTTTTCATGCTTTGTGTTTAATTGCTAATTTATTGGAGATTTATTTTCTTTCGAGATAGAGCCTTTCTTCTACAATCTAGAATGGCCTGGAACTAACAGTAATCCTCCTGCCTCAGCTTTGCAAACGTCGAGATGACCGATGAACACCACCACATCTCACTATCTTTTTTAGCAAATAGGGTGTTATTTTGTTGTTGTTGTTGTGTTTTTGTTTTTTGAGACAGCATTTCTCTGTTGTAACTCTGGCTGTCCTAGAACTCGCTCTGTAGCCCAGGCTGGCCTCGAACTCAGAGATCCGCCTGCCTCTGCTTCCGAGTGCTGGGATTAAAGGCGTGGCCACCGCCACCTGGCAGGGTGTTATTATTTAAACAAGTTAAATGTTTCTCTTAGAATGTTGTGTTTTGGCTGTAGTTCCTGTGTTGTCCTTTACTCCTCAGCACAGTGCCGCTGAGCCACACGCTCCAGCCCTATTGCTCTTAAATGGTCTTTCCATACCAAGGTAACAGTCCTTTATCAAAACTGCTACTCAAAAATGCTTTATTTTGGGAAAATATACGTACCAAGAGTTGTGAAGATTTCTATCCACCTCCCACCCTCCACCCTCCCATGTACCCATCCACCCTTCCACCCACCCACCCATCCACCCACCCATCCACCCACCCACCCATCCACCCACCCATCCACCCACCCACCCATCCACCCTTCCACCCACCCATCCACCCACCCATCCACCCACCCATCCACCCACCCACCCACCCACCCTTCCACCCACCCATCCACCCACCCATCCACCCATCCATCCACCCATCCACCCATCCACCCACCCATCCATCCACCCACCCATCCACCCACCCATCCACCCACCCACCCATCCACCCTTCCACCCACCCATCCACCCACCCATCCACCCCACCCACCCATCCACCCATCCACCCACCCATCCATCCACCCACCCATCCACCCATCCATCCATCCACCCACCCATCCACCCATCCCCACCCCCATCCACCCACCCATCCATCCACCCACCCATCCACCCACCCATCCATCCATCCACCCACCCATCCACCCATCCACCCACCCACCCATCCACCCTTCCACCCACCCATCCACCCACCCATCCATCCATCCACCCATCCATCCACCCACCCATCCACCCACCCATCCACCCATCCACCCACCCATCCATCCATCCACCCACCCATCCACCCATCCACCCACCCATCCACCTACCCACCCATCCACCCCCACTGTCCCACTCCGCAGCCACCAACCTACCAATCCCCTCCCCATTTCTCTGTCTCGGCACTCAGTTCATCCCCTCCGCTGCCCCAGACAAGCCCACATTCAGTGGATGACTTACAATGTCTGGGCTGTACTCAGCCCCACCCCGCGGCCTGCCCTTCCTCATGCTCCTGCTTCTGAAGGCCTGGGCACCTTCCAGTCTCTCACACCTGGCTCCATGGGTGACGCCTGGGCAGAGACCCGAGGTCCTCCGCCCAGAGGACCGACGGGAGACTTCCAGTGATGTCTGTGGCGCGCAGATGCGGGCAGGAGGAGACACGCCATTGATGCCATTCCGAGCAGTGCCTGTCAGCAGGCAAGCGGGGCTCTGCTCTTTGAGATCCAGCCCGATATTTAAATTGCACGCGAACTCATGCTCCATGTTGGCTTAAGATACACATTTTCAGACATACGTGGGCATTTGGAGGCCAGCCTGGGCTACAGAGTGAGGCGCTGTCTCAAAAGCGAACCCTGGGCCACAGGGCTGCCCCTCAGCCTGTAATCCTAGCCGCTTGGGAGGCTGAGGCAGGACAGGGCCTGTGAGTTAGAGTCCAGCCCGATGGATTCCAGGCTGCCCTTCGTGACTGAGGTCCAACCTCCTTTAAAAAAAAAAAAGTTAAAAATGAAATAAAATCTGTTTTTCAGATGTGCCCAAAGTTGCAAGGCAACAGGAGCCCCAGGGACCTGTGACCTCTGGGCAGCCTCGGGGACGGCTCAGCCGGCAAGGTGTCAATCACATCCTCAGGAAGACTGGGGTTCCAGGCCCTGTGCAGGGCGCCAGTCCGTAGCCCCGGAGCCGGAGCCGGGCAGAGGTGGAGCCCGCCGGGACTAACCAGGTTAGTAAGACATCTGTCTTCAGAGTCAGGTGAGGGTGGTGAGATGGTAGAGCAGGTAGAAGACTCGCTGCCACCCACCCCCATCTGTCTGTCCTTCTGTTTCTCTCTCAGACACACATTGAAAAAAAAAAGGCAAAAAACCCCACAATAAATGAATGGGATTTTATAATAAAAAAATGAAAAGCGGTGCAACAGAGTGACCGTATGATGTCAGCCTCTGACCGCATGACGTCAGTCTCTGATCACATGACCCCAGCCTCTGGCTTCCACGCACATGCGCATTCACGAAGTAAAACAGAATGGAGACAGGAGCCATTCACAAGCGAGCCCCTTGGGGCTCGGGTCGGACTCCTTGGCCTCGTGGGTTTTGCTAATGAGACACCTCGGGGTTCAGTCCGGAGTCCCCTCTAGACACACCATCCCGCCAGCAGCCACGTGGGCCCGCCTCCCAGGCAGAGCCGCGGGTCCCTTTCCGGTCCCTCTGGACGGCCATCTCCTTCCCTGTGGCTTCCTCAGACCACAGCCTGGTCCAGTGGAAACCACAGACAAGGGTTTCCCGGAATGGCCCCGACCGGTGAGATAACAGATGGGCCTCAGGCCTGGACCGCGGGACAGCGGAGGAATCCCTGGCAGGAGAGCCATCCCCGGGGCTGGCGGGGCGCATCGGCTCCACAGCCCGCTCAGCCCCGACCCTCTTGGAGGAGTTTTCTAGAGATCTCAGCTCCTCCTCCAGGGTCCAGGAAGCACAGGGAAGAAGATAGATACAGGGGAGCCACGTGTGCGGCGGATACCCGGCATCTCCGAACTTGGTTGGCTGATGCAGGAGGATTGCTGCGAATGTCAAGGCGGTTCTGGGCTATGTACTGAGACCACGCCTTGGGAAACCAAAACAAAGAACAGGAAAGAGAAAAAAGGAGTAGGAAAGATACACAGTAAAGGAGAGGAGGAAGGAGGGAGGCAGGGAGAACCTTCCAGAACTCTCCAGGAGCCAGAGAGTCCCACAAGGGAGCCTGCAGGCCTGCAGTGGATCCGGCCCGGAGCTTCCTCACCGGCTGTTGATCGCCTGTGGCTGAGGCTGGTGGCAGGTGCACCTGGGACCCACCACCCCGCACTGGTTCAGGTCCTCCCCACACAGGATATGTCTGTCTCTGTGATCTGTGATCCCCCGGGAGCCACCACCACGCACTCAACATGCTGGGCTGCTCACAAGCTCCCCATTAACCTCTCTGGTCACTCAGAAAGGCCTCAAGAGAATCCCTCTCTCCCGGATGCAGGGATGCAGGAATGGGGCTGGGTGATGAGTCTTCAGTATCTTTGTGTTCTGGGAGTTGAAATTCTGGAGACTTCCCTTGGGTCTCCCTAGTCCAAAGTCAGCCTTTGGAACCGGGCAGAACTGGCACCCAAGCCTAGCTCACCTCAGGGCTGTGTGCAAGCTTCATGTTCACGGGCGGAGCGCCTGGACCTCAGGAAGAGACATGGCAGTGCCAGAGTCTGATGCACACTGGCTGCAAAGACCACAGTCAATGCTGCTCCCAGCCCGTGCCTGTGTATAACAGACTCATGCCCCACCCCCACCCCGCGCCCAGCGGTGGCGTGGAAGTTGTCGTAGACCCCGAGACCAGATTTCTGAGATGCTCCCAGTCTCTAGGATGGGGATTCTATCTGTCTGCAGCCTGGGCTAGACATTCCATACGTGGCACCTAGCTCAGAGGAGACCTGTGGGTCGCCCGGCCCTCCCCGGCCCAACCCGGCCCCCCGGGAGTCTGGATTATTCTTAAATGAGATCTCAAAGCCGTGTGCAGCTCTAGACCCCTTCAGCCACCAACCCCACTGACACCCTGAGAGAGTCTTCTAATCCAGGTGCAGTGGTATGCACTGCTGCCCCAGATCTCACGAGGCTGAGGCAGGGGGATTTCAAAGAGCTGGAGGCCGGACTGAGCTAGAGTGAGATCGTGTGTCAAACAGCATATATATATATATATATATATATATATATATATATATATATATATATAATATAATTTTTTTAAATAAGTGGCTTGCAGGGCATGGTGGCGCACGCCTTTAATCCCAGCACTCGGGAGGCAGAGACAGGTGGATCTCTGAGTTCGAGGACAGCCTGGTCTACAGAGTGAGTTCCAGGTCAGCCAGGGATAATTCTGGGCAATTCTGCCTTGAATAATAATGGCTATAATAATAATAATAATAACAACTGAATCAACCAGTTCCGGGCCAGTGAGAGAACCTGGCTCCAAAATTAGGCGTCTGTAGACTGAGGACGACACCTGACCTCGGCCTCCCCTCTCCCCACACACACGCGTCCACGGCAGGAACTGATACACACACATATACACAAAAACGCATTAAGGAGCTATAACGGCACATTTGCCTGAGTGGCGGTGAAACCCGTCTCAGAGACAGGAGGGCACCCTGGAGACGTGGCCCAGACGGACCCCCAGGCGCGTGCTGCCACGTGGCAGCGGCCAGCCTCGGGGCCTGAGTCCGGGGCTGGCCAGTCACACGGCCGCGGCATCTCCACACCCAGCCAGCCCCGGGGACACGGGACTTGGCTCCCGGCCACCCGCAGGCGCTTCTTGGCGGCTCTCTGGCCAACTGTCACCTCCATCAATGCGTAAAAGCCATGAGGCCCCACTTCCCAGACCCGGGTCATAAAGAACCAACTCCCTGGGGTCCCAGGCAGGGGGATGAGCTCCATCCCTCACGGCTTGTCCTCCAGCAGTGTCCCGCGGGCCCTGCCCACCCCTCCGCTCCCAGGCTCATCTCTGATCGATTTTATGAAGGTACCTGAGGGTTCGTCGATGTTTCCGGCAGTTATACACCCCTGTTTAAAAATTCTTAATTAAGCAGGGGTTTTTTTTCTGTTTACATTCCAACTAATTACGCTTTTAAAACCAACAATAAAACATTAAGTCCCCGCTATTAAAGGCCCCGATGCGGGCCCTCGGCACAGCCCGTCGGGCAATTTAGGGACTGGCCACTTCCACAGGAGATAGGATGGCCTGCTGGCACAGGCGGGTGCCCGGCGCCCCTCAAGAGGGTTCCTGGGTCTTATCCGCTCCCTGGAGGGCGGGGATGGGCCTGGCTTCCTCCTGGCCATTGCTGATGGAGTTATTGATCGGCTGGCCTGGGCTTAGACATCTTCCTGCCATCGCTGGCACATCACCGTCTGTGCCAGGGAGAGACAGGCATGGGCCCGGGCCCGAAAGCGGGAGGGGTCCCCGCTTGGGGTCAGGGTCTCAGAGCCACACGTGGATTCTGTGGCTTTCTGTGGTTTCAAAGGCACCATCACGGCTGCAGAGACGGCCCAATTGCTGACGGGGTCCCTGCAGAGTGTGTAGGCCGGAGTTTTTGACAGAGATGCCAAGCTGATCCACTTGGCCCTGCATGCTCATGACCTCAGTGGTGGGGAAGCAGAGGCAGGAGGATGCCCGGGACTGGCTGGCCACCGGTCTAGGCCAAGGTTAAGTGAGAGACCCTGTCTCAGTGAAGAAGGTAGAGGATGAGAGAGCACGCCACTCGAGGCCTGCCTCTGGCACCCACAAGCAGGGGCACAGATACCCATATGTGGGCATGTCCGTGGTGGGGGATGATGGGGGCAGGCTAATTTGGAATCTTTGAAAAGATTTTCTTCCACCTCAGAAGAGTGGGAGGTGGGACCTTCATCTAAGCAAAGCCAAGCTGTAGAAACGTCTAGAACAGAGCAAGCATAGGTGTTGTCTGGAAGAAAAGGTTCCCTGAAATGAGCGTTGGGCAAAGTCTAGGAGTTTGGCAAACTCCGACTCCAGGGCCGCATCTGGCCCCTGGTTTGTTTTTATGGATAAAGTTTTATTGTTCCGTGGTTGTGTTCGCTTACTTACATGAAGCCCACAGTGGTTCTGGTGTGCTAGCAGAGACCGTCCAGCCCAAAAGCATGAAGCTTGCCGGACCCAGAGGGGGAGGGAGCAGGTGTGTGGAGGCTCCAAGGAGCCAGAGTGTGGGGACACAGTGAAGAGAGACACAGGCGGGACCCCAAGGGTGCTGAGATAGCGACACTAGGAGGTGGGGTAGGGAAGGAGCCGGGGAGGCACTGGGATCTCGCTGGGGTGGAGACACCTGTGGGGACGGTGAGAGCAAGGGGCGCTCATCTGGGGCCTGCGTGTAAAGAACAAAGCCCTGTGACCTGCGGAGGCTCACCGCGGTGCGTCCCCAGTGGCCCCTGGCGACCCTGGTGGCAGTCTGTAGAGCTCCTGGTGACACTCAACAGCCCAGAATCACATGAGCACCTTCCGGCGTCCCTGCGTGCGCAGGAGGCCACTGAGCCGACCCCAGGCACAGGTGTACGGGTGCAGCGTGTTCTGGGCCCTGGGACCGCATCGTGGGCCATGGCCGACGGGGCATGTGGGTGTGCGACTGGGCAGAGGTGGCCAGACTCTGGGAGCCAAGGACAGCGTGGGGCCCGGGTTCGGCTCTGCATGCTCAGCACAATGGGGGGCTCCTTCAGGGGCCATGGAGACTCTTGATCTGTGCACCGAGCACCCTTCTTATTATGTGTTCATGTGTGTGCGCGTGTATGGGGTACATGTATGTGTGTGCGTGTGAAGGACAGATGTCGCCCTCAGCTGTCGGTCCTCCGGTGCCAACCACCTCGGGTTTTTGAGAAAGAGTCTCTCAGTGACCCCGGAACCCCTCGATTCAGCTAGACTAGCTGACCAGAGCTGGGTTCTGGGGATTGCACCAAGGTCCTCATGTTTCCAGGGCAACCGCTTTACCCAGCTGAGCATCTCCCCAGCTCCGGCCTCCATCTTTACTGCTTGGTGGAGTAGGGGGCCGACCGGCCGGCTCCTTGTGTAAGGCCGCTTGCCTCATGTAAGCCCTGAGTTTGGTTTCCCGGGACCCACATGCAAGTAGGAGAGAGCTGGCTTCAGAAAGTTCCCCTCTGACCTCCACACGTGTGCTGTGATCCAGGGGTGTGCACACAAGCCACACACACACACACACACACACACACACACACACACACACACACACAAAGTCGGTCTACCTGCCATCACAACGGAGCCCTAGGCTGGCAGCCACCACGCAGACCATAAGCGTAGACGCACACCTGGTGGAGACCCCCAGGGCCCACCTTGCTGCTCCCCAGCGACAGAACCTGTGTACACCCCATCTCTAGAAGAAGGGCCTGGACTGTGGGCAGGGAACAGGCCCGCGGCTGGGGATATGGTTTCAGACTGGGGTGGGTCTCTCTCTGCCAGCACACCCCCTCACATCTGTCATTGCAGGCCATCTAGGACCCCGACTCCCTCTCTCTCTCTCTCTCTTTTTAGTTTTCTGAGACAGGGTTTCTCTGTTGTAACTCTGGCTGTCCTGGAACTCACTCTGTAGACCAGGCTGGCCTTGACCTCACAGAGATTCACCTGCCTCTGTGTCCCAGTGCTGGGATTAAAGGCGTGTGCTTTCACAGCCGCCAGCCGATTCCTTCTCTTTAACACTGGAGCGACCTTGACAGAGAAGGGACACGGGTCGGTGGACGCACATTGTGCCTGTGGGGACCCAAGTGTGGCCGTCCCCACCCGGACCTCGGGGACAGAGCCTAGGCATGCCCACAGCCACACAGTGCAGACACTTTAGAGAGACCCCCTCCACAAGCTGAGGACGGCTGTGTTCCGCTCCGGGGACGCTCAGACATGTCCCACTGGGCAGAAGGCTCCTTGGATCTAGCCTGGCCCTACAGGCTGAGCTATGGAGAGTGTGGACCCCGAGTGAAGGGGTGAGGGGACACTGGCGGAGAGGCTCAGGGCGACCCCAGTCACCGAAGGCGGTATGGGCGGGCAGCAAGGCCACAAGGCTGGGAACGGAGCACAGACCGCTCGCTCTCTGGGGGCCATTGCTAGACAACGGGGCCTGAGAGACGGCGGGACCTGTGGGGACCCGGAGCCGCGCGTGACCACAGGGAGTTCCGGGTTTCTGAGAAGGGAAAGGACAGACAGCAGGGTCCAGGGCTTCTGTGACTCACGACGTCCCCTGTCCCAGCCGTAGCTCAGTGTATACAACCACCTAGGTACCAGATAGGACCTATTACCCCAGGCTAACTCACGAGCTCAGAAAAACTCAAGTCTTCCTACCTTGCTTTTCTTTAAAATCCCAAACACATTCAGTCTTTGTTGTGAGACAGGGTTTCATGTAGCCCAGGCTGCCTACAAACTTACCATGTAGCCCAGGCTAGCCTTGGACTGCCTATGTAGGCTGACATCAAATTCTCTTTGCAGAGCTGGGGAGATGGATTGGGGGTGGTGGTGGGTTTGCTAAGTAGACCTGAGCACCTGCGATCCATCCCAACCCACATGAACATCAGGACTGCACCTCTGTAAATTCAGCCCTTCTGCAGAGGCAGGAGAGCTGATCAAAGCTGCCTAGCGGGCTAGCCTGGAGAACACAGCACACATTCAGGCAGCTCCAAGCCTGTGAGTCTTGGTCCCCCAATAACTAAATAATTAATAAATAAATTAAATATACAGCCTCCCTGTGTACCCCCAAGCCAACCTCGACCCCATCCCATAGCTCAGGCTGGCCCAGAATTCGCCCCCATGCCTCCCAGGCTCCGGGCCGACCTGAACTCTGAGAAAGACCTGGTTTTACAGATATGGCTGGACTGTCAGAGGGGGGCCCTCCCGCTGTGTGCCTGGACCCCTCTGTCCACCCTCCCACACTGCCTGGCTGGAGAAGATAAAGCCGTTAGCTGCTGGCCTGTGGTGACGGATGGGCCGGACAGTCCGGGAATCGCCGAGCCACACCATCGATCGGGTTCAGGCCTCCGTGGCCGGCCACGGTTAATTTATGTGGGGCTGGAGAGCGCTAATCAAGACCGTTTACAGGAAGTTAACTTTAATGCCCTGACCACCGGGCGCCTCAGAAGGAGACCCCAGGCTCTGTTCCCTTTTGAAAGGACAAGGCCTCCTGGGTCAGGTCTGGGACGGAGCCATGGCTGGCCACCCAGACCCACTCCGGCCCTGCCAGCTGCCCTGAGTGACTTTCTCGCACACGTGGAGTCTGGGCTGAACTGAGGTGCCCGGTGCAGAGTGTGGACAGCCTCTGGCCTTCCTGGCCGGGGCAGGACAAGGATGTGGAAGGCCAGACACCAAGCTGCCCACTGCGTCACGACCCCTATGGGTATCAGGACTACGTATACAGCAGGTGCTTAATCAATGCATGCCAAGTTGAAGATGACTTGTTTTTCTTTTTTTTTAAAGGCTGCATTTATCTATTTTGTTTGTATGTGCACACATGTGTGGGCCACACAGCACGTGTGTGACGCAGGACAAGCTGTAGGAGTCGGTCGTCTCCTCCCACACCAGTTCCGGAGATCGAACTAGGGTCATTGAGCTTGGGGCAGGCCCTTCTGCGCTACTGCTCCTCCTTGAGCCTCCGCTCCCGCCAAGACCGCGGCGGCCTTTCTGGAAGACAAACTAGGACACCCCCTCCCACCTCCCGAGACACCCCATGGTTCCCAAGTGCCCTCCTGAGAGAGCCCTGATCCTGGCTCCAGCTTCACCAGCCAGGGAGAGTCCCCCAGCAAAGAGGGGTGTCCGCGGAGTGAGCGAATGAATGAATGAGCAGCTGTGTGAGTCTCGTAGCATCGAAATGAACTGAAAATCTTGCTGTTACTATTACCATCAATGTCACATCAGTGTGGAGCCCTGCCTAGAGTCCCCCAGGGAGGAGCTGGGGGCGTGGTCAGGGTGGAGCCTGCCTATAAGACATCAGCGAGGAGCTGGGGGCGTGGTCAGGGTAGAGCCCCGCCTACAATCCCCCAGTGAGGGGCTGGGGGCGTGGTCAGTGTGGAGCCCGGCCTAGAATCCCCCAGTGAGGAGCTGGGGGCGTGGTCAGGGTAGAGCCCCGCCTAGAATCCCCCAGTGAGGGGCTGGGGGCGTGGTCAGGGTGGAGCCTCATTACTCTTTCTCCTCTCCTATGTAGCCCAGGCTACCCTAGGACTTGCGATCCTCCTCCTTCAGCCTCGCAGGTGTGCGCCTGGCCTCTGTGCCCCGCACCCCGAGTCATCAGCAGCTAGGAGCCTGAGATTGGCGTGAGGCCAGGAAGACGGGGGAGACGCAGGAGCCATCGCAGGCCAGTGAGACCAGGCTGCTCCCCAAGGCGCTAGCGTCATAGGTGACTCTGTAGCAGGAGCAGGGGAAGGACGACATCTGATTTTCTTTTTTCTAATCCGAGACAGAGTCTTAATATATAACCTAGGTAGAATTTAGACTTACAGCAATCCTCCTGCCTCAGCCTGGTGCTCTGACAGGTATTTGTCACCAGTCTTGCTGTTGTTCTGTTGTATTCTGGGTGGCATGCTATCGTAGGGGCCAGAGGACACCTTGATGGCGTGTGTTCCCTCCGTCCACCTTCACATGGCTTCCAGGAACTGAACTCGGGACCCCGGAGTTCCGGGCGGCCTCTATTGCTGTTCTTAGATCTTGTTTTATGTAAGTGGGCTGCCCTCGGTCGAGCGCATGCGCGCAGTGCTCAGGAAGCGGCCCTTGGATCCAGCGGAACTGGAGTTGTGGGATGCTTGCGGGTGCTGGGAGCCGGCTGCGGGTCTGCTGGAAGAGAAGCCAGAGTTCTTAGCGGCCGAGCGGCGTCTGCAACTCCAGCTGCTCCTCTGAAATGTCTTCCGGTGACAAGTCCACCAGGCGGGGCTCCGGCGTCGTCTCCTGCAGCTCCCAGGATGGAGGAGCAGGAACCACACCGGTGTCCAGGCCAGGACGGGCCCGCCCCCCGCCCTGCTCGGCCACCAGACGGTCGGGACGGCCCCCAGCCCCGCTCGGCCACCAGACGGTCGGGATGGCCCAGCCCTGCCCTGCTCGGCCACCAGACGGTGGGGCAGCCCCCGCCCTGATGCACCACACACACCGCCCAGGAAGTTGCCTCTGCTGTGGTCTTGGCCTCACTACCCACACAAGAGGGGCGCTCAGACCATCCCAACCTCCCCGGCCTCTCCGGACACACCCCTAGCCTACGTTGCAGGCCCACTGCCCGCCTGCCTCCCCTCTCAGACAACATCTTCATTACAGGACCGAGTTGTTTAAATAAATGAATTAATATTGACGAGCCATCAGTGACCTAATAAATGATTAGTTAAGGCACACATACATCACGCCGTGGGGATGCCCAGAGCCCTTAATTACTGCTGCGGTGGGGCTAGCAGCCCTGCTACTGCCCAGCAGCCAGGCTCCCCCAGAATCCACTGAGGTGCCCCCCTCGGGGGGTGACTGAGGTATGGGTAGAAAGTCAAGACTACCATCTCTTCCTGGATACGTCTGTGCCCAGCTCGGGACCCATCTGCTGTCACCATGACCCTCCACTGAGCCACCTATCAAGCAAGGGATTGGAAGGCTGTGGCTCAGGGGTGGAGCCCCACCTAGAATCCCCCAGTGAGGGGCTGGGGGAGTGGTCAGGGTGGAGCCCCGCCTAGAATCCCCCAGTGAGGGGCTGGGGGCGTGGTCGGGGTGGAGCCCTGCCTAGAATCCCCCAGTGAGGGGCTGGGGGCGTGGTCAGGGTGGAGCCCCGCCTATAATCCCCCAGTGAGGGGCTGGGGAGCTCCGTGGTCGGGTTGGAGCCCTGCCTAGAATCCCCCAGTGAGGGGCTGTGGGCTGTGCAAGCCCTGGGCACTTCCTCGGCACCATCTGTCTCACTCTGCAGCTCCAGTCCTCAGAATACTCGAGGGAAAGCCAACTTCTCAGCAGGCTGAACAAGACCCCAGACAGCAGGATCCCTTGGAACCGCCTTCTTTCTCACATTTCCTATCTTTCTGCTAGGAATTCGGCTTTTCCAGGGGCTGGAGAGACTGCTCAGCGATTAAGAGACCTTGTGGCTCTTAAAGAGGACATGGGTTCAGTTCCCAGCACCCAAATGGTGGTTTGCGACAATCTGTGACTCCAGTTCCCGGGGACCTGCCCCTCTTCTAACAGCAGGCATGCGTGTGGTGCTCAGACAACACACAGACAAAATACTCATACCCCTAATTAATGAATTAATTTTTAAAAAAGTCTCTTCCAGGAAGTCCTCCCAGATCCCAGCTGTCCTGGAGCCCGGGTCTTGCCTTTGAGCTGTTTGTCTCTTCTCTTGTTTAACTGTATCTCTCTTGGATCAGTTGCCTAGGGGTCCCCTGGGCCCTGGCTCTTTTGAATGCTTTAAAAATAGGGGTGGGGGCTGGGGTTCAAACGATAGAGCATTTATTTGCTTAGCAGAAGCAGAAGCCTGTGCTCCATCCCCAGTACCATGGAAACCACGCCTCTCATGCCAGCACTGGGAGGTAGAGGCGGGAGGATCAGGAGTTTAAGGTCATCCTTGTACAGAGAATTGCAGGCTAGCCTGGGCTACATGAGCCCCATCTCCAAAACAAACAGACAAAAGAATAGATAGAAGTCTTCTATCCACCCACTGAGCCTTGCCGTCTGCTGGGCCTCAGTTTCCCCACCTGTGACCCTGGACAGACACCTGGCCCTGCTTGTCCTTGGATGGATGGAGGACCCTGATGTCTCTGTCCCTCAGCCCTGCTCAGTCGCTCGGTCTGAAAGGAACAGGGCAATGACTAGAGATCCCAAGGGCCAGTGAAGACAGCTCACCCCGGCTCATGGCGCTAGGCGTTGGAGGCTCTTCCTGGCGATGACAAGTTGCCCCTGGGCCCTAAGGAAGGACCTGTGAGGAGTTGGCATGCAGTCCAGCCTGTGGGTGGGTTAGGAACCTTAGGAAGCTGTGGAAGGACACGGGAACCCCTCATGCCCGGAGGTGAGGAGCTCAGAGCTGAGCCAGGACTTGTAGTCCGTGCATTTCCTGGGCTCCTGCTGCATACCCAGGGGGGCCTCCTCACCTACTGAGGGTTTGGAGACAAACAAAACAAGCTCCCTGAAGGACCTCAGTTTCCCCTTCTGTGGAATGGGTTTGCTTCTCCCATCCCAGGTGCTCACTGAGGATGGAGACCATGCTTACAGGCTGTGCCCAGCAAGGCCCAGGACCGCACAATCGTGCGAGGATTGCTTCAATAAGCAAGCCTTGCCGCACACACTAAGCGCTCAATAAATGCATGAATTAAAGCTACTTTCCGTCCAGGCTACTTTGGAGAAAGATGCAGCCATTCTGTGCCTAGGTTTCCAAGCTTATAACACCCTCCCTGGGTCCCAGGGAACATGAGATTGGGGAGCCCCCCCAATGAGCCCCCACACCCTGGGGAGCCGTTTACAAGAAGCCTCCCCCTTCCCAGGCCCCCAGGCTGCCGTTCTCAGCCCAATAATCTAATCTCGTTTCCAAGGCTTGGATCAATAACCCCCAGGCAGCGCCAAAACGAGGCTCTTAAAGGGCCAGCAGCCTTACCAGTCATTAGGGATGGGTCTCTCCTCTTCATCCAGAAAAATATTGTCTCCATGGTCCCCACCTGCTGGCTGTGTGGCCCCAGGCTAGCGGCCTGACCCATCAGAAATGCCAGTGCCCATGGGACCTAATACCTACTCCGTCAATTGGTCTTCCAAATGGGGAAACTGAGGGGGGAGAGGGGTCAGCTTCTCCCCCCCCACACACCCTGCAGCTTGCCCCCAGGACCTTGTGTCCTTCCCATCTTCCTTCTGGGCAGATACCCAACCCAATTCAACTCCATCCCAGGGTCTACTCAAAAGTATTTAGCACGAAAAGCCAGCCGTAGGCGACCCCCCCCCCCGGAGCAGCCCCTTCCCAGCTTCCCCCATCGGGCGCCAGGAGGGGCCAGGGTCCCCACAAGAAAGCCCCCACACCTGCGGGCTCCCAAGAGGGGCCACACCAATCTTCCAGCACCCACGTCTCTGTCTTGGCCTCTGGAGCATCCAGCCTTCCAGAGATGCAAAGGTAGAAGCTGCCAGAACCAGCAGGTGTGGAATGTTCCGGAAGCCCTGATGGAAAGTTTCTCCAGAGCCGGGCTGAGGGAACAGGAACAAATACGACCAAATCTTGGTGGGTTATTCTAGAGGTAGCCATTCAAATGTAGCTGTTAGGTCTCAAACCTGGGACAAATGGCTATCAAAGAGGACCTGGCCACCTGGTTCTCCCAGCATCCCTCTAACAGGTAGGGACCTGTTACAGGGTCCTCCTGACTGACATTTCCTGCGCCTACCCTGAACTCTCCAGCTCAGGGGGCTGGGCTGCCCTCCCCTGTATAATCCAGCCATTTTGGTTTTTCTGCCCCTTGGACCTCCTGGCCTCTGGGAACCGACCGGTTAGTCTGGACCCTTCCAGATGCCGCTGGCATCTGGCCCTCATGTCTACGATAAAGTTTCTCCTCCATCACACCTGGGACAGGCCATTGCCTTTTTTTATCCCCACTCAATAACAGCGATGGAATCTTCTAGAAGCAGCTATGTTGACTGCTCAGAAGCTATGGCAGTGGGCGAGCTGTCAGCTGATTTCCGGTGACCCCTTGATTTCGTTCTCTCACCCGAACCTGGGATTAAGAGAGTCCTGTCCCCCAGACCCCTGTTCACACAGCAAGTGGCCAGACCCAGATGCAGAGTCTACAGGTCGGGGAGTCGGGGTGGGGGGGTGGGGAGGGTGCTGGGAGGTGGACTGAGGCCGGGGGATAGCCCTCTGACCCTGCCGCCTTACCCCAGGGGCTGGCTAAGGCCTGACCTGCTCCCACAGGTCCCCCCTGACACCCTAGCTGACCCCAACCGCATCACCTTCCGGGTCCAGTGTTGGGGCTGCAAGGGTGAGCTGCGGTCGATGGCCCAGCTGACCCAGCGGCTGCGGTTGCCAAGGAGATGATCCATGGCCTCCAGGGGTGACAGCGGACAGGGTGGGGGGCGGTTTGCAAAACGGGCAGGCCCACGTCAGAGACTCTGGGCGGCTTCCTGGCTCTGACGACCACCATGAGAACTCCGGGAACGGGCAGCCATGCACCTCTAGAGGTCCGCCGGCCAGCCACAGATGGGCTCCTGTCTGCGGCTCAGCCCACCAGCGGCCACCCGGAGGCGCCCAGAGGACGCCATGCCGCCTGATTTCCCCCATAGCCTGTATTACACTCACTCCCAGAAGATCAAAGAAGGCCTTCTGGACAGGAGGCCAGTGCCCCAGGACACCGCAGGGTGAATAGGAGTTCAGCCGGCCCCATAGCGCAGGGAGCCCGGCCCCTCCTCTGGCTCCGAGAATGGTCTCTGCTTGGCAGGCGTTCTCTGGTGGAAACCACGTTGTGGAACTGAAGCAGGGGGATTTCCACCATCACCTCAGCTGCTAAGCACGTCCTTTTAGTCAGCCCGGCCTCTGAGCGGTTTCCTGGATGGCTGACCTTATGTGCTTGGAGGGTGCACTGAGACAGCAGTGTCAGACCTTATATGGAGGGAGCCTCGAAGGTGGAAATTGGGGTAGCAGAGGTAAACTGAGGCAGGGACTGTGCTCACGATCGAGGTTATGGTGGGCCCAGGCCTGTGAAGACACCCTCGAGCGCAGTGGATCTCGGCACGGACGTCGCTTGTTGCACCTCGAGCTCTGAGCCCGCGCTCTGCACAGGTGCGGGCGGGGAGGGGAGAACTGAGCGTGCGCGCACCGACCTCCCGCCGCGCGTCCGGGACTCCTCTGGGCGTCGTGCGCCATCTAGTGGTCGACCTCTGAACTGCAGTGCCATCCAGGGAAACTTGGGGGGGTCCCAGGGACGCCTCCTTCCTCCCTCCGGGGGCCACTGTGTGTGGTACTTTCGCCGAACTAGGAACGGGGTCAAGACGGAGGTCTGCAGGGGTCAAAGGCAGGGCAGACAGGAAGGACACCCCGTCTCCCGCTCCTCCTGGGTCTGGGCGGGCTCTGGTTTGGGGGAGTCAGCCTTGTATGCCCGAGGCTTTCCCGGTCTGCCTTCCCGCAGTGGTGGCGAAGCTTCCGGCCTGGTTAGTTTTCGTCAGCTTCACACCAGCCGGAGAGTCATTTGGGAAGAGGGACTCTCAACTGCGAAAACGCACCGGTCCTAGAGCCTGGGAGCAGGCTATTTTCCGGATGAATGATGGATGTGGGTGGTCCCTCCTGGGTGGCCACGCCCCCTGTGGGCGGGGCCGTTCCTGGGCTATATAAGAAAGCAGTTTTCTGCAAGCCAGTAAGCAGTTCCATCTCCGCCTCTGCATTAGCGCCCTGAGTTCCCGCCTCGACTTCCCTTAGGGTGGACTGTGAGCTGTGAGCAACTTTCTCCCAAGTTGCTTTTGGTCACGGTGTTTTATTTCGGCAAAAGAAACCTTCAGACAAGATTCCAGTCTCAGAGTGACCCACAGCCACGAACAGAGACACCGCTAGGTGGCGTCTCGGGCTCAGGTGTGTGTGTGTGTGTGTGTGTGTGTGTGTGCACGCGCGCGCGCGCACATACACACACACACACACACACACACACACACACACACGAAGGCCCTGAGCACCCCATGTCAGTCTACTGGGAGTCCAGCGGTCTGAGTGACCTCATAGTTCTGTGCCTCAGTTTCCCCAGTGGTCTGAGATTACCAAGGAGATCTTTCTGGAGAGCTAAGACGTTGTAGGCATGTGCCAAGGCCCTTTGACCAGCGCCCCGGGTCTCCAGGCTGGGCTGCTGAGGGTCCTCGGTTCTCTGTCCCGAACGCAGTGGGGGGGGTATTTGTGGGATCTGGGGCCCACTGGACCTAGGACCCCCAAGGTGTTTCAGGTGCATTCTGATCTCTGGGTCTCAACTTTCCAAAAAATGGAGTTCTCGGCACAAGAACACTTGGGGGAAACTTCAAATTCTAGTTCCCCTGGCGGGAGCGGAGGTAAACCCTTACGGCGAGGGTGGCGAGGCGGACCCTGTGAGCTCCGGAGGAAAGGGGCTCCACTGTCCCTCGAGGGTGCCCGTAGTTCCCAGCAGGGGCAGAGACCACACCTCAGGCCAGACGAAGGCCAGACCCACCCCAACCGCTCTCAGGTTCCCAGTGAACATAGCGGCTGTCCTGACTAAAACCCCAACATGCAAATGAGGCACGATTAAGTTGCAGCCCCACCCCACCCCCATGCTTCTACAGCGATGGGGTCTGAGGCCTATATGAGGCTGGGGCAGGGTTGCCTAGAGTGGCTTCGGGTGTGGGAGCAGAGGTGAGGGAGGTGAGCTTGGCCAAGGATGGCGGAGGCTTCAGGGTCATTGCATTGCATCAGCCCAACTCCACCCCTCATCAGCCACAGCTTCCAGTGTCTGCAGGGCGCCCCTTGTGACCCCTGCCCCCCGCGCCTCCCCAGCAGCCAAGAGCCACAAAATAGGAACAACCCTGTCCCTCAGCCCCTGCAGCCACCAGCCTTCCAGGGAGGGGCTGCACAGGGTCCCCAGCCCACGGCCTGGCAGCTGGAGGCTGGGCCTGCTCAGTCACCCACACAGGGGGGCCACAGAGGCCAGGCACAGCATAGAGGGGACAGACAGACTGACAGAGAGAGACACAGAGGGTCAGAGGGACAGAGACAGAGAGACAGGCAGAGACAGGGAACATGGAGACAGGGACAGAGACAGAGACAGGAAGGCACAGAGACAGGGACACAGACACAGAGATAGAGAGACACAGAGACACAGACACAGGGACAGAGACACAGACACAGACAGCAACACTGGCTGTGGGGGCATGCCGGTCATCCGGAGGCAGGAGGAACATGAGTTCAAGGTCAACCCTTGGCTACACAAAGAGTTCAAGGCCAGCTTGAATCTTGTCTCCTAGGAGAGAGGGGGGAAGCCCTGCAGCGGGGCAGCGTCCCCTTCCCTCTGGCCGGGTGCCAGCAGCCAGCTGCCGCAGCTCCCCTCCCCCTTCGGTGGGGTTGGGCGGCCCAGCTGCTGCAGGCTGCACACCGCACCGTCCCTGCAGCTGCCGCCTCCCTGCCTGGGACCCCGGAGTCCGCTGCCCAGGAGTCGGGGCCGTGCGGCCTCCAGCTTCACCTTCCTCAGTGGAACGGAAACCCAGGTGGCTCCCTCGTCCCCACTGACTGCAGGGGCTGCCAAGGGGTCTGCAGGTCGCTGGGCTCAGCAAGGAAAGGCGAGCTTGCTGCCAAGTCTGAAGACCTGAGTTCAATCCCCAGAAATACCTGGTGGGAGGGAAAAAATCCTTGCAAGAGTCATGAGCCCACACACACACACACAAAATAAATAAAGTGTAATAAAGTCAATTTTAATATCTGATAAGCCAGCAGACGGGGCTGGGGAAGGAGACGTGCAAGGTTGCTTTGAGGTCAGCAAATACAAAGGCCCTATGGTCAGCGGAGATCATGGCACCCCAGAAGAGTCCAAGAGGAAGGGCAGAATGACAGGGGATCACATGTCCTTGGAAGATGACCTTGAACTCCTGGCTCTTCTGTCCCCACCATGCCTGGCCTTAGATTTTGTTATTTTGAGACAGGGTCTCAATCTGTATGTAGCCCAGGCTGGCCCAGAGCTCATGGCAATCCTCCTGACTCAGTCTATGTCACAGAGTTTACAAGCTAGACTAGGACTCAGAGTTCTACTTTGGAGCCAGCTGTGGTTGGGGGGGGGCTGGACACCCCTCCCCACCCCTGACAGCTAGGAGACAGAGAAGCCCACAAGGACACATGGGAAGGTCTGAGGCTAGCCTGTCTTTCCACCATCTTTCTATAAGATCATGTGTCTATTTATACGTATGTGAATGTGTCTGTGTGTCTCCACATGGGTGTACTGTCTGCAGAGGCCAGAAGAGGGCGCTGGTTCCCAGCTGCCTGATGCAGATGCTGGGATCCAAACTCGGTCCCATGGAAGAGTAGCAAGCGCTCTGAGCCACTGAGACATCAGCCCGGGCTGAGCCCCAGTCCTGCACCCACTTCCTCCTGCACAGCCTCGGGGCCTCCCCAGGCTCCCGGCTCCCCGGAGGGACTGTCCCTCCTCCATCCTCGGCCACCTGCGACTTCCCACAGCCCCAGGGGAGACCAGACATGGTGGTCGAAGCCCATCTCCCAGCGCCTGGGAGGCTGTGGCTGGAAGACAACGCCTTCAAGGCTAGCCTGGGCTATATAGTGAGAAGTGCAGAGGTCAGGTCAGTAAGCTGCTGACCACGCAGACTGGACACTGCTCTCTGACCTCTGCGGTCATGTGATGCCTGGCACATGCGCATGCGCACACATGCTTCCTATAAAGCCGTTCTATTTACGTATTTCGGAGATAGGGATCTCATCATCTAGCTCTGTAGACCAGCCTGTTCTGGAACTCACAGAGAGCCCCCTGCCTCTGCCTCTGGAGAGCTGGGATTCAGGGCGAGTGCCATGTATGGCTAAAAATATATACAACTATTATATCAATAGATATATAAATATATATTATACCTAATATATAATGTTATAAGTGTATAAGTTTGTATAAGATCACATTAGATGATGTGTATATATATATATATATCTTTTTAATGTATAAAGAAGGTATCGAGCAATCAAGGGAGACACCCAGAATCGACCTCTGACCTCCGCAGGCGAACACACCTAGAGGTACATACAGACAAAACCAAAGGAGCAGCAAACCCTGACTCCCACCAAGCCCACCACACTAGCCGCTTCTCAAATCAGTACCGAAGAACCGAAAGTCCCCCGGAGCCCGCCTCTGCTCAGCGCCAGTTCCGTCCTTTGCTTTTTTTCCGATAGAAACTTTATTTTTTCTTCACCAAACTTACCCTTCAGCCAGGCGTGCTGAGTGAGCCTCAGATCCCTGGCAAGGCCCGGGTAGGACAGTTCCAGGCTAGCCTGGGTTAGCGAGTGAGCCCCTTACACTAAGTAGTCCATTAATAAGAATGCTCATTAAAGTAATTACTTAACCTAAGTCACAAGAAAATTAATGAGAGGTAATGAAAAGAATGGAGCCGTGGCTATTTGTGTCTGTCTGTCTGTCTATTTTTGAGACAAGGTTTCATGTAGCCCAGGCTGACCTCAAACTCCCCATGTAGCTGAGGTTGACCTTGAACTCCTGATCCTCCTGCCTGCCCCTCTCAAGTGCTGGGGTCACCATCATGCACCACTGTGTCAGTTTATATAGTGCTGGGCATGGAACCCAGGGCTGGGCAAGTGTTCAGAGCGGATTATTTATTTGAGACAGAGTCTTGTTCTATAGCCCAGGCTGCCTGTGACTGAGGATCCTGTGGACTCGGTCAGCCTCCATGTTGGCCTAACAGGGCTGAGCCAGCCTTCCCAGCTCCCCCCACCCCATGTGTGCACGCGTGTGTCTGTGTGTGTGTGCGCGTGTGCGCACGCACGTGTTTGTGTGTGCGTGCGTGTGTGCATGTGTGCGTGCGTGTGCGCGTGTGTCTGTGTGTGCGTGTGTCTGTGTGCGTGTGCACGTGTCTGTATGTGTGTGTGTGTGTCTGTGCGCGTGTTTGTGTGTCTGTGTGTGCGTGCGTGTGTGTGTGCGTGTCTGTGCGCGTTTGTGTGTGTGCGTGTGTGCGCGCATCCCGTTTATCCCAGGTGGTTGGGCAACGTTCCCACCGCTGCCTGTGCCGTCTACCACACGGGTCCTCGCCTGCCACCCCTCACCCCTGACATCTTCCCACAGCCAGCCTCCGCTGTCATTCCTCGCGGGTTTGCGTCCCTGGCATGAGGCGACGGCCACGGATGAGTCCTGATCCTCGGTTCTCCCAGCACCAACATAGCATGGACACCTCCCCCCTCAGCTGCGTAGGCGGCTGAGCCAAGATGGCAGGGAGAATTTGGCATAGGAGCCCGGCCCACCCTCAAGCAGGGGACCTCTGACTGTGTGCCTCAGTTTCCCCATGTGAATAGCGGGATGGTTTGCTCAGTCCCTCAGGGCGATTTCTGGGAAGACGGCAGACACCCTGCCATTGTCCCAAAGCAGAAAGCCAGAGCTTCACCCTTGCCACTGTGGGCAGAGGTCACCCAGGACACCCCGCAGGCTGGTGTGTGGGCAGAAACCAGGCCAGGCTCCTCGTCCCCTGCTGTGCCTCCCCCTGGGGTCACTGGGCCGGACGGTGCCCGTGGGGGCTGGCCGGGTGACGCCCGGTTTGTACACCTTGTCCTGGAATGTGGCAGAGCAGGCCCCCAGGGGACCTGAATCAGGCGCTCAAGGCACTTGGCCAGGCACAAGGCTGCTGTCTTCCTGGGCAGGTGACACCGCCTTGGGGTCCATCGGGAGGGGCTTGGGGACCACTGTGTATCCCAGAGATGGGCTGGGTGGAAGCCCAAACTGAATGCCTCTGCTGGGGCTGGGGTTGACCTGTCTCAGGGTCTGAGGTCGCGGATGGAGAGGTGGCTCAGCAGCCAAGAGCAGAGGACCCGATTCCATTCCCAGCGCCCACGTGGGGGCTGTAACTCCGGTTCCAGGGGATCCGATACCCTCTCCTGACCTCGGGGGGCTCTCAGGCACGCGCGTACCCATAAAAATAGATAAATATTAAAACTGTGGCACTCAGGGCTGGGGCTGGCATTCAGCGGACAGAGCTAAAATGCACCTAGGACTCATGAGACTCCGGGTTCCGTCCCCAGCACCTCATAGAACACGCATGCTGGTGCTTGTTATAATCTTAGACTCCAGAAGGCTTCAGGAGTCATCCTTGGCTACTTAGCGAATTCAAGGCCAGTCTGGGTTCCACGAGACTCTTTCTTTCCTTTTCTTCCTGTTATTATTGCTGTTTTATTACTACTATCATTACTATTATTCTTATTTTGGTATTTTCGAGACAGGGTTTGTCTGTGTAGCCCTGACCGTCCTGGAACTCGCTCTGTAGACCACGCCGGCCTCTGATTCTGCCTCCCGAGCGCTGAGATTAAAGGCGTGTACCACCACGGTCTGGCAAGACTCTTCAAAAGAAAACAGGAAAATGAAAACTGGGGTTCCTTTCGGTGCAAGGCTTGTCCAGTGTTGGCATCAGCTGTAATAACGGCTCCTCTGTGCAGGCACCCACTCCTCACCCAGCCCCCTGGCTGTGGCTCCACCTCCAACATGAAAGCCCCACACAGCACCCAAGGTAACTGCTCCTGACCCAGTCAGCTTTCAGTCGTCCCTCAAATCCACTTGGCTCACAAGGGACTCTGGACAAATCAAGGGTCAAACTATTCTTTGCCTCCTCAGAACCAACTAACCTCCTCACTGTGTCTGTGGCTCAGCACCCACTTCTGGGGACAAAGGCCAGGTCTCAGCTCATGTGAGCAGCCCCTCACTGGGGGATTCTAGGCAGGGCTCCACCCTGACCACGCCCCCAACCCCTCACTGGGGGATTGTAGGCGGGGCTCCACCCTGACCACGCCCCCAGCCCCTCACTGGGGGATTCTAGGCGGGGCTCCACCCTGACCACGCCCCCAGCCCCTCACTGGGGATTCTGGGCAGGGGCTCCACCCTGACCACGCCCCCAGCATTCTATACCCCTTCTGTGATGGGAATTTGTCCTTGGTGCCAGTGCTCTGTTGCAGGCGGCACAGGGTTCCCGCGCAGGATGGAAAGGTCGTGGCAGGTGGACCGGCCTCCTCAGCATCCACCGCCTAACAAAGGGCGCAGTCAGGAGGGCGGGGGCGGCGGCCGTGGGCCGCCCTGGAGGGGCCCTGGCTCCAGCCTCTGGCAGCTTGTCCCTCATGCCAGGGCACACCCAAGCCTCAGGGCTGGGCAGAGGTGATTCAGTCCCTAGATGGGCCTCCTGGGGAAAGACAATGGTGGCTTGTGGGTGCCCGGAGAACCGCCCTGCAGGTGTGTGGCCCCGGGGGGTGGACTGGGATGCTCTCAGAACCTCAGCCTCTTTTTTTTCCTGTACAATGGACTCACTTTCTGGGAAGGACATGACAGCTTGTGGTTGGAAATGTGGGGCCGGCGAAGGAGGGGGTCTCGGTTGAGACTTCTGGCTTTGCATGACAGGACTAGAGATGTCACAGCATCAGGGTACCAATCAGCGTCCAGCGCAGAACGTGCCCCTCGGGGAAACTCAGATCCATGGGATATGGACCAGGGTTAAGCCACAGGAAGACCATAGGGCTGCGAGGTCAGAGATTCCATCCGGAGACCCAAGGACCAGGCGGGGACTTGTGGTGTGACACCTTCTGTGTGCCCATGACGGCACCCTCCTGATTTCCTTCTGGGTAAACTGAGTCCCGGAAAGTAGCAAGAACCTGCCCAAGGGCTCTGAGACCCGGAAGAAGGGTAAAGGAAGAGTAAAGGGACCCCGGGCTAGGACTGAATTGGTAGAGACCTTGATTAGGATACAAGCAGTCCTGGCTTCGACCCCAACCTCACATAACCAGGTGTGGGGGCTACGACTGTGGCGCTAGGTGTGTGTGAGGGGTGCCGGCAGGAGTTCAGGGTCATCCTTGGCTACATAGGAATCTGGAGGCCAGCCTGGGCTACATAACTCTCTCTTAGGTAGGTTCTCGCTGGGTAGCCCCAGCTGGCCTGCAACTCAGAGATCTGCCTGCCTCTGCCTCCCCTGAGAGCAGGAATTAAGGGCACGCTAAGCCTCCACACCTGGTCTCGTTATTGTTATTACCCCGATCCCAGAGCATCTATTTTCAAGAGAAGGAAAAGTTGACCCACGTGTGGGGGGTCCCTCAGCACGAACGCAGTTTCCTAACCTCTCATTAAGCATCTGATCTCCCCCTCCAGACTTTGTTAGACCCGCTTGCAACACAAAACACTCAGGACCCACCCTAGAAACTCAAATAGAACCCACTTGACGTGGCGGCGCCGGCGGGCGCAGCAACCAGAAAATAAAATCCCAACCCCCGCCCTTCCAGAGTCTTCCCGTCTAGAGAGCTTCTCGCGGCCTCTCGCTCTGAGAAGCCCGCCTCTGCCTAGGGCGGGAACGCAGACGACGCTTCATCATGAATGGTTAACGTGGCTGCCAATCAAACCTTCCCGTCTTCCTATTGGCTGGCTGTGTGGGCCTTATCTTTCAATCTCCCCGGCCTTCCCCGTTGAGTCACGAACGCTTTGCTCAGTGCATGTATACCGCCGCGTAGGAAGATAGTCCCTGAGGCTTTGCCGCGGCTTGGTGGATAGCAGCTCCGCCGGAAGCACTGTAGTATTAGATACTGATTGAGTCTGGGTGTCATGGTGATCTCTGTGGGTGTGCTGGTAGTGGACTGTTCGTGTCGCCTCCCGAGGTGGTGGAGGGACACGCGGATGCATCCGGTCGGGGCGCGGCTGCGGCCACTTAAGGGAGGCGGCTCTCTGATGGCGGGGGCGTGGCTTCCCGGGGGCGTGGCTTCCGCGGGCGGCCCGGGGCGGGGCGGGGGGGCGGAACATGTCTCCCGCCGCAGGAAGATGAGGCAGCGCCGGCGGCTGCGGGCGTAGCGGGCCACCGCGGGCCACCGCCGCGCGCCGCCGCCTTTGCTACGGTCCTTCCCCGCGGGGCCGGTTCTGCGAGAAGCTCGAGAGGGCCCAGGAGACGCGAACGCCAGTGGGGAGGAGGCGGAGGAGGAGGAGGAGGAGGACGGACGCGCGCCCCCGAGCCCTGCGCGCTCCCGCCGCCCACGCGCGACCCTCGGGGACGCGCCCGCCACCCTTTTGTCCCCGGGGTCCCCGAGGGCGGTGGGCAGCTGGGAGCCCCGGTGCACCCGGTGCATGCCCCCGCCCAGCAGGTGAGCGCACGCGGAGGGGCCCCGGGCGCGCGCGTGGGGCGCACGGGGACGCGCGCGCGGTGGGGACCCCCCTTCTCTGCTTAGCGCACGGAAAAAGAAAAGTTGCCCGGGGCTCTCTCTCGGGTCCGGGAGGCCGGGGCAGGGGCGAGCCCTCGGGGGCGGGCGGCACGCGTGCCCCCTGCGCAGGGCCCCGGGCCGGCGGCGCATTGTTCTCGGGCTCCAACTTTGCGCGCCTGGAGAGGGGGGCGACGTGGAGGGGCCGCGCGCACTTGGGAGCAAACTTTGCCCAGGCCTCTTTTGTGACGGGTCTCTTTGGACGGTCACCCAGCTTCCTCGGATAGGGGGTTCTCCGGCTCGTGGGGACCTCCGGGGAGGTGTTCTCTGCCCACCCGCCCTCAGGGAGGGGGTCCCCCGATCGGAGCTGGAGTTCGGAAGGGAGAGAGAGGACCGATCCTCCTTCCGTCAGCGCGGGGCTCCCCAGCTCGTGGGCGTCTGGGGGGAGGTGTCCTCTGACCGCTCACCTCTACCCCCCTCGCGGAGGTGTCCCCTCGACCCTGGCTGGAGTTGGAAGGGGTGAGACCCAGGGTTTCCTAACTCGGGGATTCCGAGGGAGGTGTCCCTTTCCCACTCATCCTCAGCCAGGGAGGCCCCAGCCTCCATCTGAGCTGGAGTTCGGAAGGAAGAGCCGGACAGTCTCCGCTGGCCAGCGAGTCCCCGGCTCACGGGGCACTTCGGAGACACGCTTCTCCCCCACACCCTCGGGGTGGCCCCTGGTTCAAGCTGGAGTTGAGAGGAAAAAGAGAACAGGTCCTTTTGTCTGCTACAAGAGACGGACCCCTGGGCACAGGGAAGGTGGGGAGACACGGGGACCCCGAGATGGGAACATCTGCTCTGTGTTAGTGTGGGGCGCGGCACAGCTCGGGGTCTAGGACACGGTGGTGGCCGCGGCGAGCCTCGCAGAGCTTCCAGTCTCGCTCTCCCTCCCGCACTCGCTGCTGGAGTGGGGGAGGGAGGAGAGGAGAGGGCTGTCCCCAATTCTGTTTCCCTCCCCCCTAATCCAAGAAGTCTTAGGTTGACCCACTCAGGGAGTGTTTTACCTCTCCCCCTGGGGTAACCCAGAAAAATCGGTTTCAAGTACTCCACAAAAAAAAAAAAAAAAAAAAAAGTGCGGTTTCGTACAACTCAGAAGAAAAAAAAAAGTCAGTTTCACACACCCTTCAAAAAAATTAAAAGAAAGAAAGAAAGAAAGAAACGGCGGGGGAGGGGATGCTTGTTTGACACCCTGAGTTGGCAAACAAAAGAGTTGGGGTTCCCGAGCTTCTGGGCACGGGTCCTCCCTCAACCCCAGAACCTACTTCACCACCCTGTGGCTTTTCGGGTCACCCCTGCCCTCTTTCCTTTCTGGGGAATCCTGGGAAAAAGTTATTTTTTTAAATGTGTGTTGGGCCACGAGACTTCCCTTGCTCCATCCCTGGGGTGGGCGGGAGGGGGCCTGGCAGGTGGATCCCCTCCCCCGCGGATGGAGCGGAGCCCTGGGACCTGAAGGGGAATCCCAGGTCTTGGGACCCCCTCCCCCTCCCCCTCCCCATGGGTGATGTTGGTCAAAGGATGTTTTCAGACTTGACTCTGCATAATTCCCGGATGCGTCCTGACAATAAGACGCCCTGCTCGGTTTTGTTTTGTTTTGTTTTTCAACTTTTTGGAGTAAGGTTGGGTTTTAGGGGTAAGAGGAAGAATTTGTGGCTCCCAGGCAAAGCATCCCTTCCCACCTGTCTGGAAGTTAGGAGTTTGTTTGCTTTGAATTTGGGGTGACAGCTGCTGAGTGGGAAGTTTCCACCAAGTTCATTTGAAGGAGGCAGTGCGTGGTCTGTCCCTCCTTCTAAGGCAACCCCCCAGGACTTGGCAGGAGTGTTCCCAGCCCCCCCCCCCAACACTGGTTTAAAATGTGCAGCTTGACTCTGGTAGTCCCTTGGGAATGGAGAGTGTTCATATGCGTACCCTCTCTCTCCGTTGTCCAAGTTGTGCCCTGGGGAAGGATCTACAGGGGATCCCCAAACCCCAGGTTCCCCGCCTCCTCTCTCCAGGGCCCCCATGAACCCCAGCCCTCACCTGTCACCCCCATTTATCCATGCTCTCAAACCGCTTCTCCGTTTCTCCCTTCCTGCTCTTGGGGTGTTACCACGCAGGGCTGTCTCTAGGCCTGGGGAACCCACCCCACTTCCCACACCCGCTTCCCTGGCCAGAGGATGAACCAGTCTCAGAGAATGGCTCCTGTGGGATCTGACAAAGAATTGAGTGACCTCCTGGACTTCAGCATGGTGAGCCAGCCTCCCCCAGAGTCTGATGTCTGCCCTCTGCCCCCTAGTGCCTGACCCCTGCACCCCAGTGCCTGTCCCCTGCCCCCCAGTGCCTGTCCCCTGTTCCCCAGTACCTGCCCCCTGCCTCCCAGTGCCTGTCCCCTGTCCCCCAGTGCCTGTCTCCTGCCCCCCCCAGTGCCTGTCCCCTGCCCCCAGTGCCTGTCTCCTGCCCCCAGTGCCTGCCCCCTGCACCCCAGTGCCTGCCCCCTGCCCCCAGTGCCTGCCCCCTGCACCCCAGTGCCTGCCCCCTGCCCCCCAGTGCCTGTCCCCTGCACCCAGTACCTGTCCCCTGCCCCCCAGTGCCTGCCCCCTGCCCCCCAGTGCCTGCCCCCTGTACCCCAGTGCCTGCCCCCTGCCCCCACCCCAGTGCCTGCCCCCTGCACCCACCCCAGTGCCTGCCCCCTGCACCACCCCAGTGCCTGCCCCCTGCACCCATTCCACTGCCTACCCCCTGCACCCCAGTGCCTGCTCCCTGCCCCCCAGTGCCTGCCCCCTGCCCCCCAGTGCCTGCCCCCTGCCCCCCAGTGCCTGCCTCCTGCACCCACTCCACTGCCTGCCCCCTCACCCCAGTGCCTGCCGCTGCCCCAGGCTGGAGGGAGGTACTGAAGGGGGGAAGTATTTGTAGTGGGGGTGGGGTGGAGTCCCCACTTGCAAAAGTGGGAGGTGTCTCAGGAGGGAATGGAGGAGTGGAGCCCCCCATGGGTAAGGCGACACCCATCAAGGAAGTGGGCCCATCTACGGCTTCACAAGTGGGGGAACTGAGCCCAGAGAGGGGGAAGGGCTGTTCAGCCCCCCCCCAGCTGATTCACTGTAGGAGCTCATCTGCTTGTGGGGGGTTGGTGGTGAGTACCCTGTCAGGCCACCACCTCTGGCGCACACGTGACCTACCCTCCTCTGTTGATCTGAGTTCCCATGCTCCCCATGAGCGAGGGAGGCCCGTGGGCAGCCATGGTGGAACAGGTGGTCAGCTCCATGCACCCTCTGTGGTGGCCTTTTCTCCGGCTGTGTGAGCTCCCAGTCGGTCACAGAGCCTCCTGTTGGCATCTCCACGGCCTCAGCCTCAGTTCACTCATCTGTCCAGTGGGCACATTGTGGCTATTGGGGGAGACTGTTTTTCTAAACTGTGGGTTCTCGAAATCTCGGCCCCACCCCCAGAAGCACCACAGTGCCTGGGCGATTCGAGACTCTCGGTCTGAATTCCCCTGCCCTTCCCCACGAGGGGCCCAGGTCTCAGAATCCTGCCGAGAAACAAGCGTGCCCGCACTGGAATGGCACCGGCCACCCTGCGGAAAGGCGGCCCTGGGGACAGAGCCCCGAGGCTCCGGAAGGCCCTGCCGGTATTTTTAAGGCCTGCCTTATTTTTGCCTCCGTGGCTGAGTAGGCAGAGGCTGTGGCCGCTTGTTTTTTTTTTTTGTTGTTAAACTGACAGGTCACGGCCTAGTGGTCCGGAACACACTGGCTTGGGGGTACAGCTCAGCCCTGTTGGGCCCATGGGAACACCCCGAGTCTCTGGGCCACCCGCTCTTCAGTCCAGAGGGCCCAGGGTCTCTCCTGATTTAGGTCAAGAGAGCATCCCATAGCACAGATGAGAAACTGAGGCAGAGGCGGGTAGGGACCCTGTGCGGACAAGTGGGACGGTTGGAGGGTTGTGTTTTTAGTTTTGATTCCTTTGTTTTTTGAGCTAGGGTCTCATGTAAGCCAGGCTGGTCTTGAACTCCTAATTCTCCTGCCTCGGTTCCAACCTTGTTCAGCTTTCTCTCTTGACCTTAATTAATTTTATGTATACAAATGTGTGTCTGGGTGAATGTCTGCGCCCTGTACATGCCCAGTGCCCTCGGAGGGCAGAGGAGGGCATCAGACACGCACACACGCACACAGCTGGAGCTGCAGATGGTTGTGGGCTGCCCAGCGCGCTGGGAACCGAACTCAGGTCCTCTGGAAGAGTGGCCGGTGCTGGTATCCGCTGAGCCATCTCACTCTGGTTAGGGGACACTTTGGGGGTCTTGTCACATGGGTCCCACATGGGTGAAGACTGGCCCTCCGTGACTAGAAGTGGGTTGTTGTGTGGGATCTGTTAGTGCCTCAGAGCCCTTTGATGTGCAGAGACTTTAGCGTGGGCACCGGAGAGCTGGGCGTGGCGCGTGGCCGTGGCAGGGGTCACGGCCTCTCGAGTGAGAGGTTCCCCATGGGACCCTCACACACGTGCCCAGCTCTGGCGCCTTGGTCCTTCTCCCTTTTTCTGTTTGAGACAGGGTCTTATGTTACCTCTGGCTCCCTATGAGTCCCAGGACGACCTTATCCCCTGCCTCCACTTCCTAAGTGCTGGGATGACTGCCTCAGTTTCCCCTTAGTACGGATCGGGCCACACCTCCTGGCAGTGTTAATCAGAAGCATGGCCCAGTCAGGTCCGCATGGGAGGTGGCCAGCTGTGTTGCTGAGTCAGGCATTCGGGGCACCCGTCGTCCGACACTGCTGAGGCAGGAGGGTCATCCGTTGGAGGCCAGCCTGGACTGCAGAGAGCCAGCCTCAGAAACAAGATCAGGCGGGGAGATGGCCCAGCTGGTAAAGCGCTGGGGCCTGAGTTCAGTTCCGGCACCCGTGTGAAAAGCGGGGTACGGCTGCACACACAATATCCCCGGGGCCAGGGAGGCGGGCACGAGGATCGCCCAGTGCTCTGGCCAACCGGGCCAGCCTGCTTGGCAAGCTGCAGGCCAGCGAGAGATGTTGTCTCAAGAAACAAGGTGGCCGCACCCCCTTTAAGAACCCCAGCACTCAGGAGGCAGAAGCAGGGGGATCCCTGTGAGTTCGAAGCCAGCCTGGGACACATAGCGATTTCCAGGCCAGCCCGGGTCGCTTAGTGAGACCCTGTTTCAAACACAAAGCAAAGTGCAGCTCCCGGGTGACAGACACCCCAGGTGATACACACGAAAACATTGTAAGTCACCCTCTCGCTGTCCCTCCCTGTAACCTGGAGTCCTCAGGTCTGGACGCTTGAGGGTAGAGAGTGGGGGGTCTCACCCCAAGCTTGTCCTGCGGCCGGGTCACCCTGTCCACAGAGCTCTCTCTGTGCCACTTAACACTCTCCTATGTCCCCACAGATGTTCCCACTCCCCGTGGCCAACGGGAAGGGCCGGCCCGCCTCCCTGGCTGGATCCCAGTTTGCAGGCTCAGGTAGGATTGAGGGGTGCTGGGGGTGTTTGGGATGACTGATGGACATGGTCTGGTGGATGGTGGCTTCTCCTCACACCATGTCCAGCTCGAGTGTGGATTTTCTAGAACCCATTGAGCCTGACCGACTGGAACCAGGCCTCTGTGTCCCCTCTGTTTCAGCTGTGAGGCCCGGGGTGTGGCCTGGCCTCCCCCCAGTGATTGCGTTTTGAACCAGTATTAGGTACCTTGTGTATATGTGGTCTAGCCTGCCTTGACCAGGACCCGGGGGTGGGGGTGAGGGGTGCTTTCTAAGGTCTCAGAGGAGAAATAATTCATAGACCCAAACTGACATGGTCTGTGCAGAGTGGGTGGGAAGTGGGTCGCCTGGTGTGGGTGTTACCGAGCAAGGGTCGTGTGTGGGCCGTGTGGAGGACATATTTCAGAGGCTGGTGTGGGTGGCTTTCACTTACACCCCGACTCCTCCACAAAAGCAGGGCCATCAGTCCCTGGCCCCTGGCCTACCCATTGGCCTGAGGAAGTGGACAGACAGCCATCTGGGCACTCCTGGAAATCCCCTTGGGCTCCCACCACCCCGGAAGCCACATACCCCCATCCGCTGTGCCCGGGCTTCCTTCCACAACCGGGGTAAGGTCGGGTTGTCAGCTGCTGCAGGGACGGCATGGAGGGCCGTCCTGTCGCGGCCATTGCCTCCCAGACCCTCCGTCGCCAGAGCCCAGGCCTGGAGGTGGCTCCCTGGGTGTGCGCAGCCTGGTGGGACCTTGAAGACATTGCTGTCCGGTTTTCGTAGCGTCTGTCCGGTCCTCGCCCACGCCCTTGGACCCTGGGGTCCACGTTCATTTCCTGAGAGGCCTTGGGCTGTGTGACCCCGCCCTGGGGGCACTGTTGGCTGGCACTCACGCTCAGCTTAGCTCTCGTGGTCCATCTAGAGCCCCAAGGCCACAGGACAGGTCACCTCTCCTTCCCATCAGAGACTGCCTGGGCCGGGTCGCCTTTGAAGGACGTCTCCCAGCCTGAGTTACAGAGAGCACTGTTCTTGGGGGTTGAGGTATTTAGAGGAGTGGTGCACCTAGAGGGCCCCCCGGGACAGCCAGTACAGGATGGCTGGACTGTGCCACTCAAAAGAGCCCGAGTACCAACTCCCAGTGTGACACCCTTCGTGTCCGTTTACTAGTGTTGGCTTGTGATCGCTCTTTACATAGGAAAGGCCTCCGATTCTCATCACTCCCATCCGGTAAGACCGGTGGGTCAGGATGCTCGGGAGGGTTCCCGAGACCCCTCCAAGCTGTCAGTATCCCCTTCCCTGCCCTGTCAACTTTAAAGCCACAGCCAGGCCCGTGTGGAGGCACACGCCTTTAATCCCAGCACTCAGGAGGCAGAGGCCAGCCCGGTCCGCAGGGAACGCCAGGCTTCCGGAGCAGCGTAGTGAGACCCTGTCTTTAAAAAACAAAACAAACCACCACGTCTTTAGAACAATTTCTGCCTCCGTCTCTAAAGCACCGTGTGTTCCGTGATGACTTCGGCCTTTGGGTCAGTCTCTCGGGGCTCCCGTTGCTCACAGGTGTGTAGCACGGACGGACGCCGTGGTCACCCTGTGGTGATGACCAGGAGGCTGAAACTTGAGAGTTTCCTGCTCAGCGATCAGGCTGCCCCGCAGCCCACCCTCCGCACCCCCTTGGTTTGCAGTCACGCTTTGCATAGGAAGGCTCTCCAGCAATCACACCAGAGCAGGGAGTGGGGGGGGTTGAGTCAGAGAACGGAAGCAGCGGAGGGCAGGCTCCCGGGTTTGAAGCGGCTCCGAGAGCTTCATACCTCGGCTGCTTTCTGGGGCCTGTGTATGTGTCTGTGCCCCACAGACGTGGCCGGAAGAGGGCATCACCCCCTGAATCTGGGGTTGCTGATGTCTGCATGTCATCCTGGGAACTGAACCTGGGCCCTTGGGGTTTATTTCATACTTATTTTCTTTGACTTGGCTGCTGGGGACTGTGTCAAGAGCCCCGGGAATGGAAGGCAAGAACTCGATTGCTGACGGGCATGGTGGGGGAGACAGAGGCAGGTGGGTCTCTGTGAGTTCCAGGCTAGCCTGGGCTACAGAGGGAGACGCTGCTAAAACAAAGAGTATCAGCCCTTGCTAGTGGCTAAAATAAGTTCTGAAAACGGATGTGTTAGCGGTTGGCGGGTGGAGTGGTCACCTTGCACGCACAAGGTCCGGGGTTGCATTCCACCAGCACGTAAACCATCCGGGTGGCGCACACATGCCGGCGTCTGGTGGTGGAGGGAGGACTTCAGGACACCCTTGGTGAGACAGCAACTTGGAGGCTAGCCTGGGCTGCTGATACGTTTTAGGGGAGTTTCTGCCTGTTTGACTGGGTCACCTCCCTGCATCCCAAAATTATTTCTGGCCCCTCCTCTCCTTGCCGGGTTCAGTTCGGTGTGTGCAGCCTTCCTTCCAGGCAGGGAGGGTGATCACGCCTTTAATCCCAGCAAGCAGATCTCTGTGTGTTGGGGCCAGCCTGGGCTATAGGCTGTCACAGCTCACAGTGGCTGGCTAGCGTCCCGGTGAGTCTTAGAGGATCCTCACGTGCTTTTTGGTGCCGTGACTCCCAGCCGCTTGGCCGGCGGGGTCTGTTTGGCTTACACTCCCAGTTCATCACCCAGGGAAGTCGGGGCGGGAACCTGGAGGCAGGAGGCGATGCAGAAGCCATTCACTGAGAGGTGCTGCTTCCTGGCTGCTCCCATGCTCGGCCTGCTTCCCTGCAGCGCCCAGCGCAGCCTGTGCGGCTCCTCGTGCTGAGCTGACCCCGGCCACGAAGTTATTTTCGGTGCTTCCTAACTGTCTTTTTCCTACCGCGAGGAATCGCGATGGTCTTAGGTGACCCCCCCACCTCCACCCCAGTGAGAACTGCTCATGTCGGAGGCTTTGTGTGGCTGTGTTGCCTTGCTGTGTGTGTAGGGAACACACTGGAAACTGAAGTTGACATTGGTGTCTTCCTCAATCACTCACTGGTTTTTTTAATGGTTTATTTAATATTTATTTATTTTATGTGCATTGGTGTGAAGGTGTCAGATCCCCTGGCACTGGAGTCAGACAGTCGTGAGCTACCGTGTGGGTGTGGGATTTGAACCCAGTTCCTCTGGGAGAGGAGCCAGTGCTCTCAGCTGCTGAGCCGTCTCTCCAGTCCTGCAATGTGTTTTTTGAACCAGGGTCTCTCTACACCGGGCACTCGCCCATCCAGCTAAGCCGCAGGTCAGTGCGCCTCGGGTCCCATGTGTGGGCGTGCGTTCGTGTGTGTGCACACGTGTGTGTGCATGTGTCTGTGTGCCTGTGTCTGTGTCTCTGTGTGTGTGTGTGTCTGTGTGTGTCTGTGTGTGTGTGTATCTGTGCCTGCGTGTGTGTCTGTGTGTGTGGTTCTGTGTGTCTGTGTGTATGGTTCATGTGTGTGTGTCTGTGTGTGTATCTGTGTCTTCGTGTGTGTGTCTGTGTGTGTGGTTCATGTGTGTGTCTGTGTATGGTTCATGTGTGTGTGTCTGTGTGTGTATCTGTGTCTGCGTGTGTGTCTGTGTGTGTATCTGTGTCTGCGTGTGTGTCTGTGTGTGTGGTTCATGTGTGTGTGTCTGTGTGTGTCTGTGTATCTGTCTGCGTGTGTGTCTTGTGTGTCTGGTTCGTGTGTGTGTCTGTGTGTGTGTCTGTGTGTGTATCTGTGTGTCTGTGTGTGTGTCTGTGTGTGTAACTGTGTGTCTGTGTGTGTGTCTGTGTGTGTATCTGTGTGTCTGTGTGTGTGGTTCGTGTGTGTGTGTGTGTGTATCTGTCTGCATGTGTGTGTCTGTGTGTCTGTGTGGTTCGTGTGTGTGTGTATGTGTGGTGCATGTGAGCACTCACGTGTGGCACTGCCTGGCTCTTTACTGTGTTCTGGGAACTGAACTAGGGTCCTCATGCTTTTTCAGGAAGCGCTTCCCAGCGCCCACTTGCAGTTCTGTTTACTGCACGCTGCCCCTCTGTTCCTGGCACCCCCTGATCTGATTAGCTAGCCAGCGCTCTGTGCCTCGGCTTCACTGTGCCCCAGGCTGCCCGTGTGCCCTCACACTCGCACACAGCCAGGCCAGCGAGCCGGTCCCTGGAGATTAGCCACTCCCACCAAAGGCTCCGTCCGTGCCCTCTGCTTGCGCACTGTGACACTGAGAAATTACAAAAATCCCACTCAGGCCAGGCTCCGGAGGAAGGCAGGGAGAGTTCTGGGCCAGCCTGGGCTATGTGAGTCCTGGGCTCAACACAAAGCAGAGCCCTCTGTCCCATGGGCTCCCAGCGTCCCCCGAGGCCTGTAAAGTTGCCTTCCGCCTCTGTCCCTCTGTCCTTGGCTCCCGGATCTCTTGTATTGATCTCTGACTGTGGAATCTGCTCCTTGGAGAATCTATATTTGCCATCGACTCCTTTCTCCTTTCATCTTGATTCTGCTTTTTAAAGTTCTTATCTTGCTTTCCTGGAGTTTAGAATCCAAGTGTTCACTAATCTTTTTTATTTGACTGGGGGAAAGGTTAGGATGGAACCCAGGCCTCACGCATGGGGAATGCTGACCACCTAGTCCTGCCCTGGGCTGAGGTTTGACTTTGAGGTGAATGTGGGGGCGTGGTCAGGGTGGAGCCCCTGCCTAGAATTCCCCAGTGAGGAGCTGGAGGTGTGGTTAAGGGTGGAGCCCTGCCTAGAATCCCCCAGTGAGGGGCTGGAGGTGTGGTTAAGGGTGGAACCCCGCCTAGAATATCTGGATATATGTTGATTTTTTTTGTTGTTGTTGTTTTGTTAGTTTGTTGTTTGGTTTGGGTTTTCTGTTATGTGTTAGGGAGACCAGGCTGGTCTCAAACTTGTGTTTGCTCTCAGGGCTTTGTTCTCAGGAGCTCTGGATAGAGCTAGCGGGAGGGAAGGCAGGTTTTGTTTGAGAGCTTTGTCATGCTTGCCTGGGACAGTGTCAACTGGACTTTGGGTGGATTTGACCTGACACTGGCTGTAAGTGTCATCGTCCCTGTTGAGTGGGCGGGTTAGTCCACGGACCTGATTTGAAGTCTCATGTGGAGCTGGTACTGTCAGCTGATGTCCCCAGCCTCTGTGGGGATGGTGCAGGGCCGTCCTGAGTTCTTCCTGGGCTCCCACAGTTTCCTTCCCACCCAGGGCAGCTGACTGTCTCAATGACGAGCCTGATAATGAATATATAAACCGTGCAGTAGGGCTTTCCTTGTCGTGAGTACAGTGAGACAGCACACGAACAAGAGAGCTGTGGCCAATAAAACTTTATTTATAAAAACAAGTTGGGGCCAAAGTGCCAACAATCCCTACAAAAGGATAGAACTCCAAGCATGGGCCTTGTGGCCCTCTCCTTGAGTCGGCTGAGCTTGACTGAGCCAAACTGTGGGCGTGAGTGAACCCTGCGCCTCTTTCCCAAGAGTTGCCAGCCTCTTCCCAGCTTCCCTTAGTGTTTCACCTTGAGGAACAGGAAAAGAAACCGTAAGAGAGAGATCCTGACATCCTATTAGAACATTTTAATTAGTGCACAAGTGAAACCACGTTATGAATATTCATGCAGGGGTTATTAAGATGCATAATTTATCCGTGGGGTGATTTTAATAACTGTATTAATGGGGTGGGGGAGGGGACTCGGAGTTTTGTCATTTGTAGGATGGAAGGAGACAGGCTTTGTGCTGGAGGGTCTTGGGGTCTTGTGGGGTCCTTAGTGTTGCCAGGCTCTGGGGTGTGGCACTGTTGGCTGAGTCCAGGGGCTACCCGCTACTGTTTTGGGTCTGGGCCTGCGAGCATCCTGTGTGCCCCTGGGGTTGTGTCGAATGGGGTTGGTGGGGTCCTGCAGCCAGTGTGGGTGCTGGCTGCCCGCCCACTGCAGCCTCACCACAAGCCCTTCAGATAGCTGAAAAATGTGGGGTGTAGATACCCACAGACTTCACCTGATGCTGGAAGGGTTCCAGGAAACCCCAAGGGCTGTGTCCCAGCCCCCCACTGCCAACACACTGGAACTTTACCAGGAAACAGGAAGGTGTAATGGAGGGTGAATATTCATGAGGCTGTGAGATTAATATGCATAATTATGCAAATTAGGCCACAATTAACCACGATTCTCCTGGGAGGGGATGAGGAACACAAAGGCTTGGAAATAAAAGTCTCTGGGGTTTGAAAGTTTCTAGTGCAGAGCGGGAGGGCGTGGGGGCTCATGGGGTGCACAATGGGAAGGTGTGGGGGTTCATGGGAGTTTGGGGGTTCATGGGAGGGTGTGGGGGGTTCATGGGAGAGTGTGAGGCTTGTGGGAGGGTGTGGGGTTCATAGGAGGATGGGGAGCTCATGGGAGGGCATGGGGTTCATGGGGTGCACAGTGGGAGGGTGTGGGGTTTTATAGGGTACAGAGCAAGAGAGGGGGTTCGTGGGTACAGATCTGGAGGGTATGGAGGTTCATCAGAGGGTGTGGGGAGTGGGGGCTCATGGGAGGGTGGGGGGTTCATGGGAGGGTGTGGGGGCTTCGTTGGTGCAGAGCAGGAAGGTGAGCACAGGAGCCCCCTGGAGTCAGAATGTAGGGTGGACACGTCAGTCTTGGGCCTGCTTATAGGTCTAGTTTCACAGTAGGGAAACTGAGGTGCTGACATGGCCACATAGCCAGGCTCGGGGGGCGGTGGGGTCTAGGTGGGCGCCGTGGGCCCTGTGGGTGCCGAGAAGAGCGAGCTGGCCACAGGTGAGGACGGCCCTGCCAGGCCGTTGGCTGCCTGTGGAGTGTTGGGGGAGATAAGGGCCCAGCCCTGCCTTACCGCCCGCCCCACAGGACAAGGTCCTCTGGTCTCCAGGCTCCTTAACCCCTGCCTTACCACAGTAAACCCTGGCCTTCCTTGGAGGCTGCGGAGTCGGGGCCAGGTGTGCCTGCCCTTGTCCCTGCTTTATCCACAGAGCCAACCAGCCTCCCCAGTGGAGGTCCCTGTCAGGGATCCCCCATTCTGAAGTCCCTGAGGCCCTATGATCCCTTGTCAACTATTTCTGGCTCAGATGCCCAGTCTTGAGTGATCAGACATAGGTCTGACAGAGAGAGGCCTGCCCATGGGACTAACAATGGGCACAGTAGCTGAGGTTTTGATGGATAAGTAGGAGTTTGTCAGCAGAGACAGCTGATAGCCACTTACTGAGCTGTAGCAGCCTGTGGAGGGGCGGAGTCCCTGTCTTAACCTCAACTGCTGTTAGTCATCTGGGAGAAGGAGGGTTCGCAAAGCCTTCTGGGTCCCCTGAGAACTGGGCTAGGCTTCTCTTTGCCTCCTACAGGACTTGAGGACCGACCCAGCTCAGGCTCCTGGGGCACCAGTGATCAGAACAGTTCTTCCTTTGACCCCAGCCGGGTGAGCCACTCTCCAAGGCCCAGGGCCCCGACCTGGGCTGGGGGATGGGAAGCGGTCTGTTTGGCCACCCTCTGGGACTGCTGGGCCAGTCACCAGTATGGCCCATGATGTCTGCACCTCTCACCCTGCCTGTCTCCCCAGACATACAGCGAAGGCGCCCACTTCAGTGAGTCCCACGGCAACCTGCCTTCTTCTGCGTTCCTAGGACCTGGGCTTGGAGGTGAGTATAGCCAGCGTAGTGATCCCAGAGGGCCTCAGGGCACAGCAGGGCAGTGGAGCACCAGCCATCGCGTCAATAGCCCTGGCTCGGTGCAGCCGGATGCCGCGTCCCACATGGCGCTTGTGAGCCTTGTCTCTTCCTTGGGGGCTGGGGACTAGTCACCAGGCACTGGGCCAGGGGTCCTGACAAACCCAAGCGAATTGGATCTGTCCTAGAGTCCGGAATGGGTCACGCTGACCCCGGCTCCTTCCACCGTGGCCCGGAGTGGCTTCTGCGGTCATGTAGCGTATGTTCCCTTTTGAGCTTCCTCCTGCTGCCTCTCCCTCGGGTGCCCTGCCTGACAGGGTGGCAGGTCCACAGGGCAGTTCCCACAGATGGCAGCTGTGTCCGATCCGGCCCGTCGTCTCCCTTCCGCTGTTCCCCAGGGTAGACCCTGTGACCACTGAGGGCTGGCACGGCCCGTGGCCTTTAGAATCCAGGCAGTTGGGAGGCTGAGGCAGGAGGGTGGTGAGTTCAAGGCCAACCCTGGCTCTGGAAGAGCCTGTATCGAAGCCTACCAGGGCCGGAGGGTCGGCTCGATGGTCTAGAGCAGTCGCCGAGCTCGCAGGGGACCCAGGTTCACTCCAGACACCCACATGGCGGCTCACAGGGGTCTGATGCCGTCTTCCGGGTGCACGCGTGGTGCAGAGACATGCTCCCGGCAAAACACTCAAGGACACGAAACGATAAATCTTGAAGGACAAAATAGCAAAAGCGTGTGAATCAGTTGGTCCCACTGTTCTAGGGCCCCCATGTCCCCTCTCCTGTGTCCAGGGGGACTGGGCATCTGTGCTCTGCCAGAGGCCACTGGGTGTGCCCCTCCATGGCCTGGGGGACTCCTGGGGTCTCTCGTGACTTCTTTCCTTCCCTTGCAGGCAAGGGCGGTGAGCGGAGTACCTATGCCACCTTCGGGAGAGACACCAGCGTCGGTGCACTGAGTCAGGTAAACTGAGGCGGGAGGGCGGAGCTTCCTTGACCTCCAAGGTGACCCACGGGGCTGAGACTGCCATGGGAGCTGCAGTTGCTAAGCACCAGCTGGGACCCGGTTGTGCGCAGAGGGTGGTCACATTCACGTCGCCTCTTAGGTCCCCGGGCCGCACAGTAGCCGGAACCCCGAGAGAGCTGGGCGGAGCGCGGCCATACGATCTCGAATCTCTGCCATGGCCGCTTACGCGGGGACACTGGCGGAGGCCCTGGGGTGAATGGTGGCCGGGGCATTGAGCGAGGCCATAGTTAAGGAGGGCAGGTGCTCCGTCGAGGATGCTGTGTGCGCTGTGGCTGCCCCGCCCTGCCGTGTGGCGATGGTCTTCACGGTTGAGGGACCCGGGTTGGGCATCCGCCCCCGGGCAGGGATCAGCTCCCCCGGGCAGGGATCCCCCTTCCCCTGGAGGGATCGCCCCCAGCTCCTTGATGTCTCCACCCCCAGGCTGGCTTTCTGCCGGGTGAGCTGGGCCTCAGCAGTCCGGGGCCGCTGTCCCCGTCGGGTGTCAAGAGCGGCTCCCAGTATTACCCCTCGTACCCAGGCAACCCTCGGCGGAGAGCTGCGGACGGTGGCCTGGGTGAGTCGAGGCTAGGGATGTGGAGGTGGCGGGCGGGCGGCTGTGGCAGGGACTGACTCCTGGGCTGCGCACTAGGTGCGAGCAGGAGACAGACCTGTAGGCCAGAGTGAACGCCGCTGAGCCTCAGCGGCCACAGGGTGCTAGCCCCTTGGGTGGCTGGCTCCGCACCCACGGATCCCTGCACCAGAGTCGCCGTGTGCTCTGGCCTGAGGGGGCTGCTTGGCTGATTTCCCGCCCCCAGGCCCTCTGTAAAGGGGAGTTCCCTGTGCTCTCTTGCATCTTGGGGACCCAGTGGGGGGGACCCCAGGTTTTTAGATGTTTGTGTACTTTTGAGACAGGATTTCTCTGTTGTAACTCTGGCTGTCCTGGAACTCATTCTGTAGACCAGGCTGGCCTCAAACTCACAGGCTCTGCCTGCCTCTGCCTCTGGCAGAAGCCAGCTTCAGCGCTGCATTAGTGAGCCCCATCAAGGGTCCCAGGCCCTGACCCTGGCCCGGCAGTGGCCACGTGGGGAGGGCTGCTGGCAGACCCTCCCGCCCTTGCTCTCAGCAGATTCGCAGCCCAAGAAGGTCCGGAAGGTTCCGCCTGGTCTTCCCTCCTCTGTGAGTATGGGACAGGCCCAGAGCCTGTATTGTCCGTGGTTCCGTGGGTCTTTCCTGCCAGAGGTGTGGCCATATCCCAAGGTTGCCAGGCTGTGTGTGAACTGAGCATGCTCCCTCTTCCCCAGGGAAGTCCCTCCTCAGGTCCCACCTCACGCCCTCTTGCTTTAGGGGTTCTTGGGGCTATGACCTACAGAGGTGGGTTTGGGAGGCCCGGGCCCTGAGAGCGGGGCAGCCGGGTCCCACCAATTCCGTAGCCACACCCACCTGCCAAAGCTGTAAGTGTCCCCGCTGCTGGCTGGTGCTTGGCGGGTTGCCAGCTCTGGCAGATGGTGGCTGGCCCTCAGTGGTTCACGGCGCCATGCGCCTGTGATTTAATCACGTTAAGGAAGGCCACGTGCTGGATTCTCTGGCCCGGCCGCCTCCCCCAGCCCTTGGGAGGAAAAGGCAGGAGAGTCACAAGTTCTAGGCTGGCCCAGACTTCACAATGGCACCTCCTGTATACAAAAGCCTCAGGCCCCTGAGTCCTCTGTGCCTCTGGAACTCTGCAGTCTCCATGGATGTCAGGCCTGGGCTGGGCGGTGGCAAGACCAAAACCCCCCAGAAGCAGGCGCATAGGGGGCGTGAGGCTGAGATCGGCTGTGACACAGAGACTGTGGCCAGCAGAATCCAGTTAAGCTAGGTAGAAGTTAACCCGCAGAAGGTAGCTCAGACGTGCTGCCCGCTCCCCTGCCAACGCAGGCATGAGCAGCCGATCCCCTCTTGAGCCCTGGGATGGGGCAGACATTGATGGCAGATCCCTACTGTTTCTTCAAGCTGTCAGAGTTCCAGCCAGGGCCAGCTGGTCAGGGTCGATACTGTTTTTTATCACCTGTGTGGCTTCTATGTTGTGGGGGACCCAGGGCCAGATGCTATGCGGGGACTCTGCCTCTGTGGCCCAGGGTCCTATGGGAAGTTTCCAGCACTGACAAATGCTAGAGAAGAACTAGAGAGCTGAGCACTGGAGGTGGGGCTTTGAGGATTCACTAGGAGGTTGCTGTACGGTGGTGGGTCAGGTGTTCTGGAGGGACAGAAGGTCCCTAAGACATAATAAAGGGAAGTGAGGTCACCTGCAACTCTAGGGGTCAAGGCTGGGGAGGACCTGCGTCCAGCCCTCCTGCCTGACTGCGCTCTCCTGCCTCAGGTGTACCCACCCAGCTCAGGTGACGGCTACAGCAGGGATGCCGTAGCCTACCCCTCTGCCAAGACCCCTGGCAGCGCCTACCCCACCCCCTTCTACGTGGCAGGTGCGTGGGGCTCCCTGGGGGGCTCTGGGGGCTGGGTTCCCCCCTCCTCACCGCCCTCCTCTACACAGACGGCAGCCTGCACCCCTCAGCGGAGCTCTGGAGCTCCCCCGGCCAGGCGGGCTTTGGGCCCATGTTGGGCGACGGCTCGTCCCCTCTGCCCCTCGCGCCAGGCAACAGCTCTGTGAGCAGCGGCACCTTTGGGGGCCTCCAGCAGCAGGAACGCATGGTGGGTGTCGTGGTCAGGGACCCAGGGGTAACCAACACCTGCCTTGTCCTCCCCACCCATCAACTGTTGCGTCCCCCCCACCCCACCCCCAGAGCTACCCGCTGCATGGATCCGAGGTCAACGGCACGCTCCCGGCCGTGTCCAGCTTCACGACCGCCCCTGGCACTTACGGTGGGACCTCTGGCCACACGCCACCTGTGAGCGGGACCGACAGCCTCATGGGTGAGGCCGCACCCGGGGTTTCCTGGGCGTGGGTGGGCGCCTTGGACAAGCATCGGGCTCCACCGAGATGAGACACGTGCAGAGCCAGAGGGCACGGCCCCCCCCCCCCCCCCCCCCCCCCGGCTGCCCCAGGTTGGCATTGGCCCCATTATCAGAGAAAATGTGTTTTCTACTTTATTCTTGAGTAACCTGGAGCAGAGAGGGAGCCGTGTTCACTTGGAAGGCGGGTCACCGTCTCTGCCTGTGTTGACACGGCGGGGGCCATAGAGGGAGGGGCCCACCCCACAGGATGGGGGTCTCTGTGCACGGTCTCACCTGTTCCCCCCCCCACAGGCACCCGAGGAACGACGGCCAGCAGCTCAGGGGATGCCCTCGGGAAGGCACTGGCCTCGGTGAGTCGGGGGCCAGGGCTGGTGGCCGAGCTGTGCCCCGGGCACCCCCACGGTGGTCCTGACCGTCCATCTGTCTGTTCCCACCACCGCAGATCTACTCCCCGGATCACTCCAGCAATAACTTCTCGCCTAGCCCCTCCACGCCTGTGGGATCACCGCAGGGCCTGCCAGGTGTGCGGGGATGGGCATGAGAGCTGGGCGCGGCCTGGGCAGCGGCGGGGGCAAGGGTGCCCAGTCTGCAGCCCCAGCCAGGGAGCGCAAGGTATCACCGAGGCGCAATGGGCTCGGCTCAGCTGGGACAAACAGGTTGCGGTTGTTGGCTCTGGTCACGTACACCGCTCGGGTGGACGGTGCCTGGGCGTCAGCTAGAAGGGCCAAGGAAATGGGACCTGCTGGCACCTAGACGTCCTGGGAGGTTGGGGTTAAAGCTCTGCCTGGTGTGGTAGCGCACACCTTTGATGTCAGCACTTGGGAGGCAGGGACAGGAGGATCTCCGTGAGTTCAAGGCCAGCATGGTCTACAGAGCAAGTTCCATACCAGTCCTTCCCTTGGCCCATCTGGTCTGCTCTGGAGCTAACCCTTCCTGCCTGGACCGGAGGGACTGTGAGGACCCGCCCTGAGGCTCTGCCGTGCCTGCTGCTGGTGTCAGGCAGAGCTGGTCCTCTGGGGCCAGAGCTGTCCTGCCCAGCCAGCGTAGAGCCAGAGTTTCCAGGCTTAGCAGCGTCTGGCATCTGAGTGGCCAGTGGGCGTCCCTGAGTGCATTCAGCAGTGTGTGAACTCCTCCCGCCCTGCCCTGTCCCCACCCTGCCCCTGCCCTACCCACCCATGCCTTTTCCTCCTCCTGCAGGGACGTCCCAGTGGCCCCGGACAGGAGCGCCCAGTGCCTTATCTCCCAGCTTCGACGGGGGTCTCCATGGCCTGGTGAGTGTCCCGCCCCTGCTGGCCAGGGCGAAAGTGTCACTGTCCGGCACCGAGCCCTCCTGGAGGGAGGTTGTCGTCAAGCACAGGGTTGAGGAGGGTGCGGATGGAGCTGCTGTGTGGCTGCGTCACCCGGCATGCACAAAGCCCTGGGCCGCCTCGCTGGCACCGCAGAAACCGGCTGTGTATTGCCCACCGTCATCCCCGTGCCTGGGAGGTGCTGGCAGAGCGTTAGGAGGAGCCGGAGGGTCTTCAGGAGCGAGGCAGGGGGATTTCAAGTTTGAGTTCAGCCTGGACCATGGAGGGAGACCCTGTGGGAATCCAATAAAAGGTGTGTACGCGTGCGCCCCCTCAGTGCCTGCCCCGCCCACCCCGCAGCAGAGCAAGATGGAGGACCGCCTGGATGAAGCCATCCATGTCCTCCGCAGCCACGCCGTGGGCACCTCCAGTGACCTCCACGGACTCCTGCCCGGCCATGGGGCGCTGACCACAAGCTTCGCGGGCCCCATGCCCCTGGGCGGGAGGCATGTAGGCCTGGTGAGTGTCAGCCTGGGGCAGGGGTGGGGTCCCGTGGGGACCCTAGCCGCCTGACACACCCCTCTCCGTAGGTCGGTGGTGGCCACCCTGAGGACGGCCTGTCCAGCGGTGGTGGTCTCTTGCACAACCACGCCAGCCTCCCCAGCCAGCCCAGCGCCCTCCCAGACCTCTCCCAGAGGCCGCCCGACTCCTTCAGCGGTGAGTCCCGGTCCTGATCTCAGGACAAGGACCGGAGAGATGACCCTGTCTGCGCTCAGCCTGCTGTGCCTGGAGCTCCAGCACTGGGCGGGCAGACAGGCTGGCTCGCTGGCCTTGGCGAGCCAGGGGTTCACGAGAACCCCGCCTCCAAACTAAAAGCCACAGTGCTGGGGCATGGCCCAGTTGGCGCTTTTCCTGTGAGCATAACGGCCTGAGCTTACACCTTATAACCCATGTTAAGATGCAGGGGTGACAGGGGTCACAGTCTGGTGTTGGGGTTACAGGGGTCACAGTCTGGTGTTGGGTGACGGGTCACAGTTTGGTGTTGGGGTGACTCGGGTCACAGTCTGGTGTTGGGGTGACTTAGGGGTCACAGTCTGGTGTTGGGTGACGGGTCACAGTCTGGTGTTGGGGTGACTCGGGTCACAGTCTGGTGTTGGGGTGACTCAGGGGGTCACAGTCTGGTGTTGGGGTGACTCAGGGGTCACAGTCTGGTGTTGGGTGACAGGGTTCACAGTCTGCTGTTGGGTGACAGGGGTCACAGTCTGGTGTTGGGTGACAGGGGTCACAGTCTGCTGTTGGGTGACAGGGGTCACAGTCTGGTGTTGGGTGACAGGGGTCACAGTCTGGTGTTGGGGTGACTCAGGGGTCACAGTCTGGTGTTGGGGTGACTCAGGGGTCACAGTCTGGTGTTGGGGTGACTCGGGTCACAGTCTGGTGTTGGGGTGACTCAGGGGGTCACAGTCTGGTGTTGGGGTGAATCGGGTCACAGTCTGGTGTTGGGGTGAATCAGGGGGTTACAGTCTGGTGTTGGGGTGAATCAGGGTTCACAGTCTGGTGTTGGGGTGACTCAGGGTTCACAGTCTGGTGTTGGGGTGACTCAGGGTTCACAGTCTGGTGTTGGGGTGACAGGGTTCACAGTCTGGTGTTGGGGTGACTCAGGGGTCACAGTCTGGTGTTGGGGTGACTCAGGGGTCACAGTCTGGTGTTGGGGTGACTCAGGGGTCACAGTCTGGAGTTGGAGTGAAGCGCAGCCCAGGTTGTCTTCTTGTTCTGTTTTTCATCTTTTATTTGTTCCCCCACCAATGAAGCCACGTCCTGCGGGGCCCTCAGGTGCGTCTGGTGGTGGCCGCCAGCCCTCATCCCAGGCTCTTTGCAGGACTTGGGCGGGCTGGCGCCCCAGCGGGTGCCGGTGACATCAAGAGGGAGGAGAAAGACGACGAGGAGAACGTGTCAGTGGCGGATGCCGAGGAGGACAAGAAGGACCCCAAGGCCCCTCGCACGCGCACCAGGTGCCGAACCCCTCCCCACGGCCGCGTACACACCACACGCGACACGCACATACGTCACACGTGCACACAGACCCGGGAGGCCCGCAGGCCACCAGGTCCCCTCACTGTCTCCTCTGGCCCCCGGCTCCCCTCCCCGTAGCCCAGACGAGGACGAGGACAGCCTTCTCCCCCCAGAGCAGAAGGCCGAGCGGAGGAGAAGGAGCGCCGGGTGGCCAATAACGCCCGCGAGCGCCTGCGTGTCCGTGACATCAATGAGGCCTTTAAGGAGCTCGGCCGCATGTGCCAGCTGCACCTCAGCAGCGAGAAGCCGCAGACCAAACTGCTCATCCCTGCACCAGGCCGTGGCCGTCATCCTCAGCCTGGAGCAGCAGGTGCGAGGTCAGTGGGCGGCCCGCGACGCTCCCTCCCTGCTGCCCGAGCCCGAGCACAGCGACCGCCCCCCTCACCCCAGACAGAAGGCTCCCTGTACTCGATGTTCCTGTGCTGACCTGCCCGACGAGACGTCCCTGCCAGTTCTCACACCGCTGCCCTAGTGACCAGCCCTCACCTCACGGCTGCCGTCACACACCGGCTGGCTGCCCCACAACACCGGCTGGCCGTACACACACACACCGGCTGGCTGCCCACAACACCGGCTGGCTGCCCACACACCGGCTGTACTGTCCACACACCCAACTGACTGTCCACACACCGGCTGGCTGTCCACACACCAACTGACTGTCCACACACCGGCTGGCTGCCCACACACCAACTGACTGTCCACACACCGCGGCTGCCATCCACACACCGGCTGGCCGTCCACACACCGGCTGCTGTCCACACACCAACTGACTGCCCACACACCAACTGACTGTCCACACACCGGCTGGCCTGTCCACACACCGGCTGGCTGTCCACACACCAACTGACTGTCCACACACCAACTGACTGTCCACACACCGGCTGACTGTCCACACACTGACTGGCTGTCCACACACCAACTGACTGCCACACACCAACTGACTGTCCACACACCGGCTGGCTGCCCACACACCGGCTGGCTGCCCACACACCAACTGACTGTCCACACACCGGCTGGCCGTCCACACACCGGCTGGCTGTCCACACACCGGCTGGCTGTCCACACAAACAACCAACTGCCCACACACCGCTGACTGTCCCACACACCAACTGACTGCCCACACACACCGGCTGACTGTCCACACACCAACTGACTGTCCACACACACCGGCTGGCTGCCCACACACCGGCTGGCTGCCCACACACCAACTGACTGTCCACACACACCCGCCAACACCGGCTGGCCGTGCCCACACACCGCTGGCTGCCCACACACCGGCTGGCTGTCCACACACCAACTGACTGCCCACACACCGGCTGACTGTCCACACACTGACTGGCTGCCCACACACCAACTGACTGTCCCACACACCGGCTGGCTGCCCACACACCAACTGACTGTCCACACACCGGCTGGCCATCCACACACCGGCTGGCCGTCCACACACCAACTGACTGCCCAGCACCACCAACTGACTGTCCACACACCGGCTGGCTGTCCCACACACGGCTGGCTTGCCCACACACCGCCTGGCTGCTGCCCACACACCGGCTGGCTGCCCACACACCAACTGACTGTCCACACACCGGGCTGGCCGTCCACACACCAGCTGGCCGTCCACACACCGCTGGCTGTCCACACACCAACTGACTGCCCACACACCGGCTGACTGTCCACACACCAACTGACTGCCCACACACCGGCTGGCTGCCCACACACCAACTGACTGTCCACACACCGGCTGGCTGCCCACACACCGGCTGGCTGCCCACACACCAACTGACTGCCCACACACCAACTGACTGTCCACACACCAACTGACTGCCCACACACCGGCTGACTGTCCACACACCAACTGACTGTCCACACACCAACTGACTGTCCACACACCGGCTGGCTGCCCACACACCGGCTGGCTGTCCACACACCAACTGACTGTCCACACACCGGCTGGCTGTCTACACACCAACTGACTGTCCACACACCGGCTGGCTGCCCACACACCGGCTGGCTGTCCACACACCAACTGACTGTCCACACACCGGCTGGCCGTCCACACACCGGCTGGCCGCCCACACACCGGCTGGCTGTCCACACACCGGCTGGCTGTCCACACACCGGCTGGCTGTCCACACACCAACTGACTGTCCACACACCGGCTGGCTGTCCACACACCGGCTGGCTGCCCACACACCAACTGACTGCCCACACACCGGCTGGCTGTCCACACACCGGCTGGCTGTCCACACACCGGCTGGCTGTCCACACACCGGCTGGCTGTCCACACACCAACTGGCTGTCCACACACCGGCTGTCCGCACACCAACTGACTGTCCACGCACCAGTTGTCCACATACCAACTGACTGTCCACACACCAGTTGACGGTCTACATACCGGCTGGCTGCACACACACCGACTGACTGTCCACACACCGGCTGACTGTCCACACACCGGCTGACTGTCCACACACCGACTGACTGTTAACACACTGACTGACTGTCCACACACCGGCTGTCCACGCACCAACTGTCCACTCACCGACTGACTGTGCGCACACTCCGTCCATGCTCCTTCCGTCCACACTAACTTCCTGGACTAAAGCCACACCAGGTGTTCCCACACAGACTGACGCTGGCTGTCCCCGCACTGAAGTCCCAGCACCTCAGCCCACCCTGACTAACCCGCTCCCTCCGGTGGTCCCCACTCACGCGCCTGCATCTGCGCCACCCCACAGCTGCGCCTGCCAACTGCTCCGCACTGAGGTGACCGTCCCCTTGACTGACTTGACTCTCCGACAGGCTGGGCCCTGCCACGCTGGCCCACTGGCCTGAGGACTTCTGCCAGGACTGTCCCAATCCCAGGCTCTCACTAGCCCAGCCATATCCTAGAGCCTGGCTGATAGCAGCCAGTGACACCCCAAAGAAACCCAGGGTGCCTGCTGTTGTTGCTGTGTGCACTGTGACTGTTCACCTTGCCAGGGCCCCTACCCGGAGAACATCTCCCTGACTCAGTTTCCCCATCCAAGACGGTGTTAATCCACCTGCCCCGGGGCCGGTGAGGGAGGACAACTGCTCGGACCCGCTGCTTCCTTAACCTGCCCTGGCCTGCCTGCCATTAACCCTTTCTCTCCTGCAGCATGGCGGGGTCTGCCCAGCCGCCCGCAGTCCCCTTGGTGCCAAGGTCTCTATGTCTCTATGGCGGCAGTAACGTGGCGCCTTGTGTCCCCCAAATGTGCCTCTCTGCTGTCTGTCTTCCATGCTGTCCCTTTACCCTGGCTGTCCCCCGTCTTCGCTTGCCACCCGCCGCCCATACCTCGCACCTGCTGCCCTGTGGACAGGGCTGGCCGCACCGCGACCTGGGGGCCTTTTGTCCCATAAGGCCCTGCAGGCCTCGAGGGAAGGAGAGGGTCCACTGGGCACACAGCTTCCGGTGCCCACATGCAGTTTGGTCTGTGCGCTTGTCCTGAGGTCTGGGGCCGCCGCCTTCACACAGGGATCTGCAACTGAGGGCGGTAGGGACACAGACAGGGGAGGACATGGTGGCGGCCCTCAGCCTAGGTGCCAGGGCTTTGATTGCCACCTGTCTCCCAGGAAGGAAACTGAGGCACAGGCTCAGCACAGGGTGAGGGGGCCTGGGTCAACCTGAGGCCACAGGCAGGGTCAGGCTTAGCCTTGTGCTCGGGCATCTGGAGCCACTGTGCAGGACATGGTCAGGTCCCTGGGCCAGCTGGGGTGGCTGTGGCTCGGTGTGCGGGGGTCCAGGTGTCTGGGCCTCGGCCTCTGCCTTGCAGGGCAGCCCAGCTCTGAATCCTGTCACCGGAGCCGTGAGTGGGAACAGCTAGTCAGGACGTAGCGGGGACAGGGACAGTTGATCCCCGTGCTCCGCGAGGCTCCACTTCCCTCCACATTTGTCGGGACGGTGAGGCCTCTGTCCTTCGCAGAGTGATCACCCGGCCTCCCGGAGACATGGGTGCGAGGACACATACTAACAGGTGCCCGTAGGGGTGCGGCACCGCGCAGGGCACCGCTGCCGGCACTGCAGAGCTGCTATCTCGTCACCATGCACACGCGCCCGAACGCGGGCCGTCACTCACACCGCCACCCACATTAGCACATAACACACGGTGGCCCGGCCCCCCCTGACGGAGGCTCGGTGCTGTGACCCAGCAGTACGGACGAGGTGCTGTCCCTGGAGGAGAAGGACCTGAGGGACCGGGAGAGGCGAATGGCCAATAACGCGCGGGAACGGGTGCGCGTGCGGGACATTAACGAGGCCTTCCGGGAGCTGGGCCGCATGTGCCAGCTGCACCTCAAGTCGGATAAGGCGCAGACCAAGCTGCTGATCCTGCAGCAGGCGGTGCAGGTTATCCTGGGCCTGGAGCAGCAGGTGCGAGGTAGGCCGCGCCCGCCCCGTCCTGCTCCGCCCTGGCCTGCTGCTGGGCAGGGGTGGCCACAGCAGCCCCCACCCGCCCGACCCCACCTGGGGACCGTCTCCCACTGCGTTCTTCTCCCCTCCCCCCCAGAACGCAACCTGAACCCCAAAGCGGCCTGCTTGAAGCGAAGGGAGGAGGAGAAGGTGTCCGGCGTGGTCGGGGACCCTCAGCTGGCGCTGTCGGCGGCCCACCCGGGCCTGGGCGAGGCCCACAACCCGGCGGGGCACCTGTGAGCTGGCGCAGGGGTCTCCGTGGGACCAGGGACCAGCGCACCCCCGGCGCAGGGTGCGCCCAGGACGGTCCTCTACAAGGCGGGTCTGCGGCGAGGCGTGCGCAGAGGGCAGCTCCCCCAGGGGCGAGGCGGGGCGGCCCGCCGGTCCTGGCCTCCGTCACCAAGCCGAAGGTGCGCTCCCCCCTCGGTCAGCTGAAACTGGAAGCAAAAGCAGCATGCCCACTTCTCAGAAAAGATAAAAAAAGATGCCTTAACTATGTAAGAGGGAGGCTCGGGCCACAGCCTGGCCACGGCCCAGGACGGCCTCTGGTTCAGAGCCACCAGCACGTTGTGCCTAAGCCTTTTGTTTTCGTTTTTGTTTTTTTTAAGGAGAATAAAAGAACATTAGTTACCAGATTTTTTTTTTAATGTAGACAAAACTTAGCAAGAACGAGGCCTTCCGTGTCTTTTTTTTTTTTAAGCTTTCTTTTGCGTATGTTTTGTAAGCAACAAATTTTTGTATAAAAGTCTCATGTCTCTTGCTCTTTCTAGAACTCAGCGTCATGTCTGGTGATTTATAAGGTTATTAAAAGAACATTCCAAAGACCCAGTGTTGACCTAAGGGTCACCACTGCTCAGAATCCCAGGGCCTGTCTGCCAGGCATGGGCTGGGTAACAGCCATGCCCTCTGCTCCTCGTTTTACCTTGTGAGAAACGGCCTGGCCAGTTGTCCCTACTGGCCTTAAATTAACCTTTCTCCTCAGTGTCCTAAATACTCGGTGACCTGCTGGAGTGTCTGAAGAGGAACAGAAGGGATAGAATAAATACAGAGAGGTACATTTGTGGGCGGGGGTGTTAGCGAGGCTTACAGGCCACCGTCCGACTTCCTCCGGGAATCCTGTAGTTGTCAGTCTGTACAGCTGGCTGTCTCCGTAGTCCAGTGCATGCTGGGACTGCTGGTCTTCTGTCTGCGTTGGAATCCCGAGTGGGTTCTAACGCCCGGAAGGCTCGCCTCTGTAGCAGGGTGGATGAACCTGCCAGCCAGAGCGAGGACAAGCAGGCAAAAAGGAAATGCTTCCTCCCCCTGCGTCCTTTAAAGTGGGCGGTGGAACAGGAAGGTGTGGCCCAGGTTTCCGGTGGGTTCTGGCCCCAAATGATCCAGTTCATACCTGCTGCATGCTGACCTCTGTCTGCAGGAGCTAGGAGACTGTTGGGAACCATGCCAACACCTTGTGACGGTGTCTGGGGACCTGGGCAGCTCTGGAGGCCTGTGGAAGGAACGGCCAGGTTGGTGGGAAGTGGAGACGCCCTGCTTCCGTGGCAAGCAGGCGTTCAGGGCTCATCCTGATTCCTTGTCTCTGGAGGTACCCTAGGCCAGACATCCTATCCATGAGTCCCTGTGTCCCAGAGGGTTCATAGGTCATCACTGTGCACACTGCTGCCCAGCTGCAAGAGGAGGGTCAACCGAAGTTGTGGCTCAGTTGGAGTGTTCACTTAGCATGCACGAAGCTCTGGATCCCATGAGCACCTGTGTGGGACCGTCTGCCTCCCTGAGCCGGGGTTACAGAGTGTGAGCATATCTCTACACAGGGCAGCGTCCCCATGCCTGTCTGGCATACTCCTTACCACCACGGCCTTTTGCCGTACTGGGTTTTGTTTTGTTTTGAGATAAAAGATTGCACTGTGGATTTCTGGTTGATCTGGAGCTTGCAATGTAGTCCAGGCTGGCCTTGAACTTACGGAGCTCCAGATGTGACAGTCTCCCCGGTTGAGAGATTCAAGGCACAAGCCACCACACCCAGCTTTATACTTTTCAAAAATGTTAAGTGCATGGGTGTATTGTCTACGCATATATCTGTCCACCGTGTGTGTGTACAGACTCTGTGGAGGGCAAAAGAGGGCATCCGACCCCACGAACTTCACAAACAGTTGTGAACCGCCATGTGAGTGCTGGGCACCGAGCCTGAGACACCTGGGAGAGCGGCCAGCGCGCTAACTGCCGAGCCATCTCTCCAGCCCTCCACCTTAGCTTCTGATGCGGGTCTCTGGCTGAACCCGGAGCTTACCCATTAGGCTAAGGTGGCTACCTTGGGAGCCTTTCCTAGAGCTGGGGTTACAAGTGTGGGCCACCACACATGGCTACTGAGACACCGTCCCAGCCTGATGTCCTCGCTTCCCTCAGAGGACATGGTCCCTTGAGTGCTATCCACAATCTTCAGGGCACGGAACCGCCAACGGAATAGCAATGCAAACCGGAGAGACCCCGGCCGGCACTGTGTTGGTTCTTGGCAGACTGGAACCTACAGCCCTGGGGAGAGTCACGGGACCTACGACGGATCTGGGAGGGGTTAGACACACTTCAAACCTGGGGCCCAAGGGACAAAGGGACAGACTTTACTTTGGGTTTTTGTGCCCCTCAAACCGGGTGTGAACAGCCCCAGAAATGCCTCCCCGCGGACGTGTCTGCGGAGGCGCCCACCTTCTCTCTGCCAGTCAGGGGTGTGGTCGGGCGGTCACTAGTGAGGGCCTGCCTTGATGACCCGAGCCGTCCAAGCAAATGGAGGTTCAGAGGGCCCTGGCCATTCGGCCAGAGCCCCGCAGCGACTCGGCGGCAGCCCCGATGTGTGCAAAGGTCCCATGGGCGCCTTTCCCCTCTGGGTCTCTGCCTGTGCGGCCCGCTCCCTGCAGGTGGACGGATGAAGGCAGGCTGTGCGCGGCGGGTCGAGCCCGGCACTGCCAGGCGAGGTGGCGCGGACAGGAGGATGAGGAATTCACGGCCGGCCCCGGAGACAGAGGCCCGGTCTTAAAAACAGCGACCGGCCCAGAGCCAGGCGTCCCAATGCCGCCGCCCAGGTTCACAGCCTAGGGCACACAGAGGGCTGGGAGCCCCGCCCACGGAGGCGGGGTCTAGTAAGGCCTCTCCCGCCCCTCTCCGGAAGTAGATGTAGCGCAGCCGCCGGAAGGGGTGGTGCGTGCCTCGCCGCGCATGCGCTATGCGTCCGCGCATGCGTACTGCTCCTCGGCGGTTGAACAGGGTGACCCCTGGACGCTGAGATCCTGTAGCGATGCTGAGCAAGTTTTGGGGCCCGCGCTACCGGGAACTGGCCAGGAACTGGTGAGCAGGTCGCCCACCCTCCCACCCGTGTGCCTTGGGGACAGAAGGGGAAACTGAGGCTGGGACGAGTGAAGTTCTCCAGGAAGCAGTGCAGGTGGAGGACCCGAGGTCAGACTGCAGTCACCCTTGTCCGGTGTCTGAGCTGCTCCAAGCCTCAGTTTCCCCAGCCCGACCCGGGGTGCCTTGCGCGGCTGCGGGGGGGGGGGTATCCAGGGCTCCCACGGCACCTTGCGGTCTTTGGCTTTGCCTTTTTAATGAAAGTTTTGTTTTCTTTAAAGTGTTTCTGTAACCCATGTTGGCCTCGAACGCCAGCAGTCCCCGTGCCTCACGCTCCGTGGGTGCTGGGGTCACAGGCACCCGCCATCACTGGGGTGCCGTTTGCATGCATGTCTGTGCACCGCGTGGGCGAGCAGAGGGCTGGGACCCTCTGGGGCTGCAGCTAGAGATGTGCGAGGCGGCGTGTGGGTGCTGGGATGGAACCTGGGTCCCCTCTCTTGTGAGTGCCGGGTCCGGGGGAAGGCGCTGGGTTTCGGAGCTGCCGACTCGGGTCTTCTGCAAGCGCAGCGAGCCCTGCGAGCCGCCTCCCCTCCCCCTCCCCAGCTCTTCATGTTTGCCATCTAATTTTCGTTTTTGCGATGATGGCGATGAGGTTCGGGGTCTTAGGACTGTTGTCAGACTCACAGTACTCAGTGATCCTCCCCCCAGCCCTCTGAACGGTTGTCACCCAGGAGCGTCAAGCCTACAGCTGTGGCTCAGTGGGCAGACAGTTGTCTGGCATCCTTGAGGCTCTCGGGTCCAGGCCGGAGCTGCGCGTGCCCTCTGCTCCCGGTGTGGCTGTGCAGGCTGGGCAGGAGGGTGAGGAGTTCGGGGCCAGCCCTGGATACAGGCGATCCGTCCCCCCGCATCCCCCCCCATTTCCAGAACAGCAAAGTGTCTGTATTGTAGGAGTTACCAGACTCATGAGGCCCAGTCACCAAATGTCTCGCGCACTTCTGGGGTCTCAGGTTACATCCCAGCGCCAAGGATTGGAGGCAGGAGGATTCATGGCTGCCCTCTGACTCCATACGTAGTGAATTCCAGCCCAGAGTGGGGTACACTGGACTCTGTCTCCATAAATAAGTAAATGTCTACAGCTGTACCGTGCCTGGCCCCGAGGGCCGGACCATATGCCATTGGTGACCTGAGTGGGAGGCCAGGAAGTGGGCTCGCCTGTGGGAGGTACTGTTTGTACCTGAGGCCTGGAGGGGGTCTGGTCATACTGGGTGTCAGCAGGGGACAGAGGAGGGAAGGTCCTGGTGATGTGGCTTGTGGCTTGGTGCTCTCTCTCTCTCTCTCCAAGCTGTCCACATGGTCTTACTGGGCATAGCCAACTGGACCAGTGTGGTGAACTGGGCTCCCAGCAGTCCCACCCCGTCACCCAAAAGGGAAGGGTCTCATGATGAATCAGCCCCAGCCTCCACCCCCACAGGGCTTCATGGTCATCCAGTACTCGCCTAGCCGGCGGTGCTGGTGTCACAGTCCCGCGAGCTGCGTGACAAGTGGCCCCAAGTTTACCAGCTCAAGACAATACGCTGCCCAGCATGGTGGTGCGTGCCTGTCCTCCAAAGGCTTGGGAGGCTGAGGCAGGGGGATCACAGGTTCTAAGTCAGCTCCAACTGCATAGTGAGTCTTGTGGTGTTTGTGACGGAGGTCAGGGTCTCAGGCACAGCTCGGCCAAGTCATGGGATCAGCCTCTCCGCTCCTGACTTTCCCCTCAACTGCTCAGGTTGGGGGTCTCATGTAGCTGGGGCTAGCCACTGACTTTCTGTGTGGCCAGAGATAGCCTTGAACGCCTGATGCCCCACCACATCTGAGTTATGTGGTACTAGGAATCGAACCCAGGGCCTCACGCTGGGCAGGTGCTCTTCCCGCTGAGTGACAGTCACAACCCAACCCCCTCCAGTTGTTTTATTCCAGTGTGTGTGTGCGTGCGTGTGTACATAGGTCAGAGGGCAGCTGGCAGATGTGGGTTCCGGTGATCCCACCCAGGTTAGCGGGCTTGGTAGCAAGAGCCGTCCCTCACCGAGCTGGCCTCACACTCGCCTTTGCCCGCCAAATCCTGGGATCAGAGGTGTGGGCTGCAGGCCTGACTGCTCTGTTGTGGTTTCTGAGCTAGGATCTCAGTCTAGCTTAGGCTGGTTTAGCTTGCAGGTGTTTTGAGACAGGATCTCACTATGTAGCCCCACCAGCGTGGGGTGAGGTGGGAAGGAGTCTAAGTCACCAGCCGAGTCTTGACTGCTGCTGTCCTTCCAGGATTCCCACAGCCAGCATGTGGGGCACAGTGGGTGCCGTGGGGCTGGTGTGGGCCACAGACTGGCGGCTGATCCTGGACTGGGTGCCTTACATCAATGGCAAGTTTAAGAAGGAAGATTAGGCAGCCCTCACCGGTGAGTCTGAGTGTGGGGCTGTGCCGTGGGTTGGGAGGGTCCGGGTGGCCTGGAGGCGGGTCAAGGATCCTGGGCGCTCCCTCGGCAGAGCTGGGGCCGGAGTTGCAGGTAGGATGCAGACATCCCATTGTACAGATGGGAGAGTTGAGGCTGTCCCTGGAGTTCGCTGAGGACGTGCAGCACCATCTCCCTGTCAGACCACGCCAAGATGGCTGTTTTGCTTATGTTGGTAGCTTGTCGTCTACAAGTCCTGCATGGCCTCTCATGCCCAGCTCATGTGCGCGTGCGCAGTATGGCGGGGGAGTTGAGGTGGGGTATCTTCCTCTGTCTGTACCTGGCTGCCTTGAACCAGAGGTTTGCTGCTTTGGCTAGTAACTTCCCTGGATCTGCCGGTCTCTTGCCGTCTCCCCAGAGTGCTGGAGATTCAAACTCAGTTCCTCACGGTTCCTCATTCCTGCGGGGCCAGCTCTCTCTCGCCCCCTCCCTCTTCTTTTGTAAGGTGTGTGCCTGCAGCGCCCACAGAGGCCAGAAGGGAGCGTCAGAACCCTGGTCCTGGAGTGGCCTGTGTTTATGAGATGCCCGGGGTGGGTGCTGGGAACCGAACCCGGATCCTGTGCGAGCAGCCAGCTCTTTGCCTGCTGAACTGTCTCCCCAGCGCCGACCATCCAGGTTTCTTGCCGGACCTGGAGCTCATGGATTGGCTAGCCTGGCCACCCGGCTTCTTGGATGTCGGCTGGAGATGGAATGAGCTTCTACAGCAGGCCCCGGGCTGCCCCTGAACGGCCTGTGTTCACCCTGTGTTGTCCCCTCCCCCAGGTGACGCACCCTGCCGCCCCAGAAACAGCTCCTCCCTGTGGACGTGCTGAGGAAGCCAGACCCCGAAGCCTGCATGGCCCCGGGGGAGCCTGAACTGACGGACACTTGGGCTACCTTGATGGTGTACATTAAACCTTTTTTCTCAAGAACCTCCGCTGCCTGGGTCTCACGCCCTCAACGTGACTCCCCTGCCTCCTCGTCCTCCTCGAGGGTTCCCCAGTTCAAAGGTCCTTAGCACACTGACGTGCTTTCTGGATGCAGACCACACATCCAGTTCTCTGTGTTCTCTGGGGCTGACCCAGTGAGTCGCTCTCCATTGTAATGGTGTCTCCATTATTCAGGACCCGTGAGCCCACCAAGCCAGCTGGAGCAGGGCTGCCTTGCCTTCTTCCTGGGTTGGCTGGTTTCCTTTAGAGGCAGGGTCTTATGTAGCTCTTGCTGGCCTCAGTATGTAGCCAAGGCTGAATTTAAACTCCTGATCCCCCTCCTCCGGCTCCCAGGCACTGGGATGACAGGTGCGGCTGCTGTTTGTGGTGTTGAGGGTGGCCCCTGGGACGTCCTGCCTGCTGGGTGAGAGCTGTGCCCGGTGAGCTACAGCCCCAGCCCTAGGGAAAATGGTGTCCTCCATCCGGGGAGTCACTCTTCTCAGCACTTCCTAACCTAGTGCTGCCTGCTTCCTGTGGGCTGCACAGTAACTCCTTGCCGCAAGCCTCCTGGGTATGGTGGTGCCCACCGTCTTCCCAGCACACTGGATGCTGCTGAGTCAAGAGGATCAAGAGTACAGGATCATCCTTTGGTGCACGTAGGGGCCAGCCTGGGCTACGTGGGACCTGGCTTCAAAACAAACAAACATGAGGCTGGAGATAGCTCAGTGGTTAAGAGCCCTTGTTCTTGCAGAGGACCCAGGTTCAAGTCCCAGTGCCTACCCAGTGGCTCCAGTTCAAGGGATCCCACACCCTCTCCTGGCCTTTATGGGCACCAGGTACGCACACTGCACAGACAGACGAGCGAGCAAAATGCTCATGCACATGAAGTAAACCTCAAAACAACCTAGGCAGGGTGGCGCGGGCCTGCCACTCCCGCCATTCCAAAGCAGAAGGAAACTTAAGGCCAGCCTGAACGAGCGAAGCTTCTGACCTCGGGGGTGGTCAAGCCCTGTCTTCCCACACCTGCAAGGCCAAGGCAGGACGAGGAGTGGCAGCCTGAGCTACAGAACGTAGCCTGTGCAAACTGAGCTAAAAGGGGGACTGGCGTGTGGCTCCCCGAGCCATTAAAGCACTTTGCCGTCAGGCCTGAGTTCAGTCCCCGAGAGCCGCTCGTGCATACGGATGTGTTAAGGAAAACTGTAAGGTTAGACATGGTGCCAGGGACATGGCTTCAGAGCAGGCGCAAGGCTCTGGGTCCCCCGAGTGTGGTGGCACACACTCGTCACCTGCACTGCGGAGACAGAGGTGGGAGGATCAGGACAAGGTCATCCCCAGCTACAGCGAGGTCGAGAACACCTTTGGCTACTTAGGACCCGTTATTAACAAAAAGAGGGGGACCGTGAATACGGTCCCCAGCACCCTCAGAGGAAGCCTGCAATCCCGGGGCCTCTGGCCAGCCAGTCTAGGCAACATGGTGAGCTACAAGTTGGAAAGACCCTGTCTGGAAAAACTGGATGTTTTGGGGCGACACGTTTTAAAAATTAAAAGATGGCAGAGATTGAAGCAAACCCCAGTGTCAAGCCTTCATTCCCACATGAAGAAATCTTTGAAAACCACACTAGTCCTGGTCTCGTGGCGCAGGCCTCTAATCCCAGCCCCTGGGAGGCAAGGGGCAGGAGGGTCTGAGGTCACGGCCAGGGAAGGCCAGGGAGACTCGAACACCTCGTCAACGACACCAGCCGGTACTGAGTGACCAGTGGGTGAAGCTGTTAAACCGGTTCCGGGAAAATCAGCTGAGACGGCCATGCTGCGTCTGCGTCCCAGCGGCCCTCCTTCGGACCCTAGCTTGTGAAATGTGGGTTCTCAGCTCCAAAACCGCAGGGAAGGCAAACTCGTTGCAGTGTGGCGGGGCTTCTGTTGGCCCCTTGGCAGCTCCCTGTCAGTGCGGGGATGGCTGCCTGGGGTGCAGCGAAGGGGAGCTGGGGCCAGAAGGCAGGAGCGATGTGGCACAGGGGGCTGACCCCAGGCTGGACCTGGAAGGCCCTAGATTGGCCTTGAACTCCTAGCAGATGGCTTCCAGTTAAGAGCCACGTACTCAGGCTGGGGCGCAGCGAATGGCAGAAGGCTTTCCAGCTCGGGTATTGTTGGCAAAGAATAATCTTTAAAAAGATTTGGGGGAAGCAGTGCTCGCCTGTCCGTGAGCAGGGCGGAGGCTGAGGCGGGCCTGCCCGGAGCTGGACCGGGTCGCCGTACACGGCCAGGCGGCTGCGCAGGTGCATCCCGGGCGAGCCCACCGCCGGCGCCGGAGCAGCGGAAACGGCTCCAGCCTGCTGCCGACCAGGTGCAGGACGGAGCTCAGAGCGCAAGCGCGAGCGCATTCTCGGCTCCGCCGCGCTGATTGGCTGGCCCAATGCGGGGCGGGCCACACGGACGAACAGAGGATTCAGCCAGAAACAGGACCTGTGAGACCTGATTGGTCGCGCAGCAACGGGGCGTGCCCTGCTAATGAGCCTGGGCTGGGCCTGCGAGGCACTGGGGGCGGGACCGGGGCTGCAGCTGCGCAGACGCTCCCGCGAGCGAGAGTGGGCGGGGCCAGCCCCGCGACTGCGCAGAGAGGCCCACGCGCGGGCGGGTGGGCGGAGCGGCCCCCCTAGCGGGGGCTGTGAAGCGCGGGGAGGGGGCCGAGCGGGTGGCAAAGCCGGCGCGCGCCCGGCTGGGGGCGGAGGGCGGAGGCCCGCGGGTCGGAACAGCCGCGGCGAGTGGCGGCGGCGGCGGAGGGAACCGAGGCGGCGACGAGCCCGGGGGTCGTGACTCGAAGCGGCGGCGGCGACATCGGCGACGGCCTGCCCGGAGGCGGGCGGAGAGCCGGGGCGCGATGGAGCGGAAGAGGTGGGAGTGCCCGGCGCTCCCGCAGGGCTGGGAAAGGGAAGAAGTGCCCAGGAGGTCGGGGCTGTCGGCCGGCCACAGGGATGTCTTTTACTATAGGTGAATGAGCGCGCCGGCCGCGCAGGGCCCCAACGGGCGCCTCCCAGCGGCCTCTGCGGCGGCCTGGGCGCCCCGGCTGCGGGCCGCGGGCCGGCCCGGGCGACGTGAGTCCGAGCATGCGTCCTGCGCGCCAGCTGCGGCCAGCGCGCACGCGCCGCTCCGGGCTCGTCGCCCGGTGCGCCTGCGCTGGACCCAGAGCTCCGCCCACGGCTCCCGCGCACCACTCAGCGCGGCTGTCACTCAGCACGCGTGCGCCACGCGGGGATCTCGGCGCTCAGCGCGCGTGCGCGCCGGCCGCAGCTGCAGCCTCGTGGCTCAGCGCCCGCGTGTGGCGCGAGCTTTTGTCCCCAGCGGAGTGGGCACGGCGCGAGCGGGGCGAGGGGCGCCCGGCCCCGGCCAGACGCCGCTGGGAAGCGGGGGTGGGGGGCTCGCGGGGGCCATGGCGGGGTCCCGGGGAGAACTGCCCCGGGTGGCCTCATCCCCTCAGATGCGTGTTTTGGGTTTTTTCTCCCCACAATGCCCCATGCTCGCGGCTCTTCCAGAGCCCCTGTGGCTGAGTTGCAGCCCGTCGGAAGTTCCCGTGTCACCGCGGCTTCGGCGCCCCGTGAACATACAGCCTCCGTCGCTGTTGCGTACCAAGACTTGTCCTTTCTAAACTAAGGCGATGCCTGCCGGGGGTCCACGCAGCCCACGCGGGCTTGCAAACCCTGAGGCTGCGGGGCTATTCCCCTGGACCCTGGGCAGCTGGGCCCGCGCCCTGCCGCCGCGCGGCTGCGTGGTGTGCACATCTGGCGGGGCCCCTCGGTCACGTGGAGTCACAGGTTCAGGGAGTAGATAAGGTTGGAGGCCGGGAACGCCTCGGCTCCCTTGGGGCTGCAAGGAGGGGCGGGGCTGGTGGGTCCTGCAGGTCTTTGGTCGGGGGTTTCCAGCAGGGCAGCGAGTGGTGTCTCTGGGTCACGTGCTTCCCGCTGACCTGCCCAGCCTCCCGGGCACTTTCTAAAGAACGCTTGAGTTCTGTCCTCTGAGGGAGTCCTTGGGCTATGATCCCAGCTCCCCACCTCTGTCTAAGACACATGGGTTGGTGCCTGGCGGGGATTGGGACCCAGACGGATGGGCCCTCCCCGGGCCCTGGTCCGAAGCCTGGTTAGCCCTCTTGTCCCGCAGTTCTAGCCCCAGGAAACTACAGATACCATCCACCTCACGTGCGTGACATCCCGTCAGAAGGCCCTGCCGTAAACACGCGCACATACACACACACGCACACGGCCCGACACTGCAACCTCCCAGGGCTGCAGGACTAGGGTGTCAGGACAAGCTCGGGCTGCCCACTCTGGGTTCTTTACAACTCTTTCCACGCAGTAGGCCGTCAGGGTCAGGCTTCTGTGATGAGAAGGTCTACAGAGCTGCATTCAGAGCGCAGAGCCTTGCAGGCTAGCCACGCCACACCAGAAGTGCTGTCCCCACAGGACCAACCTCCCTCTGCTCCCCGCCGCCGACAGCCACTCTGACTGGGATTTGGTTTGTCTTTTGAGACAGGGTCCTGCTGTGTAGACAAGGTTGCTTTGTGTTTAAACTAACACGGTTTCGTTGAGATGATGCCATGTGTGTGCCAAATACTCACTAGCAGGCAGCAGGCTGTCAGCATGTTCCAACAGGTGGAGTCGCCATCCGGTTAATTTTAGAATATTTATCATTTTAAAATGAAGCCCCAGGACTACAGCCGGAGTCAGTGAGACCACGTAAGCCAAGTTCCAGTGTGCCTGCTGTCACAGCATCAGAAGCTGGGGACAGGAGGACCAGGGGTTCAAGGGCACCCTCAGCTGCAGCTGCAGACTCTGCCTCCACTGCCTGGTGCTCCCCAACCATAAGCAGCTACTAATCACAGTCCCATGTCTGTCTGGCCCAGGACAGCTTGCAGCCTGGGTGCCAGACCCGTGCTCTTGGGGTGCCCATCCCTATGCCCCACCTCAGCTGTACAGCAGTGCAGGAGACCCCCTGCTGGGCTGCAGACCAGTGACATGCCATGGCGGGCCAGCCACTGCTGTGTGGGCCTCACACTGGGGAACCAGCTTCCTCCTGGCAGAGTGGCTTCTGAGGCACCCGGGACCCCGAGAAGGCTGGGACTTTATCTGGTCTGGGCAGGATAGCCCTGTCTCAGGTTTCCAGAAGGGAACACCAAGCTTGGGCTTACCTAGTAACCAACTACCAGTTGCAGACTGGTGAGTGCCAGGCAAGCCCCCTGCCCTGACACTGGGAAGGGGACCCAGAGCTATGCCAGGGCCGTGCTCCCCACTGAGCCACACCCAGCCTGGAGCCATTTCTGACACTGATAACAAAGGTTGTGCAACTGTATCCACTAATCCCAGAACATTCCAACCCGACCCCCCAACAGGTCTACTTGTTCCGGGGTTCCCTATACATAGAGCCCCCATGTAGCGTGGCCTTTTGTGTCTCAGAGAATCTCCCTTTTTCCTGACTGCCCGTCTGGGACCACACAGCTACCCCTACCTTTAGCTGTGAGTCTTCAACACAGGTTCGGGTGTGATCCAGTTTCCAGAAGGCCTAGAATTTAGTGGGGCAGTTTATGGGTTGTCCTGTATGCCTGGGCTCAGGAAACTCAAGGTAGCTATGCTGGTACACGCATGCCATCCCACACTTGAGAGTTGAAAGGCAGAATTGACCTGTGTGGCAAGTTCAAGGCTCGACTGAGGTACATGAGACCCTGTCTCAAAACAGATCTTAAAAGGGCTCTCAGTTGATGAGTTTGTCTGGCAATGCTGAAGCCTTGAGTCCTGCCTCCAGCATCCAGGAGCTGAAAGGCGGAGGCCCGGGAATTCTTGGCTACATGAGCTCTGTGCCCCGCAATAAATAAATGCGATCCCTGGGAAGCAGAGGCTGGTCTCTGGCCCAGGCAGCCGAGGGGTGCAGGCCTCGTCCCTCATAAGTCCCCCTGGCCCGAGCCTGGCTCCTTCCCCGTGGCCCTGCCGGGCTGACCAGCCTCCCGCCCGCAGCCCCAGCGGGAAGAAGTTCCGCAGCAAGCCCCAGCTGGCGCGTTACCTGGGCGGCTCCATGGACCTCAGCACCTTCGACTTCCGCACGGGGAAAATGCTGATGAACAAGATGAACAAAAGCCGCCAGCGCGTGCGCTACGACTCCTCCAACCAGGTGAAGGTGAGCGCGCTGACGTCGGGGCGGGGGGCGGGGCTTAGCCGCCGTCGCCATCGAGGCAGTCCGGGTCTGCAGCATGGCGCGCATCTGGTTCGGCGGCCGGCAGCTGTGCGCGCCTGATCGCCCGCCCGCCACCGTCCAGGCTCCGGCTGGGCGCCCCGGGCCCTGCAGCGCTGCGTGGACGCCGGCCGGAGCGGCCCGCTGCAGAGTCTTCTCCCTCCAGGGCAAGCCCGACCTGAACACCGCGCTGCCCGTGCGGCAGACCGCGTCCATCTTCAAGCAGCCGGTGACCAAGATCACCAACCACCCCAGCAACAAGGTGAAGAGCGACCCGCAGAAGGCGGTGGACCAGCCGCGGCAGGTGAGCGCCCTCCGCACGCGCGCGGCTGGGGGTCGGGCGGAGGCCGCGGCCTGCTCGCAGGCGTGGTTGTAAACAGCCTGGGGCGCGGGCTGGGAGGAGGGGCAGGGCCCTTCCCGCCGGCTCCTGACCTCGTCCCTCCCCCTAAAGCTGTTCTGGGAGAAGAAGCTGAGTGGCCTGAGCGCCTTTGACATCGCAGAGGAGCTGGTCAGAACCATGGACCTGCCCAAGGGCCTGCAGGGTAAGCGGGGGCGGCTGGGTGGGCGCCCGTGGCAGGCCTTTCCTTCCTTAAAGATGCCTGTGTGCGTGCCTGCATGCCACACGCGGGCGGGCGCCAAAGGCCGGCGATCCTGCAGCTGGATCACAGGCAGGTGAGCCGCGCGCTCTTACGCTGGCCGTGCAGCACCACCCCCTTCACTCTGTGAGACAGACTCCTGGGCCTTCCGCCAGGCATTGGAGGCTCCTCTAGGATGGGGTCGTGGTTTCCCACGTGGTCTGGAGTGAGCAGTGCCATCCCCGTGACCCTGCCCACGCTGTCCGTCCTCAGGGGTGGGCCCGGGCTGTACAGACGAGACCCTGCTGTCTGCCATCGCCAGCGCGCTGCACACCAGCACCCTGCCCATCACGGGGCAGCTGTCTGCGGCCGTGGAGAAGAACCCTGGCGTGTGGCTGAACACTGCGCAGCCACTGTGCAAAGCCTTCATGGTGACCGACGATGACATCAGGTAACTGCGGCCCTGTCCCCCACTCCCATCTCCACGGCAGGTGTTCTTGGGATGTGCAGGGTGTTGGGGGGTACACAGAGCAGGCAACGACTACAGGCCTGGAGTAATTGTGCTGAACCTCAGGGGCGTGATGCAGAGGGAAGTAGACAACGTGAAGTAGCTCTGGGCTCCTGTCCAGACCAGGGAGTGAGTCTCTAAGGTGAGGCTCCAGAACCAGAGCATCCTGGACCCTGAGCCCTGGCCTGGGTTTCTGTCTCAGACCAGGGGTGTTCGGCTGGCTTCAGCCTGTGGCTTCCACACAGCTTGGACTTAAATTGAAACTGTCTGACCAGTGTTCACCTGGAGGAGAAGCTGTGCAGAGCTTCTTCAAGAGGCCTGAGTTAGCCAGTTACTACTGTGTAGCTCAGAAGAAAGACAGACATTTCCATAGACACAAATCTGTCAGACCTCAGCAAGGGGAACCACCTGTCATGGCAAGTGCCATCCTGGACGCAGAGCTCAGAGTGTCTCATCTCAGGGCCTTTTATTGGTACAGAAGCTCTTCCTCTGCTCCCTCATCCAAAGGCCTATTTGCGCAATGGCGGGAACCTGTAGCCGAGTCTCATCCCACAGTCCTTCAGCAGCCGAGCTGTCACCTTTACAGTGGGGAACTCAAGGCCTAGGGGGAGCGTTCTTGTTGCCTGAGGCTGTGGGAGAGGGACCACAAGAATCCTCCACAGCAACTCTGCTCTTCCACTGTGGCGCTGCCGGAGAGCAGTGAGCAGGTGCGGGTCACGAGGCAGCAGCCATCTTAGTTACCTACAGCCAGCCCCGCAGACACAAACTGCCCAGGCTTAGGCAGCCTCCCCTGACAGCGCACAAAATAACTAGAAATAAATTTCCCCAACACCCATGGGCTGACCCCCAAGGTGACCTGTCAGCGCTTGTGTCCCCAGGAAGCAGGAGGAGCTGGTGCAGCAGGTGCGCAAGCGCCTGGAAGAGGCACTGATGGCTGACATGCTGGCCCACGTGGAGGAGCTGGCCCGTGACGGGGAGGCGCCACTAGACAAGGTCTGCGCAGAGGAAGATGAGGACGACGAGGAGGAAGATGAGGAGCCCGAGTCTGAGCGCGCCTAGCACAGGTGCTGCAGGCCAGGGTGGTGGTGGGCGCGGCCCCAGCCAGGCCGCTCACAGCCTCCTCCCCTCTTCCAGATGTCCACCCGCATCCGAGTCGCAGACTGCCTGCCACGGCCACCTGGAGACTTCTCTCCGCCTTGTCTGGACCAGGTGGGGCCAGGCCGGCGGGAGGCAGGCCTCTGTCCTCCTCCAGGGCTGCCTCCTGCTCCTGGGTCTCACTGCAGGGAGCCCCCGTGGGCTTTGGACTTACTTGCTCCTGCACTGCCTGGTAGGAAGCCCCACACTGAGAAGTGAAGGCTGGTGGCCCTGCACGGAGGCGGCCTTCGCCATGGTTACCTCCTGGCCTCCTCGCCATAGGAAGAGGGACTGCTTGGCACCAAGGAGCTATGAGCTTTGTTGGGAGCTGGAGGAAGGTTCTGGAAACACCTGGCTGTGCCTGCCCTGCAGGGCCAGGATCTAGACTGCTCCTGCCCACGGTTCCGCCCGGTGTCCCCGAGCTGGGGGCCAGCAGCCAACCAGGGAGCGCTTTCCTTCAATAAACTGATGGTAGGAACTTGTCCAGGCCTCTGACTTGTGTGTGAGCCACAGCTCCCTACCCTGCTGAGGGCCTTCCCTGGGCCTCTGTCCCTCCACTCAGGTGGGTGTCCACTGTCCTCTTCCTGGGTGGCGTCTGCAGCCTTAGGACCAGCTGCTACCCTGGTGACTTCCCCTGCAGGGCCCTCCGCACGCACACACAGCCACGACCAGCCCCCTCTGGCTTCTCAAATCGCTGGGGCCCCACAGTGCGCCCTCTGGTGCGGCCCCCTGCCGTGGGTTCTGGGTGTGGGCGATGCCCAAGAGTTGGCCAGGAGTCTCCAGTCCACAAGAGCGGCCATGACCCCGTTCCTGGGCCCCCTGCTCCTCAGCTTCAGCCTGGTGGGGGTGCAAGGCTACTGAGCTTTCCCAGGATGTGGGGTGCCCTCTCCACCTGCACCCACAGGGCTGCCTACACTCCGGAAGTCGCCCTCACCTTTATCCTGCAGACCCGTCCTCCACAGCCACATGCCCTGCCGTTCCTGCCACCACAGACCTCCTCAGCCCCACACACACCCGCCATGAGTGCTTCTGTCTGTCGGCTGCCCAAGAAAGAATGGCGGCGCCATAGGTGAAGCTCTGGCACAGGGCACAGCCGGGACAGCGTGCCAGTGAGACTCAGACAGCTCACACAGTGGGATCCATAGCGAGTGTCCAGAGCAGAAGCTGGACAGTGGCGGGAGGCTGGCGGCCACAGGGCCTCTTTGGGGATGATGGAACATTCTGGAACTACATGGAGGTGGTTCGTTGTTCTGGTGCTGGGATGGAACCTGGGCACTGTGCCAGGCACGGATTCACACTGTCCACCAGGGAGAGACTTGCTGCTGATCCCTGGCAGGGGTCAGCCGTTGTTTCAAATTGGCCACAGGACTCTCCGAGTTCAGCTTTTAATGTCCCCAAGGGACGCGTGGCGGGCCAAGGTTGCCCACATACTCATCCTTGGGTGCCAAGGTGGCTTTGGCATGGTGACCAGGGTCCACCTTGCCTCCCACGGAGTGGCCTGCAGACTGCATGCTCCGCAGTAGTGTGGCACACACCTCTACTCCCACAACACTGGGGGCCATAGGACGAGGTCCCGGGGGTGAACGCAGGCAGGGAAGCCAGTGCCTTTACGTGTTCTCAGCCATGTACCGGGATGCACGCCCCGTGTGTGCAGCGCACACCGGTCAGGAGAGAATGTCAGGACCCTCGAGGCTGTGAGCTGCCATGCGGGAGAGCACCAGAGGTCTTAACCACCGAGCTCTCTCTCCAGCCAACCGCACCCCCCCATATTTATTTAATTTAACTTGAAGATGGGGATGAACCTAGGGCCATCTCTACCACACCACAACCCCTTACGTGTCCAGTTTATTTAGTGTTATTGGTTGCTTTGTATGCTCACAACATCTGTATCTGTGTTCACAACAAGAGGTTGAGACTTCTGCTGTCCTTCCTCGGCTGCCTTCCGTCAGATGGCTCTCGGGGTCAGGCCGCCACCATACCAGGCTTTTATAGACTCAAATCTCTCAAGTTGGCAGGAGCAAGCTCCTGGGGTGAGTGCCACACCCCGTGGCTCCTCCAAACGCCCCCCACCAGCCCTGCTTCTGGAAGTCTCCCCACACTGTCCTAGAGCTGACAGGCTGTGTGACGCTGTGGCTGGAACCCAGGGCTCGCTACAAGCTAGGCAGGAGCCACGCTAGCCAGTTGAGGTCCCTTATTTTGTTGACGTTTGCAGACAAGATGGAACTCTGTAGCCCAGGCTGGCCTGGAACTCGGAGATCACCTGCTGCTCCCTCCCCAGCACTGAGATTAAAGGCATGAGCCACCACACACAGTCTCCCCTTGGTTTTTTAATTTTAAAAAATGTACACGTACATGTCCGAGTTTAAGTCTGTCATCATATACATACGGGAACCCACAGAGGTCAGAAGAGGGTTCTGGATCCCTGGAAATGGAAAAAGCATTTACAAACCGCCAAGCCAGTGCTGGGAAGCAAACGCAAGGCCCTCTGCAAGAGCAGTAAGCGCACTTAACCAGTGAGCCAGCGGTCTGCCCCTCACACCCTTGGTTTCTGGAGATCGCAGAATAGGCTCAGTCAGGTGACTGGGGGTCCCCGGGGTCTGTCCTGTCTCCCTCCAGAGTGCTGGGATTACAGGTGCACTGCTGTTTGGGCCCTCAGCTTTGTGCTCTCTCCCCAGCCCCTTTCCTAGTCCCCTAGGCCCTCGACCCTGTAGCCTCTCCCTGCTGTGCACTGCCTTTTCCAGAACTCATCCTGAGTCCCTCTGTGCTATATCAGCCCCCCAGACCAACCCCACACGGTCAAGCCCTGACAGGCAGGCAGGGTGACCCACTGGACGGCATGCATCCCCATGCAGCCACTGGCTTTGAATACCCGCCAAGGCTGCTGGAAACTCTGCCAAGCTAAGGACAAGGTCTGGAGCTGGAGCCCGGGAGAGGCTGGACATGAAGTGTTAGGAAAAATTAATACTATCTTTTTTTGTTTTTTTTTTTGAGACAGGGTTTCTCTGTTGTAACTCTGGCTGTCCCGGAACTCACTCTATAGACTAGACTGGCCTCGAACTCACAGAGATCCACCTGCCTCTGCTCCCGAGTGCTGGGATCAAAGGCGTGACCACCGCCCGGCTTTGGCACTATCATTATTACTATTACTATTATTAGGCCCTGACTGCATAACCCTGTCAGGCCTGAACTTGCTATGTAGCCCAGGCTGGCTTGGAATGTAAAGGTGCTGAGCCACTACACCACGCCAGCTCCGCCTTTTTTACTGGGGTGAGGGTGGCTTCTGGGCAGGGGCACCAACACCAGAGGTGAGGACGCTCTTGGGGGCGGGAGTGCGACCTGTACTGTGCCCATGACGATTGTAAATGAGGCCAGAAGCCATGGACACTGTGGGGAGGGCATGGCTGCGGCTAAGCCAGCTGCCCAGAGATGAGGGTGAGGTGTACCCCAGGGTCGGGGGGGGGGCCCTGCAGGGACAAGGGTCCCCTTCCTCCACAGCCCAGGCACCTCCGGTGAGGGTGGGGCTCAACGACTGTGGGCAGTGTCTGGTGGAGGCTACCCACCCCAGAAGTCCCGTCCAGGTGACGGCGTCAGTTTGGGGATCCACACCCCCTCCACCTCCGTGCCCAAGGAGGATGAAGAGTCGGGAGAGGAGGCGTGGCTCGTGGAAGCGACCGCAGGGGCTGCCGGGCACCATGTGGACGGCCATCCGACACGGGGGGCAAGCGAGCAGGATGCCGAAACCCAGGGGCATCACAAGGGACCCCGGTCGTCGGATGTGCCGCGGGTAAGCGGCCCCAGCTCGGGGAGGGGGCCCGCTGGGCGGAGACGGGCGCGGAGGGGGTGCCCCCTGCTGCGCGGAGAAGGGTTCCATGACTGTGGCACCCGAGATGAGAGGGTCCCCGGCTTCCGGAGGGCACGTCAGGGGGCCCGTGCGCTGGGATGGGGTCCGCGTGGTGGGGCGCGGCGGGAGAGAGGACGCGGCCCGCTGTCCACGGGCGGGGACCCCACACGGGGACGGGGAGCCGCGAGGCGAGCCCCGCAGGAGGTCCCCGGCGCGCAAGACCCTCCCCGGGCCCCGGGACGCACCGAGGCTCCGAGTCCGCCGAACCACCTGCAGCGCCGCCCGCACGTGCGAGCCGCCGGGGGGAGGGGGAGGGCCCGCACCCTGGGCGGGGGCGGGGCGAGCACGTGACCGCCGGCCCGGCCCGCGCGTGCGCAGCGTCCGTGCCCATTGTTGGCCGCGGTGACGTCGCGGGGCGGGGCCGGGGCGGGGCGGCGGGAGGGCGGAGGGAGGGAGGGCACGAGCGTCCCGTGCCACCGCCGCCGCCGCCTCCGCCGCCGCCGCCGCCGCCGCCGCCGCCTCGGCCGCCCAGGAGCCGCCGCCAGCCCCGCCACAGCGCCAGCGCCCCGCAGCCCCGCGTCCCCGCAGCATCCCCGCGCCGCCGTCCCCGCCCCGCCGCTGGATGCCGGCGGCCGGCGGCCGAGCTCGCAGACGCGGAGGGCGGCGCGGGCGGCGGCGGCGGCGCGGGCCCGAGCGCTAAAGCCATGCCGGGCTCCACCGGACAGCCCGATGCGGGCGGCGCGGGACCCGGGACCACCGCCGGCGACCCCGGGCATCCGCGCCCCGCGCTCGCGGGAGCCGAGGATGCCGCGCCCCGGCCGCCGCCCGAGCCCGACGACGCGGCCGCTGCGCTGCGCCTGGCGCTGGACCAGCTGTCCGCGCTCGGGCTGGGGGGCGCGCGCCCCGGAGATGAGGAGGGGACGGCGACGCGCGGCGCGGACGGGGCGGCGGAACGCGGGGAGGACGGGCCCGCTCCCCCCGACGAGCTCGAGGCGGCCGCGGCGCCCCCGGTGACTGGTGCGCCCTCGATGGGCGTGGGACCCTCGATGGGCGTGGGGCCCTCGGTGACTTGCGCGCCCTCGCTGGCCCTGGCCCCGTCGGTGACCGGCGCGCCTTCGCTGGCCCTGGCCCCTTCGGTGACTTGTGCGCCCTGCATGGCTGTGGCACCCTCGGTGACCGTGGCACCCTCAGTGACTGTTGGACACTCGGTGACCCTGGCCCCTGCGATGGCCGTGGCTTCCTCGGTGGCCCCCGGCGGGCTGCCTCTCCTGGACCCCGACGTGAGCCCCCGGCCATCTCCTCCAGACGTGTTCGCCAGCTTCGCGCCACACCCGGCCGCCCTGGGACCCTCGACGCTCCTGGCTGAGCAGTTAAACGTGATCGGCAGTCGCAAGAAGAGCGTGAACATGACCGAGTGCGTGCCGGTGCCCAGCTCGGAGCATGTCGCGGAGATCGTGGGTCGTCAGGGTGAGTGGCTGCCGTCGGGGGTGCAGGGGCTCTGCTGGGGGAGAGAAGGGCAAGCTCTGGCTCATTCTAGTCCTATGTGGATGTGGCCCGGAGACCACGGGGCACGCCCCGCGTGGGCTATGGGCCTCTGGTGGATTCCTTGGCGCCTTTGTTCAAAGCTGCCGGCTGCTGCAGAAGTTGGGCACAGCCCAAGCTGAGGCCGCTGCCGCTGCCTTTGTCTGGGTTCCTGGGGACAACCACAGCCCGTGCGCCGTGGCTAGGGCACCTTAAGGCACAGGCCCCTCAGAGGCAGCAGCCGGGGCTGGGGGGGGTGGGTGCTCCACACCCCCCACCATAGGCTTGGGGCGGGGCCAGCTCAATTTGGTCGCCCAGGGAGGGTGCGCGGGTCAGGAGGGAAGTGTAGTAGCTTGGAAGGTGCCTCTCTCAGCACCCTAGCTCGGGGTCCAGACCGGGATGCTATCCGCGAGAAGAGGATTCTAGCCCTAGGCCGTACCCTGAGCTTGGGGATCTGGGGTTTATAGGAGAGCCTCCTGGATGCAGAAGCTCTCCATGGGGTGCACCCTCTCAGAGCCCATCTTGACAGGCTGACCCCCAGCAGGCTCAGGGTATAGGATCCAAGCTACCCAAGTCATGGGGGGTCCCCGCCTCAGGACTCCGGAGCTGGGGAGTGTCTCCCTTGCCCGCCCCATTGTTCTCTTTGTTTGAAAGCCAGGCTGAGATTCGCACGGTGACATCAGGCCAGCCGCTGCTCATTGGCCCTTGAGCTGCCGGGGCGGGCGGGAGGGTGGTGGGCAGTGCCCGGCCCTGCACACACCCACAAGCCTGGATGGGGATGGCCCCCAACTTTCTCCTGCCTTCCCTACCCACAGCAGCTGAGTCCTGGCTCATCCTCCCACACCCCGGACAGCGGGGAATCAACCCAGTTCTGATAACTTAAGGGTGGGGCTCGGGTACCCGTAGACCCTCTGTGAGCGAGAGGGATGTGGATGCTCTGAATTGCAAGGTCAGCTGTCACCCTCCGTCAGGCAGGGGACCCCCTCGCTGCCACCTCCCCCAGTGCCGGGTGGGTGGGGCAGAGCCAGTGCCTCTTGAGAATGGACTGAGCCTAGGGGCTCTCAGTGTGGAGTGGGCAAAGGAAAGGGGGAGGACCAGCCGCCAGTGAGCTGTCCCTCCCTAGACCCCGGGCTGGCTTCCCGCATCGCCTATAACTGTAAGGGACCGGTTTACCAGATTTGTTGGGAGTCTGTGTGGATGGGTGTCATCTTTTGTCCGAGAGTCTCCTGGCCGCTGCCTCTCCGCGGAGGTGGGTCCCACCAGAGTTGTCTGAATGTACAGACGGTTGCTCTGTGATAGGGGATCAGGTCAGACGTCCCAGGCTCATCAGTCCTAATCTGGGACCGGATTTTGGGGTGCCATCGGCAGCCAACAGCAAGGCTGGCCCTGAGTTCACCGCGCTACTGGGGTGGCCCCCGGGGCACTGAGCGAATGCTAAGTCCTGCTTCGATGTGGCGCGCAAGTGTCTACTGACTAAATGGGTCCAGACCCACAGGAAGGCCCCTGAATATGGCGGCCTTAGGGTCCTGTTATCTACCGTCCGCGGCTCCCAGCTTCCCCCACCCACACGCACCTGTCCTACTTGGGTTTCACTTGTGACACTGGCCGAAAGCAGCCTGGGAGGAAGTCAGGGCGGGATTCTGGAGGCAGGAGCTGAGGCAGGGGACTGCTGCTTATTGGCTTGCTCCCCATGGCTCGCTCAGCCTGCTCTCCTATAGAACCCAGGACCTCCAGCCCAGGGTGGCCCTGCCCACTGTGGACTGGGCCCTCCCGCAGGCCAGTCGGATAGAGGCAGTTGCCATCCAGCCCCTCTTCCCAGATGCACCTAGGTTTGTGTTGACACTGCATGCATGGATGCCCTTTGACCCCTTCCCTTGCCCTGCGTCGCTGTGCTCACCCCATTCTCCACCAGGGTGGTTCCCTGAGCTACTCACCTGTCAAATTCCCTATGCCCTCTCTCCCCTGATCTGCCCTCCCCACCTGACCAGCGCCACAGGGAACCAGGGCCAGCTTGCCCCCTAGCCCCATGCTGTCCCTGAATCCCTTCAGATGTAGAATGGGTTGGAGGGTATTTTTGGACCACGCCCCCAGCCCTTCACTGAGTGATCCTACGCCGGAACTCAACCCATGACCACGCCCCCAGCTCCTCACTGGGTGATCCTAGGCCGGAACTCAACCCATGACCACGCCCCCAGCCCCACTCTGGGGGAATTCTAGGCAGGAACTCAACCCATGACCACGCCCCCAGCTCCTCACTGGGGATTCTAGGCTGAGGCTCCACCTTGGCCACGCCCACATCCCCCTCACTGGAGGATTCTAGGCTGGAGCTCCACCCCCTGACCACGCCCCCCCAGGCTAGTGTCCCTCACTGCCCTGAGCCCAGCTTTTGTTTTTGGTTCGCAGCCCTGGCTGCCCTTCCCCTTGGGACAGCCCTCCCTCAGCCTCCTGAGAGCAGAGGTGGCCGGTCTGTGCCAACAGGCCGTGCTCCCTGGAGCCTCTGGGTCTGTAAGGCCCTACAAGGCTACGGTCCCCGCGAAGGCAGGTGGGCACGCCGAGGAGCTGTTGGCTGGAGTGGGGGGAGTGTTCTTGTCCTCATACTCCCCTTGTTCACGTGCCAGTCCCCGGCTGCCACGGCCTCCCAGCTGCACCGCAGCTCCTTCTGTGAAGCAGTCTAGGAGCCAGGCGGCCCTATTGCGAGCCCCCCAGTTTAAAAGCAGCTGAAGTGGGGACAGAAGACTCTACCTCTGGGGATCCACCGCACACTGCCCCTCCGTGGCTCCCGTGGATCGGAACAGAGGCCAGGGCAGATCAGGCACAAGCCTGGGGCGCGTTGGGGTCAGTGCAGAGACTCTAGGCACCAGCTCGTAATTGGGGTCCTCTGGAAGAAGACTGAGAGCAAAGCAGGGGGGACAGTCCTTCAGCCTCTGGCTGCACGCCCGTTTATGGGAGAGGCGTGACTTCCATTTACCAACGGATCTGTCCGACGGTGAGGCGCTCTTGGGCCCTCCTGGTTAGCCCTGCTCCTGCTGCGAGTCTGGGGCTCTCCTGGAGACGGGCAGCCCAAACGGCCATCCGCTGCCTCCTCCTGCTCCTGGGTAGCACCAGCTTTGCCTCCCAGAAGTCTGAGAACTTGCCAGGCACTCCAGGCCCCCTCCCCGGTACCCCCAGGCCGGAGGCTCTCTGGGTTTGGAATGGGGAGGTGTCTACAACCCAAAGGCAGAGGCCTGTGGAATGTCCCTGTGGGGTCTGAGACACGTCCACCTGGACTTTTGGGGTGTCCCAGAGTTATGACCCAGGAGTCAGCCACCGACCTGGGACCCCTTGGTAAGGAAAGCGTAGGTGTTCCCACCCTTTGCACCCCAGTCTGCTGCCCCCACCACACACCGGTGTCAGCCTCGGGGTCGAATGTAGCTCAGGCTGGCCTTTAAGTCACCGCATAAGGAGCCTTACTATCGGAGATGAGGCAGGAAGTCGCTGAGTACCCTGAGCTGACCTTGAACTTGTTGTAATCCTCCTGCCTCAGCCTCCCACGTGCAGGGAGTGTGCCCCACACTACCGTCAGGGACAGTAACCCACTGAGGACCGGGGCAGGCTCCCGACATCACTGCCGAATCCCTGTCACCCCGACTGTGGCACCCCAGCGAGGAATGGGGAGCGACACAGTCGGCCCTGGCTGGTGGGTGTGAACACCAGCTCTCCCCCATCGTTCCCGGGGGGGAGCAGATTCAAGGCACATGCGGCTGTCAGAGGACGCCTAGTGGTAGTCAGTTCTCTCCTTCCTGCTGATTTGAACTCCAGTCAGTTAGGCTGGCCACAGACCCCTCTAAACCCGCCAAGCCAAGAGGCCTCCCTACCCAGGCACTTGCTCTCCCCATCGTGGGAGATAGGTGCCCCCTCGAGTCCGGGCGCCCCGGGTCACCGTGTCCCCGTGTCTTTCCTAGGGTGCAAGATCAAGGCCCTGCGCGCCAAGACCAACACCTACATCAAGACGCCGGTGCGCGGCGAGGAGCCTGTGTTCATCGTGACGGGGCGCAAGGAGGACGTGGAGATGGCGAAGCGCGAGATCCTGTCGGCCGCCGAGCACTTCTCGCTCATCCGCGCCACGCGCGGCAAGGCGGGCGGGCTGCCGGGCGCCGCCCCGGGGCCCCCCAACCTCCCGGGCCAGACCACCATCCAGGTGCGCGTGCCCTACCGCGTGGTGGGGCTGGTGGTGGGGCCCAAGGGCGCCACCATCAAGCGCATCCAGCAGCGGACGCACACCTACATCGTGACGCCCGGGCGCGACAAGGAGCCGGTGTTCGCCGTCACCGGCATGCCCGAGAACGTGGACCGCGCGCGCGAGGAGATCGAGGCGCACATCACGCTGCGCACCGGCGCCTTCGCGGACGCGGGCGCCGACAGCGACTTCCACGCCAACGGCACCGACGTGTGCCTGGACCTGCTGGGCGCCGCGGCCGGGCTGTGGAAGGCGCCGCCGGGCCGCAGGCCGCCCGCAGCCACCGCGGAGCCCTTCTTCGTGGGCGGCCGCGCCGCGCCCCTGCCTGACGCCGCGGGCCCCTACGGCGCGGGGAACGGCGGCTTCTCGTTCGGCGGCGACGGCCCCGGCGCCCCGGGCACCCCGGCAGCCGGCGGCGGCGGAGGCGGAGGAGGCGGCGCCCCCGACGACTGCGACTTCGGCTTCGACTTCCTGGCGCTGGACCTGACGGTGCCCGCCACGGCCGCCATCTGGACGCCCTTCGAGCGCGCCTTCAACGGGGACCCGGGCGCGCGGCGCGGCGGCGGGGCGGGGGCGGCCGCGTCCACGCCGCGACACTCGCCCACGCTGCCCGAGCCCGGGCTGAGCCTGGAGCTGCCGCTCGCACGTCGGGGCGTCCCGGAGCCGGTGGGCGCCGCGCCCTGGAGACCCCCGCAGAGCGCGCTGCCGCCCTTCCCGGCGCCTTCGCCGCCGCCGCCGCCGCGTCCCCGCTGCCCGCCCTGGATGCCGAGGGCGGCCACAAGCCATCGCCGTCGTCGTCCTCCTCGACGTCGTCCTCGACGGCAGCAGCGAACTCGTCCGCGTCCGCCGCCGCCCCGGGCCCCCCCGCGGCGGCCCTGGCCCGCGAGTGCGTGGTGTGCGCCGAGGGCGAGGCCATGGCCGCCCTGGTGCCCTGCGGCCACAACCTCTTCTGCATGGACTGCGCCGTCCGCATCTGCGGCAAGAGCGAGCCCGAGTGCCCCGCCTGCCGCACGCCGGCCACCCAAGCCATTCATATCTTTTCCTAGCGCGCTCTTGATCTGGAGGGGCGCCCCGGGGAGGAGGAGGGGCCGGGCAGGGCCGGGCAGGGCCGGGGGGAGCGGCGGGCGGGGGGGCCCACGCGTGTCGCAAACAGCTTTAACTCGCGCAGCAGGCGTGGAGCCCACCAGCCCGAGGCCCAGCGTCCTTGACAAGTGACAGTATTTCCTGAGCCGGCGCCCACAGCCGGAGAAGCCTCTGTTTGCACTTTTTATTAAGACGCCCCTCCCCGTTCCCGGGGTGGTCTTAAAACAAAAAATAACACGATATTTACAACTCTCACTGCATTGAACAGTGTGCGTTCTTATAGAAACTTCCAGAAAAAGGCAGGGGGCTCCCCTCACCCCACCCCCGTGCGCGCACGCGCGCACACACACGCACACACACCCTTTTTTGGGGGCAAATATATACCATTTTGTACATCAGCCACGGGGTGGCCAGAGGAGGGTCCGGGGAGGGTATCTGAGGGTGTCCCGCCAACAAATTTATAACTTTTGGGGGGGGGAGGGTTTGTGTATTTTTTTGTTTCGTTTTGTTTTTTAAATTAAGATTCAGTGTTGCGGTTTTTTTTTTTGTTTTTTTTGTTTTTAAAAAGAAAAACAAGGTTTTTAAAGTTTTTTTTTTAACTGTTATTTTTACTTCATACTTCCTGTGTATATGTAGGGAATTTATATTAGATATATGTACTTTACGGAATAAATTTTAAGAACTAAAATATATTTTATTTTAAATAAAGCAAACGGACCTTTAATCTTTGACAGCTAAATCACTGATTATATATTTGCTGAACTGATTTAAGGGTTTAAAAAAAATTGTATCAAGAGTTTTATTTTTGGACTTGAGAGCCTTCTTAATAAAGTTGTTTTCCTATATGTAAGCGCTGGCGTCCACGTGGTGTGGGAGCGGGGAGACCCCGAAGACAGGCTGCGGAACTGTGCTTGGCTCCGTAGCCCCCCGGCTGAGATCCAGACTCCCACTCCTGACAGACGGTGTCCGGGATACAGAGGCTGGGGTGTGAGACACAGCTCGTCCTGGGGCCTGCCACTGTGGTCCCCCCACCATAATAATAGTCCCTTTACAAGTTCTGGCCCATAGGAAGGCAGGCTGTCCCTGGGAGCTGTCTGCCGGGTGAGCACGGGACCCACCGTCTACCCCTGCAGTCTGCAGATAGAGCGATTCAGCCCCTCTCACCCCAGGAACAGTCCTCGCCCCCCAGGGCCTCCAGGGCTCCCGCCGGGATGAGAAAGGACCCGAAAGTTGAATGGCTGCCGGTCAGCGGACAGCACCAATTAACTACAGCACCTGAGGCCTGAGATGCACTGACTACACAAGGGCCAGGGAGGGCGGGGTGGGGGTGTCCTGCGAGCCTCCCCTGGGTGGGTGGGGGACTCCGCCGGTGTCAGGCATGGTGACCCTGAGCTTCGTTGGGTGCTGAAGGCGCAGCAATGCCTGGACGGCAGTGTCTCCACCGCCCAGCTCAGCCTGCAGGAGGCCGCAGTCCCCAGGGTCGCCCCTCCCCCAGCCCGGCTTCCAGGACCTGGGAGGACCTGCTGGACCTGGCCGGTCGGGACAGCACACGCGCCCTCTATAGACGGGTCACCCGGGAGCTGGGGGCTGGGCGGTCTCTGCAGGCCTGAGGACCGGGTCCGAGGAGGAGGGACGGCTGTGCCCCACCTGGACCCCAGCACGAGGGAGGCTGAGGCAGGGGCATCAGGAGCGAACGGTGAAGCGAGCCAGCAGTCCCGGGACCCAGAAGGCCGCGCGGGCCTCAGCCTTGGAGATAACAGAATCAGACCTTCCGTCCCAACTCCAAGGCTTTGTCCCCACAGCCCTGAGCCGAGGTGAGCAGCAGGCCAGCAGGGGTGGGAAGTGGCCCCGGGGTGACCTGGGCAGAGGACTCTGGCCCACTGCCAGGCCTGTGGGGTGAGTGACAGCACCCACACCCCAACAGCACCCACACCGCCACGGTCAGAACAGGAAAGGAAGGAAAGTGCCCCACCAGAGCCCAGGGACTCAGACACAGGACGTGGCACATGGCAGCTGAAAGGGACCCTCAGGACAAGGGGACCTGGGCGGAGAGAGTCCAGGTGGCACCTGGACCCTGGGCACCCCGCTGTGGGGAGCTGGGGTGTTGGGGGGCCATGGCCCCAAGCCCACCTTATTTCACTTACATTTCAAGGCTTCTTTCTTTGACTTTTAGGCTTATGGATGTGCCTGCGTGTGTGCAGGCCGTGGTGGCGCATACCTTGAATCCCAGCACTCGGGGTGGGGGGCTGAGGTGGGGACAGAGACAGGTGTGAGTTCGTGGCCAGCCTGGTCTACAGAGTGAGTTCCAGGATGGCCAGAGTTACAACAGAGGAACCCTGTCTCGGAAATATACGTATGTTATTAGGTATTTTATAAAATAATTTTCTTTGCTATTTTATGTGCATAGGCATTTTGTCTGAATATCTGTGCACCACGGACATGCAGTACCTGGACCAGAGAGGGGGCGTCGGGTCCCCTGAGACGAGTCCTGTGGGCCTGGGAACCGCACCCTCGGTCCTCCGGGAGCCCCGGGGCTCTAACCCTGAGCGCCTCCCCAACCCTCTATTTATTTTAGGTTTTTTTTTCTTTCTTTCTCTCTCTCTTTTTTAAGGCTCTCACCATGTGACTCCGGCTGCTGACTCAGACTCACTGTGTAGACCAGGCTGACCTCTAACGCAGAGATCTGCAGTGTAACCTTACGATGGCAGGTCACCATGAAGACCATGAGGCATTTCACCGTCCTCGACAGTAGGATCCCGAGCATCTTCACTCAGGTGTTTGATTCTTTCAGAACATTTCAGGTACAGATCATTAGCAATCCAACAT
>JAMJFZ010003923.1:0-92050 GCA_026225945.1 Cricetomys ansorgei
AAGCATTCCGGTCATTTATACAACACCTGGAACTGTTGGTTATTTCTAACTTTTTGTTTTGTGGGCCAGAAGGGTTTTTGTACCACTAGATGGCAGATTCTTCCAACAATTACTAGACTTAAGACCCTTAATAAACCAATTCTAATTCTTGAAATCCTTTTTTCAGTGTGACTCCTAACATGATTTCATCAGCATTACATAAGGTTTTGGTACTGAGGGGCTTGCATTGTCTGTCTGTCCTTTCCACAGGCAGCTGTGACTGCCTTTCTTTGCTGCCCCTGTTCTTTGCCCACTTCCCTTTATTCAAGCTCCAGTTAATTCAACCTCTCCCCCTTCCTGTGTGGTGGTGTGTGTGAGTGTGTGTGTGTGTGTGTGTGTGTGTGTGTATTTTTACCTACCAGTCACCTTACCTTTATTTTCTGGTACCCATGTTCCTCCTTTAACTTTCAGAATTAGAGTATTAGAGCTGGAACAGCTTTCATCAGTCATTGCTTAAACCCTTCATTTTTCAGGTGGGAGAACTGAAGCTTAGAGAGGTTAAGCCAAGGACAAAGACTGAATCTTATCTTTGTGCAGCTGTAGCTCCTCACACATCCAACCTAGATAGATGTGTCTTGAGTGAAACACGCTGGGTAAATGCTGTAAAGAGTACAGAGATGAAGTGGCTCCAAGTGCAGAGATGAAATTTTGACTTGACTAACTGTTGCAGTGGGTCATGCAAAGTGCTTAAGGAAGTGAGCTGCACTCCCTGCTCCTGCTAGCTCTGGAGGGGCTGGAGGCACTCACTGTATTTCTTATAGTTCTCTGCACGCTGTTATAACCTGAGCTGTGCTTCTGTGCAGCATGCTCCCTTGGCTTGAGTGATGTCACTTCGCCTTCTTGTCTGTCTGGGAGCTTTTCAAAGCCTGCTTCCTTGTGAAGGCCTCCTTGAGGTTTTTCCCCATGCACTTAATGTGCTTGTGATGCCGTTTTGTACCTAGCTCTAAGGTTGCTGCCAAGGGTCTGTGCAGCAGTAGTCAGTGGTTACCAATGGTTACTAATAATTCCATCTGTGATGGATGGGTCCATGCTCATTTCCACATAAGAATATGTCCTAAATGCTGTGGACATAAGGATGTACAGACAGGCTACTGTACATGATCCTAATTAACTGTGAAATGGAAGAGGTCAAGTACTTACTGATGTCAAGAGAATGTCTGACATTCCTTCAATTGCTTAGTGAATACTTTGTGTGTAATATCAATTAGAAAGACATATCTATACTTTCTACAAAGGTATTTGATCTTCATACCCTGACTCCTAGAATCATGATAGTTTCTGGTAATTCCCATATAATTTTATGTTGAAAATTATGAGGAAAGATAGTCTCCCCCCAACCACCTTTTTTTGTGTGAAGGAAATCGTATTTTTCTTTGTATGTGCAGTGGCACTGCCATGTCTGAAAAGCACTGTTTTGTAGCATCCTTTCACTATCTCTGGCTCCTGCAGTCTCCCTCTCCCACACTGGCCCTCCCTCTCCCACACTGATCCCTGAGCCTTGGGGAGAGGGTGTGTGATATAGATGGTCCAATTAAGGCCAAGCACTCTATCATCTCTTATTTTCTGTACTTTGACTAGTTGTGAATTTCCATGTTAATTATCAGCTTCTCTGATGAATATTGAGAGCTGCACTAATATATGAGTATAACGGTAAGTATTTAGGGTACATTTTTATACTCTCCCCATTTAGCTGAATAATAGCAGTGAGTTTTCCCCTTGGGGTATGACTACCCATTCAGCATGGTTTCTTGGCCCAGTGAACAGTATTAGATATGAGTTCTTTTCAGCAGCTGAGACTACATGTACAAGATCAAGTTATCCACAGTTCCTGCATGGATGAGAGAGGGGCTCATAAAGTCCTACCCACAGATGAGGAGCTATTGGCAGTTGATGGCTACTGGGAGAGGGAGAGTCGAGTTTGGAAGTGGCCTGTGGTAGGCTGTCCATTTTCTAATGGGTGGCCTTATACCCATGCACATACTTGCAGTACTATGCGTACTCAGTGGGTTAAAACGAGTACATGAATTTGGGAGGGAAAAGTGTTGATGAGGGTATGGGAGGAGTTGGAGGGGAGTGAGGGTGGATGGTTTAAACACTTTGCATTTGTGTATGAAATTATCAAAGAATAAAAAAAAATCTACTTAAAATAAGGTGAAGAAAGGAAAGGAAAGCAGCTTTGTGAATAGTGTGGTTTAGAATTTTATTTATAAGTAAAAAATTTAACCTTATATATTTATATAATTAAAAATTATATGAATATATTTATATGATATGATTGTCATTTGTATGACAATTTTAAGTGTGACTTTGAACTTGAGCACTCAGCTTTGCCTGTGCCCTAAAGGTGAGTCTTCTTGGTAGGGAACTTAATGCAGAGAATGACATGAGTGCTATAAATTATTTTCTACCATATTGCCTGTTTGTTGACTTAATTTTTGTAAAAATCTAACAACCATTTAATTGTAGTCAGAGAATGACCATGCTATCACCATTAATTTTCTGCTTCTTTTCTATATTTAACTCTCCAAGAGGCAGCTTTCATGATTTTATTAATTTTTTTTCATTTTATTTTATTTGTATGGAGATGTTTTACCTACGTTTGTGGCTATGCACCGTGTGTACACAGTGTCCGTGGAGGCCAGAAGAGGGTGTTGGAACATTTTAGGATTGGAATTGTGAAGTGCTATGTGGGTCCTGGGAACTGAACCCGAATCCTCAGGAAGAACAGCCCGTGCTCTAAACCTCTGAGCCAGTCTAGCTTTCATGATTTTAGTGTGTGACCTTTCATTATATTAAAAAAAATATTTTCCCACTTTACATTGTAAATGCCACCACACTGATAATGATGATCATTTCTTTGTCCATAAACCTCACCATCCCTAAACATTTGTACTGTAAATGTAATCTCACCAGTTCATAAGACTTGCTATGTCTCTAAACCTTTGAGGGGAGTTGCTACAAATCTGCATATATGTTCTTTAGATTTCTTTTATGCCCTTCCATTGCTTATTTCTTCTCTGTTCATTATTCCTTTGGACTGGTGGGAGAGTTGTATATCAGTATAAAATATAAGTCCTTTATACTGATATGCTCTTAGTTTTATATGCTGTAAACTTCCCCCATTTATGATTTTTTATTTGTAAATACAAGTTTTAAAATTTAAGTCAAATCTTCCTTCAAATATGTATATAAATATATATGACACACACATATATAATATGTATATATTTAGTTTTTAGCTCACTATGTATAACTCAAGCTGGCATGGAACTAGCTGTGTAGCCAGGCTAGCCTCAAATTTGCTATCCTCCTGTCTCAGCCTCTGGAATGTTGCTGTTACAGAAATGCATCATTGGCTAGGGAGGATGTCTTAATGATATAAAGGCAGGAAAGTACTTTCAAGTCAAGATGCACAAAACCCAGCTTGGCAGGTGGACTGTCTGAAGTGGGCTGAGTTGGTTCTTTTCTCTCCCATATATACTTTATGTTTGCCTTTAGTTTTATTAATTCAGTGTGTTCAGTTCAATGATGAATTCTGTTAGTATTTTCTTTGAAAGTGTGTATACTTTCTGTATTAACTTAAGAGGAGTTCCTGTCTTTAGCATGTTGATTTGATTTCTTTATTCAAGTGTCTCACTTGTCTTTCTTTTTTTTTAAAAATAATACTCTTATTAATAAATTGAGTTTTATATAATGTATCTCTATTACACCCTCTTCCCATTCCTCCCTTATCCACCCTCTTGTCTTGTACCCTCAAAAAAAGAATAAATACAAAAGAAAGAAAGAAAAAAAATTAAATCCAGCTAGTGTGGCAGCAGTATGGATCACGGATCAAGCGCATCACCACAGTTCCTGGAGGCATCAGGCTGCTCTGATGATGGATACTCACCTGGCCCATACTATCCCAAGACCAAGTACAACGAAGTTCGACCCCAAGTTGGACTTAAGTGCCCAAGTCCAAAGGCATCCAGGCTTCCAGCAGGTACCTGGACACCAAGCAGGCACCCTGATATCTTGCAAGCATGAGGCTATCCTTCAGGCTCTCAAATATCCTGCAGGTACCTGGATGTCCTGCAGGCACCAGGGTATCTCACAGGTGCTCCGACATCATGCAGGCCCTGGGCCAACCTGCAGACACCCAGACATTACATAGGCACTCTGATACCACACAGGCACTTGAACATCCCACAAAGACCAGGGCATCCTGTCAGCACCTGAACATTCCTTCCTCTCCACTCAGCCCACTGACCTTCCTTTCCAAACATTTTTAATTCACAAAGTTCCTCCCACCTAACTAGGCACCAGTGTTGTTCTCCTGGTTCACGAATATGTAAGGAACCAGGATTGACCTGAATGAATGTGATAGGCAGCTTCCAGAGCCCTGTTGGATTTTGCTAACTGCCCCACTGCCATCTTGAGTTCTGTCTGTGGTTCTGAACCTCCATCCCAGACTCTCCTCCCAGCCTTCCTCCTCCATACCTTGGGTAGCACCTGTGGGATGAGTGGGGGCCCTGGCCTGTCAGGTAGCTATGGTGCCTGGCAGGCCTACTCCTTCGTCTCTCTGTTGTGGTTTCTGCCTTACTTCTCTATTCCTGACTCTCCACACTCTATGCTATACAGGTGGACACACAGGCTAGCAGGCTGAATCTGCTGGCTGAACCCGTGGGCCAAGGGGAGCGTCTCCTCTCACCCTTGCAGGCGGCTATTGACATCACAGGCCTGCCTAGAGGAGGTGCTGCTCCATCAGCCTCCAGTCCTGGCTCGCCTACAAGTCATGGTCCTACCACTAAATCTTTTAAACCACTTCGGAATTTTATAACTCTCTTCACTGGACCTGGTACCAATGTAGCATCTCCTGTTCCATGAACACCTGAGGGCCTGTGGGCGACTTGATTGGAAGGTGGTGGGCAGGGCCTAGAGCCCTGACAGACTCTGCTCGATGCTCCACCGCCATTGTGAATCCTCGTATCTCACTTTTATAATGGTCATTTGAAGAGTTTTTGCTGATGGACTTTTCTCTACCACACTCTTGCCTTCACATTGTCATGTGTTCTTTTTAATCAGCGTGGGACCCCACCTCCCACTATTCCCATTGCCATGGCCTCTCTTCCCACCTTAAGTACTCATTTGTTACTGCTGAAACCTGGCAAGAGGAAAGTCTGTCATTTTTGGAGACCGGTCTCCGTAGTTCCTGTGTCCATTCTGTGCTGTTTAAGGAGGATGTAGGACCTTTCCATTTGCAAGTCACTCAGTAAACATTTACTGAGTGTATTGTGCCGGGCCGGAGACTTGCCATCGGCTGGCTTTATTCTGTTGCCATGGCTTTGCTGGTGGAGCACTGTTCCTTTGTGTCAGACGGCTGTGCGGCAGGCCTCCGCCAGGTGCCGCGGTCTCTGGGACGCCCCTTCTAGGTGCCTAGGTGCCGCGGTCTCTGGGACGCCTCCGCCGGGTGCCGCAGTGCCGCTGTCTCTGGAGGGCTTGTTTTCTCAGCCAAGCAGCGCTGGCAGCCCGCTGTCATTTTCATTCTCACAACACTTTCAGCTTGGCTCCGAGTCAATACTGTGCACCTCATGAATCGATAGAGCGATGAAAGAGTTAGTGTAATGAATTGGAATTGACGTGTGTGTGTGTGTGTGAGATTTTTGCATGTGTCTTGAAGAAACGAGGCCACTTATTTTATATACTCTCAATGTCTGAATTTTGTTGGTCACATCTTTGTATTGCCATTCAAAATACTTATTATTTCCTATGTATTTTGTCGAAATTGGTAGTTAGGGTTAGAGTGATAATTCAACTTTATCTATAAATAAGCCTTTTTAAGGGGGAAATATTAACTAACTAATTTGCACAGAGTGAACGCTCCAGGCAAGCACTGTGCTATCATTGTGACTGGAGACCAATGTATCTTTGGCCTTGGTAAATGAGCGTAATGCTGTTTCATCTCTGAGGATGTGCCTGGAGTAGAAATAGTCCAAACAGGTTGCTTTGAGCCATCCTCTCAAACTGTTCCCTCTTGATGTTCTGATGTGAGCTAGTTAGCACCACCTGGAAAAGCATCAGGAGAAAGAACCTGAATGAAGGCTGAAGTTGTATTTCTTTCAGCGAGGTACTTACTTGACTTGATACATTTTTGAGTTAGGATAAGCTCTCAGGTGAGACATTGAACGATTTTTATTCAGTTTTAGAGTTCTTAGATTTTCTTCTCTCTCCTTTCCTTCCCTTTCTTCCTCCCCTCCCCTCCCTTCTCCTCCCCAACCCTCCTTTCCCCCATTTCCCTCCCTCCTTCCTTCCTTCCTTTCTTTCTTTCTTTCTTTCTTTCTTTCTTTCTTTCTTTCTTTCTTTCTTTCTTTCCTTTCTTTCTTTCTTTCCTTCCTTCCTTCCTTCCTTCCTTCCTTCCTTCCTTCCTTCCTTCCTTCCTTCCCTCCCTCCGTCCCTCCCTCTCTCCCCCCTCTCTCTTTCTTTATTTTTTTTCTTTCTTTCTCTCTTCTTCCTTACAGTTATTGTTACCCAGTTCAGAAGCACATTAGGAAGCAGTTGCTAGATGAGGATCACTATCCATGGAATTGGAGTCTGATAAATCCCCTTTATTTTGGATTGGAAATGAAACACAGTGTGCTTTAATTTTCTAAGGCTCCTCTAACACACCATCATGAGCTTGGTGGCATAACACACATTGATCTTATTGATTTTAAATGGTCAAGGGTTGAAATGAGCATTAGTAGTCAAATCAAGGTGTCAGCAGGACTGTTCTGGTGGTTTCTAAGTGCTCTGAATTCTCTGGCTTATTGCCCTTTCCACTTTGAAAGCTGGCCATGCCCAGATTTTTTCCCACATTACATTCCCACATTGAACCTGATGCTTTTGCTTGCTTCTTCCACTCCTAGGATCTTTGTGATTACATGTGTCCTTCTGGAAAAGCCAAGATAATTTCTCCATGAGGGCAGTTGATTGGCAGCCTTACTTCTCTCTGCTGCCTAGCACAGAAGGTATACAGAAGAAATGGGAGACAGGTGCCCCTTCTTACAGTAGTGTAGTTCTTTTTGACAATCCTTGGATGTGAACCTGTACTGGACTCAAAGGTGAAATATTGAGTGGTCCTTATGTGATGTCACGAGCTATTGATATTTGTAATTTTATAATATTTAATTATCTTTAGCTAGCATGGTGGTACATGCTTGTAATCCCATGATTTGTGAGGCATGGTCAGGAGGATTGTGAATTTGAGATCAACCTTGGCTATATAGTGTCTCAAAGTGGAGGCAATTATAGTTAATACAGTTATATGATTCATTTTTTTAATATGTTAGGTCTAAGGAGCTTTATGAAGTGGTGCTGTCTAAAAAGAAACTTAAAACTTTTTAAGTTTCCAGTTTCCTTAGAGTATAGCCCACAGGGGGAAAAAAAGCCTGTCAACAAAATGGGAGCTTTGTTTTGGTGGAGGCTTTGTTGGTTTTGATATAAAAGGTTTGACAGTGTCCTGTCACTTGAAACAGTGGTAGATGATGTGGGCACAGCACCATGTGAACATGGTTCAGGAAACCTCTTTTGGGAAATTTATTTCTCCCTTAGGTATTTGGCAATTTCTAAAGCATGGAAACACTTTTTGTTACTATTACTATTAATTTAATCATTAAGAACTGCGTGGATTCTCGTTATTAACAACAGATAACCCACTGACAATGGATGTTTTCCTGTTAATGTGTCAAAACTTTACCTTGGTTTTTATTATCGCTTGTTTATTTACTAATTATTATTTGTGTGTGTATGTGTGCATACATGTGTCATGGATGTGTGTGGAGGTCAGGCAACAACTTTGTGGAGTCAGTTTTCTTCCTCCTTTACTTGGGTTCTGGGGATTGAACTCAGGTCAGCAAGCGCTTTTACCCACTGATTATCTTCATTGCCCTACCTTGACGCCACTCCCTCCTTTTAAATAGAAATGATTGTGAGGTCTCCTGTGCAGGACCCTGCCAGATGTGTCAAACCTGATTTAGCTTGCAAAAAATGGCTGCCCGGTGCCCACTGTTAACCAACGTAGTTTTGCAGTGACTACATAGTATTATCTTTTGCTGTTCAGTGTTTGCTAGGCTGTTGCCCTCCTAGTAACTGGCCTGTAACATGCTAATAGAGTATGGCAGACAGAAGCGAACCATTATAACATGTCGCTCACCTGATTTTACTTCTGAGCCGTTATGGCCATATTTTTTCCCCATTGAGCACATCCAGGTGCTGCCATGTCTTTCTAAGGCTGCAGCTGTGCCACATTGTATCAGGTATGGTGTTGGCAGTACCGCATGTGTATCTTGGTAAAGTGATATGACTGCCATTAATGCTTGCTAGGGTTGATAAACACAGGGTATGCAGAATGTAAAGGCAACTTGAAGACATTTTTCATTTTTCTAAATTTCTATATGAGTTTAGGTGCACAAGTGTTTATTCTTTACTTCACTACCAGTGAAGGTGAAATTCGAATTGAAAGGCCATTAAGTTTTCTTTCTCAAATACTAATCATCTAGGTTTAATGACAGCAATTTTAGCTTTCATGTAAAGGTGACTATTTGTATACTCTTTGTTTTTTGTTTTCCTGTTCATATTTGTAATTTGTTAATTCTGTTCTTGTCATTTTTAGACTTTTACTGGTTGGAGGATGTGAAACCGCTGAACTGGGCATTTCCAAAGCTTCCAGTTGTGGCCTTTCTGCGTGGAGAGTCCTTTCAGGCTCACCATACTATAAGCATGTTACTAATGGTGGAGACAGGGTCAATGAGGTATGCATTAGTACGATTAGCTCGACTGCTTTCTAATTGGACTTAGTCAAAGAAATCTTTATAACATGTAATCAGAAAAGATTGTCTCAGAAAATGGAGATTATCAAATATGGTAAAGTATTTGAATTTAATTTGGTTTCCCTTTTCAGATGTTAGAAAAATAACCTAGGTCTGATGAGGTGGCTCTGCAAGTAAACCTGTTTGCTTTGCAAACCTGGCAACCTGAGTTCCTTACCCAGAATCCACCAAAGGTTATAAAGTTTGAACTGATTCCACCGCTATCCTCTGACCTTTTCTTGAACATCCTGGCTCACACACCTTGATGTGCACACACATAGACATACATGTGCATACGTACAAATAATATACAAAAATGAAGCAACAACAACTCAGTCTAGCTATTTTCTCATTTAGATGTTAACATTATTTAATAAGCTGTTTCTGTTCTGGCAACTACTTTGCGTGCTTTTACCCCATGCTAGCTCACCTTCAGTGTCCTTTCAGTTGCTACTCTGATTAGCCCAAGTCAGTTAACAAGCAAGTGAGAATAATTAAGTATTCTGGTCTGGGCTACCTAGCTAGCAAGTGAAGATTTAGAGTCCCAGCTCACAGAAGTTCCCTAGTTCACATTCTTTACTACCATGGTATGCAACCCTCCATGCTTATATAGACTTTTTACTGATGCAGTCATTTATTGGACCTCTATCTTGTGTTACACACACTTTTTTTTTTTTTTAGCCTTTTACTACTGACATATTATCTGAGATAAATAACTTGAGGAAGAAAAGTTTATTTTGGTTTGTAGTTTTGGAGATTTCAGCTGATGGTGGATTGGTTCTATTGTGGCATAGTAGTTCATGATGGGGTCAAATGATGGAAGAGGGTGTTTGCTTCATGGCCTCTGTGAGAGGGAGGAAGGGGAGAGAGGCACAGGGGGAAAGTGCGTAAGAGAAAACATGAACTTGAGATGAGTGCCTGCCCCCATGTGTCTATAGGGAGGTGTGTGTCCATTGATCTGCCTTCCTAATGTCCTTTACAACACCACCTTCTGAAGTTTGTCCCACCTCACAATAGCACCACCTCTGGCAAATAGCCTTTAACACATGGACCTGTAGGGACCTTCCAGTTCCAAAGTATAGTGATATCTGATAGTCTATAGTGTTAGTGCAGGATAGGCTGTGCTGTGACAATCAATAAATATGTCACATAAATATAAGTATAATATTAAATATAAGTATAAATATAATACATAATACAAATATAAGTCACATAAATAAGCAAATAAGAAGTCCTATAATTTCTGTGGCTTGCCACATCAACATTCCTGGCAAGTCTACTGTTGCTGCTCTGTCTTCTTTGGGGCAGCTTGAAACTGATGATTAAACAATCCATGGAAGATGACTTCTTGAGGTTCTACTGCCTCAGCTGCTGGATCTAGGAAGGTTGAGAGGAATTAATGGTGGAACTTTTATAGGCTTATTCCAGGAAGTGACACCATTTTTGTTCTTTTATTGTAAATTGTATAAAAGTAGCACTTCATCGAGGTTATGCACCCTGTACTTAGTGTGTGCCATTAGTAGTGAGCAGTTAGGCTGTAACAAGGAAACTAAAGAGAAGTGCAGTATAAGGGAATATGTTAGACTTCTTGTTGTCATAGTAATTGTATTTGTCTTGTTATTTTTCTTAAAATGTATTGATTTGAAAATAATCTTCCAAAGTAGTGAATGGTTTGGTATTGAAAAAGATTCCTGAGAAAGTGCTTTTGAGAAGAAATCTTAAGCAGTTATGGTAGTCTTCCATTTTTATTGTTGGAATTGACCTGCACTGATATATGTAATTATGATTTAACCCAGCAAAGTAATAATTTTTAAAAATGATACCAACTTACTGTTTTATGTGGCACCAAACCTTAAGTCTACTGATATTTGTAGCTCATCTTACAGCGTACTGCTTTTTTTCTTCCATTCATGATACATCCACTTGCTTTCCCACTTGGCGTTTTTCTCTTCAGAAAAGAGAGGGGAGGAGACAGTTTGTGTTTTTAGCCCCCTTTCTCAGCCCTGGAGCATCCGGCCTATGGGAGTTAACAAGTGAAAATAGGCTTAGATCAGATTCCCCCTTACAGCATTTCTCCTCTTATTAGAATATCTGCACACTCAGTGTATGCCAATATGACTGTTACTTGTGAGTAGGAATTCTTTGTATATATTGGGCATTTTATTTCTTATCTTAGAAATGGTCACATTATTTCATGTTTGTGAAGAGATCAGAGTCACCATTTTGTGGATTGAAGAGACCAGAGACCCCATTTTGTGTACATGCTCAGGTCCTGGTTCTAGGCCTAGTTTGGGCCTGCATGTATGTGCTCAAGCCCCTATCTGGGCCTAACCTTGCAGATTAGTAAATCCCAGGGACGGGCCATTAACAACACCCCCCCACTCCCGTTAAAATTATCTCCTCCAGCCAGGTAGCCCCAAGGCCATAAAACCAGATGTCTTAACTCTAATGACTAATTTACCAGGTGTAGCTCAAGAATGTGGACAGTTAGCCACTCGGGCACAGGCCAATCAACAAAAAACATTCTTAACTGCATCTCTGTTCGCCAATTAGAAACCAGACTACCTCCCCTATCTGGAAACCCACTTTTTCTGTCAATAAAAGAAGCTGTAATTCTTTGTTCGGGGTCGGCCATCTTCCATGGTCACTGTGTCTTTTCTGTAGCTTGAAATTTGTGCAGATAGATGAGTGTGGAGGACACAAGGAAGGAACAAGCGGGCAGTGGGGTCTGTGGCACAGCAGTAATGAGGGCATCTGTACAGAGCGGCCCTGCAGGGGGCTCTTGGAGTGCCGTCCCATGGCCCCCAGGCTCCTCTGGGTTCTTGTGGGCTTCCACTGTGCTTCTTTCTAAATGCAGTATTAGAAAGTGCTCTGCTGTGTATAGTCCTTCTGTCCAGAGCCCAGGGGCTCTGATATTGGCTTCTCTTAAAAGAAATTGCTTGTCCACTGACAAACTAAGTGAGGAAAAATATTGAATTACAGATTGAATGCTCAATTGTATGATTGACTTCTTGAAATGCTGCAAATGTATTTTGATTCCATTAGTAGCTTTTAAATGTGTCTTGCAGCTAAGCTTACAGTTCTTCTACATAGCCTTTCCCACCTCAGAGTAATTTGAGGTTATAACATTTTCCCCTTTCATCAGGTGGTGGATGCTGCACTTAGTGGGCCTCCTCGCTTAGTGCTTGTTAAAGGTTGCTCATGTGTTAGGTAGATATTGATTGGAAAAAATTTGATCACGTGTATATTCCAGTCTCCCACAGGCTGGCGGGTTATAAAAGAGACTATGCACAATTCAATATATGCATTAATCAATGTTTCCAGATGAATGTTACTAGTGTCCTGTATTCAACATGGCTTTACTTATTGCTAACATTGAGTTATTGTTCCAAGTATTAAGACTATAAAGGTACTAATGTAGCTATCTCTACAATGAGTACAATAAACTGTAACAGCACCCAGTTAGAATTCAATAACTGAGGCAGAGAATAGACACGGGCTCTGGAGTCAGGAGGCTGATATTGGAATTCCAGTCCCCCACACCCCTTTTGCCACTTGTGTATTCAGTCTTTTGCAAGGATCCAATGAGGCAATCTATTTGAAGGCTGTTGATAAACTCCTAAGACAGTATACATGGTAATTATTTTTGCCTACTTGTACTTTTAAGATCAAAATCTGGATAAGGAAATATAAAAATGAACAAACGTCCAATAAAGTTTTGTCATTGTTGGTGGTTCTTTCCCCAGCGTGTATTATACTGTGGAAATAATATAGGGCCTCCTTCTCTGAAAAGATAGATGCAATCAGAATACTTCCATGGAGTTCTGTAGCCTGCCCAGCGCCTGTGTGCAGGCCTTGCCTGGCTGCTGCTGCTGCAGGTGCCGCCCTTCAGCTTCTCCTGTTTTTCCCCACTTCCTCTCCTGCTGTTTTCCTTTCAGTTTCTTCTCATAATGCCTGACTGTAGCTCAGGCTGAGCTGGAATTCACACTCTTCATTTTGGTCCATCCTCCCAGGTACCGAGATTACAGATGTGCCAATTTTTTGATCTTTTTTTTTTTTAAGCTATTGCGTTTTTAATTTAAGGCAGTTTTATTTTATTATTTAGTTTTTGTTTATTTTATTTTATTTTATTTTTCATTTTTTTTTTCTTCTCTCATACAGTACATCCTGGCTGCAGCCTCTCCTCTCTCCATTCCTTCCAGCTGCACCTCCCTCCTCTCTTCCCTCTATCTTAGATCCATACTCTCTCCCCTTCCCCTTAGACAAAAGCAGATCTCCCAGGTCAAAACTAAACCAGGCACAAGCCCCATATCAAGGCTAGACAAGGCAACTCAGCGGGAGGGAAAGGGTCCCAAGGGAAGGTAAAAGGGCTGCTAATTTAAGGCCGTTTAAAAAAAAAAGTTTTCTACATTCTTAAATTCTTACTTAAGCACATTAAGTTTACTTAAAGCATTATTTTTAGTTTCCTTGTTTCTTGGTTGTTTCCCCAGGGGTAATCTACCCATGTTTAGGTGTGTGAATTTTTGTCTTTTGATTTTCTTTTCTTTCAACTTTATAGAATTTATTAATTTTTGTGTTTTCTGATTTTCTACAAGACATTTATAAGTCCTTCTTCTGTTCACTGCAATGATACTGGGATGTTTTCCAAGATTCTGAGCTTCCTGGTACCCTGTTGTCGGTGGACTGAAGTTCCAGTGCTCTGTAGATGCTTGCTGGTGGGAAGGGTTGTGGACTCTGGAGACAGGGCTCTCTCTTGTCTTGCAGCATGCTCATGTCCTTTGCTTCTTCTATCCTCAATATTTCTGTTGTCAAGATGTGCTTCTTCCCCTTTACACTGTTCTTCCTCAGAAGCTGTGTGCTTGTCAAATTGCTCCTTCAAAGCACAGAGATACTTGTTGACATGGACGCTCTTTTGGTGTTTTCAAACTCCAAATAGACCTGATATTTTTGGACTGTAATTAGATGGACCTTTGCTAGTTTTCCTTGGTTGTCTTCTTTTGGGCTCTGCAGTACTTTCTCCATCTACCTTGCTTATCACCAAGCAGGAGAATGGATATGACACACTGGAATTTGGTAATTTTTCTCTTTTTATATAAAATTATTTTGAAAGTAGTTGTTGTTGTTATTATTATTATTATTATTATTATTATTATTATTATTATTATAGGTCTTCAAGTTAAGCCAATTGTGTGGTTCTCATTTAGATTGTTTTCTTTTTCTTGTACTCTATTTTTTTTTTTTTTTTTTTTGGAGCAAATACTGGGAGATTTGTAGATAGTCCATCACTGATATCTTCAGCTGTTCAGAAGCTCTGGTAGCTTAATTGTTAACTTTATTTGCATAGTAAGCTCCGTGTGTGTGTGTGTGTGTGTGTGTGTGTGTGTATGTTTGTCTGTGTGAGTTTATATACTTGATATGTGAGTATACAGTGTCTGTGGAGACCAGAAGAGGGTGTTGCAACCCCTGGAACTGGAGTTACGAGTGACTGTGAGCTACTGTGTAGGTGCTGGGAACTGAACCTGTGTCCTCTGCAATGGCAGTAAATACTCTTAATACTGAGCCATCTCTCTGGCCCCATTGCTTTGTTTTGTTTTGAGTTTTTGAGACAGGGTGTCCTACTTAGTTTAGCTGGCATGGTACTTACTTTGTAGTCTCTAGGATAGCCTCATACTTAACGATAGTCCTAAGTATGAGCTACCATACTTAGCTTCCATTTTGCTCATTTCAATATGGAGTAAAATTCATATAGTACAAAATCAGTTATTTAAAAGCATACAGTTTAGTGATAGCTTAGACCTAGGAAAGAATTGCTGGGTCATATGCTAACTTTGTTTTAGTTTGAGGATCTACTAAACTTTTCCACAGTGGCTGTATTATTTTATAATCCCCAAATCAGAGCATGAGTGCTCCAAATTCTGTACATTCTCAATAACACCTTTTCCACTTCAAAAATTATAGTCATTTCTTTTTATGTTTTAAATATTGGTTTCTACATTTTTTTTCTTTGTAATTTGAAAGAATAGGTTCAGTTCCAAATGAATAAAGTTTCTATGGGAACTTTTTTTTTTCATAGTGATATTAAGATAGATGTCAACCTTAGCCTAAGCTAAGAGCATGCTGTGGTTCTAACTTGCATATACTGTGGTAGACATTTGCCTACTGAAGAAAGCATTTGAATGGCTTTGTCTTGTAAGACCTTACCACTTGGTAGATTCCCCTGCCCTATCAGACTATCATCAAGATCCTTGGCACTTGTTGGATTTACTTGTTTGTTTGTTTAACTTTTGAGACAAGGTCTCACTATGTATCCCTGACTGGCTTAGAACTTGCTTTGAAGACCAGGCTGGCCTTAAACTCACAGAGATCCACCTGCCTCTGCCTCCCGAGTGCTGTGATTAAAGGCTACTTATTTATTTTTTGTTTTTGCATTAACCTGACACTGGGCTACGGGGCTTGGCGGCCGTGCTGAGGCTGCACCCTACTTTCTGTTACTTTACTCTCACTCGTGCGGCGCTCCTTCTCTTCACCAAGCTGCACCCTTAGCGGTTTTCTTAACTATTTTTGAAAATACTTGATTTGCTATACTTTTCATTCCATGGTAAAAGGCTTTTTGATAATGAAAAAACATTCTATTAATCTTTCTTTATATGATATACCTTAATTTTATAGGTTCCAAAAACGCTGGGATTATTAAAGCTGTTAAGCATCAAGTTTTACACTCGTCAAGGACAAGAACAGGTAATGTAAAATTTTTGCTTAACTTTGTTTCTCAAACACTTTCAGCAAGAGTGCCTTCAAGGTTAAAGCTGAGCAAAGCATGGAGAAGTCCGAACTTTGATCACTGTGACCAAATACCTGGCACACAGCAAGGGTCACAACACTTATGGTGTCAGTGTGAGACCATCAGAGTAAAGGGAGCTGGTGGAGCGTGACTATTCACTCAGGGCAGCTGGGAAACAGGAGTAGCAGCTTAGCTCATGGTGGGGAAGAGGCAGAGTGGAGCAGTGTCAGGAGGTGTGGCATTGCAGCTTCTAAAGCCCCTTGCTTAGTATCCTGCTTCCTTCAGCCAGGCCCACCTTCCACAGTTCCACCTCTTTCCGATATTTGATTCTGAAATTGAATCCATCAGTAGGTTAGAGCATTTAATAAGTCAGCTAGTCACTTCTGGAACAGCCTTGAAGATGCACGTGGAGGTATGCTTTACTGATCTGTGTGGTTCTTTATCTGATAAAGTTGGCAGTCAAGGGAACTGTCATAAAACTTAAACGATCTCTAGATTTTCATCTGGGTATATGTAATAGTAAGAATTTATAGAGCCATTTACTGAAAAGTTGTGCATTTTAGTATGTAAATTTTTTTCTTCTCTGTTGTAAACTCTGGCTGTCCTAGAACTCACTCTATAGACCCAGCTGGCCTTGGACTCCCAGAGATCTGCCTGCCTCTGCCTCCTGAGTGCTGGAATTAAAGGTATGTGCCACCACCGCCCAGCTTTAGTATGTAATCTTAAAAAAGTTACAGAGAATATATCCAGTTCTCTTGAAGGATGAAGGTATAGTCTGAACAGTTTTGCTAGAAGCAGTACATCTCTTATCAAATTCTTACTTCTAACATTATATGAAGTTTTTATTCTGACCCATAAGAGACCCTTGTGTGTATGTGCCATAAAATTAAATTCCTTCTGAGATGTGAGGTTATTGATGACCCAGCAGGGAAGGAGCCAGGGCAGTCTGTGTTAGTAGAAGTGTGGTTCTAATACAGAGGCCTCAGCACTGTGTGTTCCACACAGCAGCTGCCTCTGAGGGAGGTGGGTATGTTGCATGACTCTTACAGGAGGCTCTATCTGCATGGGACATCAAACCATACTCTTGTCTTGGGAAGAGTCAAATGGCCTCGTTATTCTAATTATTTCTTTACCATTGACTTCAGCACAATCATATATTCTGGATAGAAGGGCATTCTGTTTGTAGAGTTAGTGGTAGCAGTGCCTGAGTCTACTGTCTCTTTCATCTTTAATCTCTTGTGTATTTATACAGTTTTCTAGTTGACATTCTTTTTAGTTATTTCCTGGAGGTGTCTTCACATTTGCAGACAAAGAAACATATGTAAGACTAAATGACTTGGCTTCTGCCCTGAAGTTTGTTTTTCCTAATGTGCTGTGTTGCCTGTGTTGATGTTTGTAGCACCATGCTAGTGTGCAGGGACGTCACTCCTTTCTCCCTGGATCCCCTTTTTATTCTCCATAATGATTTCTAAATACTTACTTTTTACCTTTAACAAGGGTTAATTTTTGCTGCTGTTGTTAATTAAGATCTATTGAGTAAAATTAATCAAGAACATAGAATTATGTAGAATTTTAGTATTCTTTTTTTTGTCAGTATTTTAAGACAGGCACAGTGTTAGTGCGATAATAAAAGGTAGGTAGAGTGCAGGGCATTTCCTCAAGAAGCCCCCAGTGTAATGAGGATAGACTTAGAAACAGGGCAAAGCAGGGCATCAGCACACACACACACTCGATTGAAGTATAGAACAGGAAGCATTTAGTCCTTTGGATGGCTTGGTTTGAATCTTGAGACGAGGAGGTTCCCAGGGAGGGAAGGGAGGCTGGGTGTGTTCCGGTCTAGGGATTGAGTGTGCACAGGTATGAAGAAGTGGTGATGGTGCCGTTGGAACACACTCTGTGCTCCCGTGTTGTAATTTTCATGTCCTTATATTTAGGACAATATAATTATAGCACTATTTGAAATAAGACCTATCTATGGAACTGATAGTTTTGATTCTTCTTTGTGCCATCTCTGGTTCGTATTAGAAATGTGTGTCAACTGATTCGATTTATCAGAAGTAGGTGTGGATCTGTACAGTTAGTATGAAGAGACTATTTCTCTTTGTGATCATACCACCTAGGAACTCCAGTCGTGGTTGTTTTGGCCCATGATACTGGATATTCTCATCAGGTGGAACTTGTTCTTTTTCATTATGTCAGGGTCCTCTGTGATTGAGCAAAGCAGAGAGAAGCAAGCAATTAATTAATTTTATAGTATATTTATCCTGCATTGCAACACACTGTTCTCCAGTCCTTAACCGATCTGGGTTTTGCAAAAACACTTAAATTTAGTATTCTAAACCCAATGCTTTCCAGAAAATATCTGAATGTTATGTGTGTTATGCTATTTGTACCTAGACATTTCTAATTATGGCCTGTAGATTTTTAGTGCTGTAATTTCAGAGCTGTTGGGGCTTAGGGAGAACCTAAGGATTTCTTTCTATTGTGAACACAAGTCTAACTAGTAGGTAATTTCACATGCTTTCACAGGAAGGTCTATGACTTGGCATGCTGATGTCTGTTTTATTGGTGAAGTTGAAGCCTCAAGACTAGTGGTCTGCCCAGTATACTTAACCAGACATGGTAGATTCAGGTTCATTCTGGAAGGGCTATGATAGCTGCTGTTTTTCTACCGCCTCTGGCTGTGGAGCAAACCCTTAGCTGGACAATTGAAGAAATAGAAAGCAAAGTGTGTTGTCCTCAAGAGGAGCCAAGGCCACAAGTTACATTGCATTCTCTGCGAATGATCTACTTTACCACTTAAGTTCGATAGCAGTTATATTATCTTTTAAAATGTATTCTGAGGCAGGAGGATTGTTAGGTGTTCAAGCCCCGTCTTGGGCTACAGAGTAAGACCCTGTCTCAAAAAAAAAAAACAAAAAAAAAACAAAAAAAAAAACAAAACTTTTCTTTTAGCTAATAATATTTTAAAATGATCTCTCTTTTTCTGTGTTAGTGGTTCTCAACATTCCTAGTATTGTGACCCTTCAATACAATTCCTCATGTTGTGGTGACCCCCAACTGTAAAATTATTTTTGTTGCTACTTCATAAATGTAATTTTGTTACTGTTATAAATCATAATATAAATATCTGCTATGCAGATTGTCTTAGGTGACCCCTGTGAAAGGATTGTTTGACCTCTACAAAGGTCATGACCCACAGGTTGAGAACTGCTGTTTATCTAGTAACCAGATAGCTAATATTTAGTTCATTTGTTTCTGTATTTGCTTGCCAGACTTCAACTCAGTGGTCATATCACAGACACTCAGTTAATGTGTAGTGATGACTGTTATTAATTTCTTAATTCCGTCATGTTCACAATAGTACAAATAATTAGTAGCTGAATTTTAATTGTTAGTATGTGTGCATGATGTATGTATAATATGTGCATGTTTGTGTGTGCGCATGTTCCTGTATGTGACTATGCCTGTGCTCATTCCATGTTCATATGTAGAGGTCAGTGGACCACATTGGGTATCAGTTCTTGTTTTAAGATAGGATATCTTTGTTATTCACTACAGTGTATGCCAGGCTACCTGGCCCAAGAGCTTCAGAAACTCCAGGCTCTCCCTCCTTGTTACAGGAGGCCTGGGATTGCAGATATACTGTACTGTGGCTGGTTTCTAGGTGGGTTCTGGAGTTCAGACTCAGATCCTCATGGTTGTGGGGCAAGCACCTTTCCCCACTGAGCCATCTCCCCAGTCCTCCACCTTCATTTTTATTTATTTATTCATTCATTCATTCATTCATTCATTCATTCATTTATTTATTTATTTATTTGTGCTTTTTTGAGACAAGGTTTTTCTGTTGTAACTCTGGCTGTCCTGGATTTACTCTGTAGACCAGGCTGGCCTTGAACTCACAGAGATCCATCTGTCTCTGCCTCCTGGTTGCTGGGATTAAAGGTGTGTGCCACCACTGCCTGGCTTTCCACATTCATTAAAAAGCATGGATTAATGTGCTGAAATCTCATATGGCTTTAAATAATCAGCTTTTGTTTGTGGGGTATATGTCTTAAGATTATGCTAATAACTAGAACTAGTCATATATATTTGTGAGTGGTACTGGCCTGGAGATTTTTTTCTCAAGACCTTTTTTCTTCTTAATACTTTTTTTTGTTTTTGTTTTTTTTTGTCTCAGGTTGTTAACCAGGCTATTGAGGATGGCTGTCTCTCAATTTGAAAGATACATTCTTCCCTCCCTTCCTCCATCCATCTCTCCCTCCCTCTGCCCTCTTCTTCATTCTTTATTCTAAAATTACACTAGACTAAAATATATAAAACTTAAAAAAAAACTACTTGGAGTCAAATTAGGGTCTCATAGATGATAGGCAAGGGTTTCATCCTTAACATCTGGCAGGAATTTGTGTTTATTTTGTTTACTGCTGACATCAGGGTGTAAAAACAGTACTTGCAGTATTTATTGCTCAATATGTAATACTCAGTAAATACCTGTGGGATGTTAGAGGAGCTTCACGTAGAAAATGACATTTTATTGGTTTGACATTTCCTTCTTTAAGAATACGGAGATATTCAGAACATTTTGAATGTATTCACTCAAATTCAGTGCTTTTGTTCTAATATTGCTTTTACAGTTGGAAGGTGTAGGTAGTGGACATCATTTTTCCAGTTGTTTCATATAGGTGATCAGCAACTGGAGAAAGTGAGATAGTTTAACTACTCTCGGTGCAGCACTCCACTTACCATTACAGCGACCCTTGTCTCAGGGAAGATTGAAATTTTTTTGCAATATTAGAGAGAAGGTACAAGTCCTATGTTAAATACTGACGTCAGTAGCAGCAGCCTTTAATTAATGCTTTTAATTAAGAAAAGATCCAATGGACATTTGAACTAGTACTTTAATGTAAGTGGGAAGGAACATGAAATTGCATCAAGCCAATGTGTGGTTTAATGGCTCTGAAAGAGCTTTATTGAAATCTTATAGTCACCTTTTAGTAAGTCACTGATTCTTATTGTATTCACAGAATTTTACAATTACCTCAATCCCAACTTTATAAACAGTATTCTCACCTTGAGAAAACCATGTACCCCTTCCCTTACTGTCACTCTCAAGTGTGGGTGTATATTTCAAAGAATTCACAATCTATTAAAGCTCAGTTATAAAAGTAATTGGGAAATCTTGATCTGGGGATACTTTTCTGGTGCTTGCACATTTTGGCCTGGAGTTGTGAATTGCAACACCATAAGGTAGGCAAGAAACTTGCCAAAGTAGCAGTGTTGTTCACATGCTGCATCACAGCGGTCTCCGTGTGAGATCAGCAGAGTCCTCAGCTGCTCCTGACTTACAACACAGGCAACCTTGCCAGGTACCATTTTACTTCTGAAAGCTGTTTCTATCTACAAGTCTTTTGTGCTCACTGCACTGTTCCCGTACAGGATGGAATCTTCAAGATGAGCCTTTCTCCAGATGGGAGCCTCCTTGCAGCAATTCACTTCTCAGGGAAGCTGAGCATCTGGGCCATTCCATCTCTGAAGCAGCAAGGGGTCTGGAGTCAGGATGAGCAGGTATGTCTGCCAGTTATGGTCACTCTGGAAGGTGAGGTCTGACAATAGTAATTTCATTTTGTTGATGTTCTTCTGAAACTAGACAGCTATTATTCTCATCTTTCCAAACCCATCTCAGTCTTAAGTCAAATTATAAAATCAATCAATTTTAGTACAGTAAGATAAGAACAAGTCACAGACAGAATGGTTCTGTGTGTCAGCTTTAACTTGTAATGTGGCATATTCTTCATACCAAGTAGGTTCTATTGAACTCTTTGTTTTTTCTTTTTAATGCTCAAAAAATACAGAATGGAGATTGTAAAATTTCACTCAAACCCAAGTTTTAACAAGCTTTTGGATAGTTAAATGCTGAAAGGATTACTGTGCTTTCCAGAATCGTGTATTCCTTACTCTATACTTAGAGTCTGAGGGCAGTTGCCTTCTATCCCTGCAAGGGCAGTAGTATTGACATGGAGAAGGACAGGGCATTTTTATCTTTTATTATCTAGAGATAACAAGTTTTAAGAATTAAATGATTTTGTTCTTTAATAACAAGTAGATCAGCCATTATATTTAAAACAGAAATATGAATTAAAGTTCTAATTTAACTTTATAAGGGAAAAGTCAGCTGTGCTTATGGGGAACTATACATAACTATACAGAGTGGAGATTCATTATTATTGTTATTTAAAATTTGGTTTTAGATGTATTTATTCTATTTTATGTGTATAGGTGTGTTATTTACTGCCTATATGGATGTGTGCTGTGTGCATGCTTGATGCCCACAGAAGGTGAAGAAGGCATTGGCTCTCCTGGAGCTGGAGTTAAGAATGGTTGTAAACTACCATGTGGGTGCTAGAAACCAAACCTAGGTCTTCTGCAAGAGTAACAGGTGCTTTTAACTAATGAGCCATCTCTCCAGCCCTTGATATTTTCTATTTTTGTTATAGGGTTTCTCTGTGTGGCCTTGGCTGGCCTGGTGCACCCTGGATAGATCAGGCTGCACTTTACCCTGCAATGATTTCTTTACCTCTGTTCCTGCATGCTATCATAACTGGCTTGAGCCACCACTCTCCTGCTGTTTTATTTATATTATTTTTTTTTTCAGTATGCAGCTTTAAGATGACCCCCCCCTAATCCCTTCAATTTAATATGGAGTCCACATGCCTACTGTCTCTGCCTCACTCCATATGAGGTGATGCTCCTGAGCCTGAAACCTGGGAGACACATAACAGGGCACATTGTTTCTGTCTGCTCTGAAACCATAGCTAAGTAGAGTGATTGCCCCTTACAGCTGCTCAGTGCTTTAGTTGTGTGTGAGAGACACAGAACTCCTACTAAGCTGCTTCTAACTGATTGGTGGTGGGAGCTTAGCTTACTCTGTGACATATATATGTCCTGTTGTTTCTGTTTGTGCTTTGCATTATTCAGATAGCTCCCAATTGCAGTGTATTTTCCCCTTATCTATACGTGGTAGTAAAGAGATCAGCTTCTTTCATTTAGGAGGCTCATGATCTTCCCATATTTGAAGAAATTTATATTTGATTAATATCTTTTTAAATGGTGAGAATTTTGAACAGTGAAGGCACCTCAGTTTTCTGTTTCCTTACATTATATTCTTTTGCCTAATAGAAATATCGATTAGCTTCTGAAGCACTCTTAAAATTCCATCTAGAATCTCAAACATATAGTGCATGCACTATTAGTGGTAGAGTTGATTAATGTCCTTTTCATGTTTGCTGAGATTCTGAAGAGCCTGTTTGCTGTCACAGTGGGCACTGTACAGGCTGTAGTGTCCTTTGCTGAGGGAGCAGGGCCTTAGCTATAGTTACTGAGCCTAATCCTGTGTCAGTTGCCATCCTCACTGTTGATTAGTGACACCACATCCTCTGTTTGAATTTGAGTGCTCAGCCTGCAGAGAGGGTAGCTGCATGTATCCACTCCACCCCTGAGACTACTGTTGGCTTCAGCCTCAAAAGAAGTTTTGGTCCCAATTTGGAACCAGTGAAATCATTTGTTTATTCACTCATTTATTTTCCTTAAAATCCTACTGTCAAAATGCAAAGCCCTTGCTTTCCTGTCATCTCCTCCATTCTGGTCAAGCTACACTTTGTTCCACAGACTCTTGTCTGCCTGCTTTTGTTCTCAAACTGTAGGTCGCAACCTCTTTGGAGGTTGAACAACCTTTCACAGAGGTTACCTGAGATAATCTGCATAGCAGATATTTACATTGTGATTCACAGCAGTAACAAAATTATAGTTCTGAAGCAGCAATGAAAATAATTTTATGGTTGGGAGTCACCACAACATAAGGAACTATATGAAAGGGTCACAGTGTTAGGAAATTGAGAACCACTGCTCTAGAGTGCCATTTCATCACAGAGACTCCCATGAGGCTTCAGCTCTTCAGTTACTCAGGATTCCTAGTGCACTTGTCTCTGGACTGCAGGGCTTGGAAGTGTGAAGGGCCTGGGTACAATGTTCTGTAGCATTTATAAAATTTGCTCACTGTTACTTAGTGAACACTTGCTTTGTTCTAGTTTATGCCCCAAGTAAGCAGTCGGGATGACATTGGGTTCTATCTCTCTGACTATAATATCTTTGCTCTTTTCATGGTCATGTAGAAAAACAGATATTCAAGAAAATGGTGGAAGGACAGCTCACTCACTAGGCTAGTGAGTGCCAGCGCACCCAGCGTGCTTCTCTGTCACAGTATTTGTCATGTTCTTATTTTAGGAACATTCTGTTATTGAAAGATCAGATATAGATCTGCCAGGTTAAGACGTCCCAGATCACTCTTTGTGATTATGCTGTTGCACATCAGTTCATTATTTGATAATCTTTAAAAAGTCAGAGACAAGTCCTGTTTCCTTGTGGATTTAACACTGATTTCATCAATGTGCTTCACTCTTGAACTACCAGTTAGTGTGTACCAAGTAGCAGAGTAAATAATTGACAGTGTCTCTCCCTGGTGAACCCTCAGCTTTGCTACAAAACTCCAGAGGACTGGTGATATTGCTACAAGTGAAGGTGGTAACTTTTCTCCAGTTTGAACAGCTGACTTTGTCAGAGTTCCACTTGTGTCCTGGGAAGTGGTCACACTGTCTTGTGTATTTTATATTGCGACTGTCGTATCTCTACTACCAAAACCTGGTGCACTATAATGAATTCAACAAGGCTTAGCTGTAAAATACGTAAAATGGAATAGCTTGCTCCTATAACCATGGTAATATCAGCACAAAATTATGATGTTGAATCTCTGCTGAACTCTGCAGTAACAAATATAGTAGATGTCAGTCTGTGCCCTTAAGATATTCATAGTCTTGCCAGGACAATTACAGAGAAAAATATTAAAGTAACATTTTACTATTAAAAGGAAAAGCTCAGGAGAAGAGGCTTGTAATTATAGTGTTGGGGAGGAGAATTCTGGAAAATAAATTTGCACATTGAGGCTCGGCTTTTTACAGAGCAGCTTGACTTATAACAACTCTATTTACTAAAAAGTTCTTTTTATTCCCATTTTAATAGATGTAAAATAGTGCAAGAAGAAATTAACATGCAATCACTACGTAGTGGAATACAGATTCCATTCTTTTTTCAGAATATTGACTAACAGTGTTTTCATTTAGAAGTATTGACATACATTTGAGCAAACAAGGAACTAGCATCTGAGACCAATGTACTAAAGGAAGGGATATCACCTTGCAGCTTGTCTGTGTGGCACTTGTCATTACGCAGACACTAAAAATGTACAAATGCAGTAGCCACCAGGGAGGGGCATAATCCTGTCATTTACCAGATGTCTGAGCATGTGCATGCAAAATCACTGGACTCCCTTTAAAGAGGTATTCTGACAAATACCTGGACAGCTGAACTTCCTCATTCCTCTAGCAGTCATCAAGTGAGCCTGGTCCGGCAGGCAGGGCAGAGCTTTTCCTCCCTCTGTGGCTATTCTAGGGAAGGAATGGACGGACCAAAGAATGAATTTATATTTGATTATATGACAATGTGTAATGTAGTCAGCTTATAATAGTTGCCTGAGAAGAAAACAATGTTACCAGTGCCCTGCACTCCTTTATAGTTCTTTACCAAAATTGTGGATTCAGCTCATTTGGGGCTTTCTTGATGCAATTTGCCAGTTTATTAGTTTTTATAATGTACTTTATGTGATTGAGTATTTTCTCTGTGAAGACTAATGATTAGAGATAGTTATGGGAATGCCTATTCTGATTTACTTTGTATCCAGTTTTGAGTTGATTAAATACTTGGGGTTTCATTGTCAGTGTGAAAAATCCATCTGGCTGGAAATCTGTGTGTTAAATTTGTTCATGTCTAGAAGAGAGTAAAATTGTTTCAATAATTTTCATTTTAAACATTTCCCATATGTTATTTTTATATCTTTATATCTTGTTTTTGGTCTTAATTTTTCTCTGAAGTTTTATTACTTTCCAACTTTTACTTTTGTGTAGGTGTAGAAAATGAAATTGAAGCTTATCTTTTCCATTTTAATTTTATTTTTATTTGATACAGAGTAAGTGTTAGACTAATTTTGTTAAATAATGAATCCTTGAAGGACAAGTGGGAAGATGGAAGTTTCTGTGATTAAGCTTGGTAGAACTCACAGCTGTTTTCACAACTTCAGTAAGCTATGGGCTCTTGGTGAATCAGCACTGGATGTATTACACTCACAGCTCTACCATGGGCTCTTCGTATTAAACGCTAATAAATATTTGCATAGTGAAGACACTTTTGAAGTATTGCTCCTGTTCTGTCAGAGGCCGAGACTGATTCTGATGGTAATGAACACTCAGGAGATAAAATCCTTAAATCTAAGAAAACATTGTTTTAGTCAATTTTATGGCAATTAAGCCTGACTATAAACAAAGCATGACCATGTCTTTAGAAGAACATCTATTTGGGCCACTGCTGCACTGTAAGTAAGGTACTATGTATTTGCCTCTTGCAGGCACAAGGTAGAGAGCGTATATTGGGACAGAAAGGTGTGGTTTTTCATCTCGCTGGTGCGTTTACACACACACAATAGACAGAATGGACACAATGGACACCTGTTTAACAAAAGATAAGTCCATAAGAGAAAAGTGCAGCACATTTTATTAATCAATTACTTTCTCCTTCAAGGGAGAAAAAAATGTGCTGTATTCGGAAAGAAAAAAAAAATATTGCTTTTCTGCTCTCAAGCAGGCTCTGTAGGCAGATGCAGGAAAGCTAATTTAAAAAAAAAAATCTCTTTTTTGCTGTTTTTTGTTGTAGTTCCAGGACCTCACCCTCAGGCTTCAGAGCAAGTCATTTTCTCTGCTGCCCAGTACTGGGTGCCGGAAACTGTGGGAATGGAATAAGGGAGACAGCTGATAACTCCTAGGGCAGAGCTAGCTCCATGCAGAGATGTTATTGGACAAAAAGATTGTAAAATAGTAGCAATAGACCATGGGGGACTCCAGCAAGGACTGTGTTATCCTTTCTGCCAGCACTCCCCACCACAGCTGTGTGCAGCTAGACCCAGTGGAAAGAGAGTCTTTACAGGTGAAGAGCCTTTTCGAATGTATGGCTTACCTCAGAGTAGTTATAATTTCTACAGCTTCCTTGTGGGAGAGGGATTCTGGTTCCTTTGACTCACTCTGGGGGAGAATGACAGGCTGGGGATAGGAAGGCAGGAGAAGGTCAGAGACAGTGCTTTAGGCATCCATCATTTCAATTCCACCACCCTAAGGTGGTGTACTTCGGGGTATTATGTTCTGAGCTCCAATAAATACGAAAGGAAGGGACAGGAAGGCTGCTCCTTAGACTGTTTCCATGTGTTACTAAAAACAAATGGCCTGGGGTGTGCTTCCTTGTGGGGTGTGCTTCCTTGTGGGGTGTGAGCATCTAGATGCTGCCGCCCTCTGCGTGTCCATCTGCGTAGTTTACAAGGGCTTGTCGTACACGTAGGCCAGTATTTACTCACACAGTGTAGCACTACCTCCTAGTGTGGCACATGTACAGGGAATATTCTCACAGTGTGGCTAGCTTTCCTTTGTATCAAACTGCCCACTTTCTCTCTTATCTTTTGTATGAGCATTAAATTCAGTGCCATTTGTTTACCCAAACTGCTATATTGAGAAAGACTTGGATGGTAACAGTGATCAAGGGAGAGCATCATTTCTACATTTCCTCTTTTTAATTGTGAAAATTTCATGGATCTTGTGAGTTTCTCATAGTTTTCTTACGTATTTGATTCAATAAATTATGTACTTATCTTTGCATTTAGCCAGGCTATGATGAACTTAATCCTGATTGGAGGATGTCTCCTGAGAAGAGAAAGAAAATAAAAGGTGAGTGGGGTGTAAGAAATATGACTATTGAAGCTTTAAAAGATTCCTCTTATTACCTAGGGTATTGTTTAGATATTAAAAGCCTCTAGAACTGCACTTCTCAACCTGTAGGTTGTGACCATCAGAAGACACGTGTTTCTGATGGTCTTAGGAAGTGAGTCGGTGCTCAGTAGCAAAATTACAGTTATGGATTAGCAACAAAAATAATTTTAAGATTGGGAGTCAGCACAACACGAGGACCTGTGTTAAACGGTCACAGCATTAGGAAGGCGAGAACCACGGCTCTAGGGTCTCTAGTGTTACCTTGGAAGAACCACAGAATTGTAGCAAATAGGTCTTTCTCTCTATAATTTTTATACTTTTCTATGTTTGAAGTAATATGATTTTTAAAACGAGCAGATATCTGCTAATAGGGGAAAATCCAGATTTACTATTAAGTAAAAGTAATTGTTTAAATAGTAGATTAAAAAAATAAAATGAGAATTCTTTGGTTTTTTTTTTCTTTAGATGTACGATATTTTTCATGCACTGCTGCATTTGGTTTATAAGTACCTTATTAAGGTCTTGTATCTCTTTTGTCCTCCGTGTTTGTCAGGGGAAACTAGGTTATGGTTTTCTTTTTTTGGTACTCACTGTGCTTTATTACCAGCCTAATTCTGATGCGACAGGATACGTTTGCTGCAGTTCTTCTTCTTTCTGTAGTATGGACTATGTGAGCAATGCTGATGTTTCCCCCTTAAAGGTCTGGTGGAACTTGGCAGCGAATTGCTCCCGTCCTGGGCTGATGCTGCAGTGAGACTCCTCTCACTGCTTCAGTCTCACTGCAGTGAGGTCTGCTACAGTTTTTTTGCCCTCTAGACTTAATGTTGTGTCATGAGTTTAGGAATCTATCCATTTTTTCCTCATTTTCAATCTATGTGAAATACAGGTTTTCAACAAGTTCTGTCATAATTTTCTGGATTTTGGTGGTTCTTGTCGTAATGCCCATCATGTCAGTGCTAGTGTTATCCCTTGGGTCTTCTCCTTCCTTCTTTTGGTGAGTTTGATAGGGTTTGTTAGTTTCATCTTTTCAAAGAACCAGCTCCTGTTTCTTTGATTTCTTGTAATGTTCTTTTGCTCTGTACTTCATTAATTTCTGAATCCTTGTTAACTTTTAGCCTTCTGATTTTGAATCTGGCTGTCTCCCACCCCTACCCCAAGACTTTGATATGCTCCATTGTTTGTTTAGATCACTCTGAGTTTTAAATGCAAAAACTCATAGCTATCAACTAACCTTTAAATAAAAACCATCTTTGCAGGATCCCCAAAATTCTGATATGCTGTGCTTTCCTTTTTATGTGGTTCTAGGAATTTAAAAAATTCCATCCTGATTTATCTAGTATTTTCCCTATCTTTCAAGAATGTTCAGTCCCTATGGATTTGTAGTTTATATGGTTTCTCTTGTTACTGACTTCTACCTTTACTCCACTATGATCTAATAAGATGCAAGAGATGATTATTATTTTTTGCTTTGTTTTTGGTAAGATTTGCTTGATGGTCTAAAATGTAATCTGTTTTAGAGAGAGCTCCATGGGCTAGTGAGAAGAATTAATATTCCAAAGCTGATAGATGGACTACTCTTAGATGTCTGTTAAGTCTGTTTGATAAAGATGAAATTTAACTCTGAAGTTATCTTAAACATTTTTGAAGGGGCGTGTCTGGATGATCTGCCTATTGATTAGAATGAGGTAATGAAGTTGTACACTATTGTGTCTGATCTGTCTCATCTGTTTATTGTCTAATAGTTTTATTTATGAAATTGTGTTCACTAATGTTGAGTTCATGTACTTATTGTTATGTATTTTACATAGGTTGTTCTCTTTGACTAATTTTGGCTTAAGTCTCTTTTATCAGATGTGGGTGTGGTTATTTTAGATTATATTAACTTTCAGCCTATTACTATTAGTCTGTGTGGTTGTGCCAATGAGACGTGTTTTATAGATAACAAAATGATGCCTTTTGGGTTTTAATCCACTCAGATACCTAGTTTTTGAGTGGAAAGTTGAGACCATTCTTCTTTAGTGTTGTTATTAACAGGGATGTGCTGTTTTGTGTAATTTGTTGGGTGTTTACCTGCTTGGTTCAATTATTGTCAGTTTTCCCCTCTCCCCTTGTTCATCCCAGGGGTTTACTGAGTTGGTCATGATTGATTCTTTCTACTTTTGTTCTTTTCTTTCTCTCATGAAATTTATTCTTTCCTATGCTCTTAGGATTAAAAGTGTCTGTACGTGTAGGTGTCCATTAAGTACCTTCTGCAATGCTGGCTTGGCATCTTTTCAGTTGACACTTACCTTGGAATACCTTCATTTCTCTGACTGATTTAAGAGAACTGTGTTGTATGTAGTCACAGTTGGTAGCTGGTTACTTTCAGGGCATTACATATGTCATTGTTCCATTCTTTCTGTTTCCTATGCTGAGAGATCAAACATGAATTTGTGTCTTGCCTTTGAGAGTGGAGTTTTTCCTCTTGGAACTTTTAAATGTTGTTTGTGTTTTAGCTTTAGCATCTAGAGTCCACTGTGTCATGGAGTGGTTGGTTCTCAGTTCATGTTTATTTGGGATTCTAACTGCCTCTGTGCTTGTATTCATTTCTTTCCCTGTACTTGGGATGCTTTCTGTTGGACTTTGATTGACTAGCTTTTCTCTGTCTTTACTTTGTGTCTTGGCTCCCTCTTCTGCCACATGGATGTTTATGTTTTGTCGCTTCATAATTTACCAGAGTTCCTGGATGTTGTAGTCATGCTTGTTTATTTATTTTTCTTTTTTGTTAATGTCTGAATGTATCATTTCTTACTTCCAGCTGCTGGGTACATGACATCAGGCATGCTTGTAGAAACCCCTAATTTAGACAAATTGCCTGAGGCTTCAGTCTGAAGCAATATGTTAGGGCTATAGCTACATAAAAATATATTTTACAAATATATATACGTATGTATATAATATATTTTATAAATACATATTAAATAATGAGTTGTTTTCTGTATGACTAGCTAGTTTAAGCATCTTTTCTTCTTGAGATTATTCTTTAAACTTTATGACTTATTGTTATAAGCATCATTATTAAGCCATATCATATCCATTGTGGAATAACCCACCATTTAAAAAAGTGCAATGAAATTATAACAAAATATCATGATATTTCCTTTTAAATTCCTCAGTTTTGTGAACCATAATTCATCTCAGTTAGTTAAATGTTTAGGAACATATCAGCCCTGGAGGCTGTTAGTTTTTAAAATATTGTACATTTTTAATTATTAAATATCTCTGAAAATGTTAGGAGTACATTTTCTAAGATCCTTTATAACATTGTATATGTAGGATATATAAAATCTACATTTCAACTTACTATGGTGAAATGGTTACACATCTCTTTCTTGAGTATAGAATTATGTTTTTGATAAGTCCTCCCCTCGTCTGTTTGGGGTCCAACCCAGGATCTTATAAATGTTAAGTAAGAGCTCTAGCACTGAGCTCTATCTGTCAGCTGGGTATCATTGTTTTGAGGAAAAGGACCTTAATTTGCTTATTTTTGTACATTCTGTGCTTTGGCTGGATGTTGCCACTTAGATGTTCCTTAATGAATCACCGCACCTTTTCTCTCTTTCCCTGAGTAAGAATTTGAATGATAGTCGCAGTTTACTTTTTTTCCATTTTTAAGGCATCTTTGAGCCCTGCCCCCATGAAATAACTTGGATTTTAAAATATTACATTAAATATATTGCATTTAAACTACTTTTGTAGCTATATTTGCATTTTCTTTTCCCATTAGATAAAGAGTCCTTTTACCCGTTGATTGATGTCAATTGGTGGGCAGACGGTGCAGTGACCTTGGCTCGGTGCTCTGGTGCATTAACTGTTTCATCAGCGAAAACTTTGAAGAACTTACTGGGAAAATCCTGTGAATGGTTTGAGCCATCCCCCCAGGTCACTGCTACCCACGATGGGGGATTCCTAAGTTTGGAGGTGAGGTTTCTCCCTTTGAGAATGACTATACATTGCACTAAAAATATGACTATCTGGATTTTTATTTGTGTATGTGATGTGTATGTGATGTAGTCTGTAATTGAAATAAAGTATTGAATATAATATGAAAAGTTCCATCATTTTTGAATTAAATGCTTTATGTTGCTGAGAGAATAAAGAACATTTATAGCTATTTTGTTTACTTTAAAACATTTCATCTTCGCTGGACAGGATAGATTTTTATTTTTTTCTAGATGAGTCATTTGAGGATGTAGAATGCTGTCATTACTTCCTGTCTAGGAACTATTTAATGTTTAGGTTATTATATTATTATTTCCTGAAAATATGGAAACCTAAAATTTCTTCTTTCTGAAAAACTTGTTTATCATGATGAAAGAGTTGAAAGTAGAGGCTGTTTTTTCATCAATGTGTTTGGTCATTTAGAGTTCTCATTTAATTCTTTCAAGAGTGCAGTTCTCTGTAGCATTACTTCTGCAGAGTATGTTGACAGCTATTCCTCCAGTTCCTGACCATCCAGTCAGAGATCTTCCTTACAGGTCACTGTGGTTTAAACTTCAAGCCAATTCTGTTAAGTCTGAATGGAAGCTATCTTTAGCAGCTGGGCTTTCAGCCTCAGCATTTGTGAAACTGGTGGACTGTTTGAAAGGGACCTCAGAAGGCTGTCCTTGGCAAAGGAAAGAAATACCTTCATGTCACCTTCTAAATTGTCTTCTTGTTTTTCCAAAATAAGTACAGATGTATTAAAAATGAAAGAAATTCACATTTTCTTTGTTTTTATTTCTGTAAAAGAATTGCAGGTATTTACTTTAATGGCATGCTATTTAATGAGCTTCAGCTTTAAAGATTTGAAGATTGTATGGATGTGCATATCTTAGGTCTTTGATTTGTTTTGTTTCCTTTGGCTCTATTTCGAATGACATGTAATGAATCAAACCAGAGTATAATTAAAATACTTGCTTTTTCATTAGCTTGTAAAAATTTGTCTTTAGTTTCTTACCGTTAATTTTACATCTCCCTTTTCAATTTAGTGTGAAATTAAACTAGCCCCCAAACGGTCTCGTGTGGAGATGAGGGCTGGAGAAGAAGATGAAGGAGAAGAAGATTCTGACTCTGATCATGAAACATCTGCCAAGGCTCGCTATTTTGGCTACATCAAACAAGGCCTTTACTTGGTGACAGAAATGGAGAGATTCGCACCTCCACGGAAACGGCCACGAACTATCACTAAAAACTATCGCCTTGTGAGTCTGCGCTCCACAACTCCAGAGGAGCTTTATCAGAGAAAGGTGAGCCATCCTGCTGCTTCCAGCTTTGGTGTATCGCAGAACTGCTACTATTTAACAAAAGGGATTCAAAGAGGGCATGTAGGCTCCCTGACATGTCAGAAATATCAGTTCTATAAGCTTTTAGAATAATGCCCCCTTTCCAACTGAGTAATCAAAATCAAAGCAGTGGATAAAGAACTCAGGGGCTGGCAGATAGCCCAGATGATAAGGCATGAGGAGCAGAGTTCAGATGCCAGCACCCAGCTGAGTGCCTGGTGAACATGTAGCCTGCCTCTAACCCCAGTGCTTCAGAGGCAGAGACTGGAATCCCCAAAGCAGGACAGCTGGCTAGCCTAGCCTGAATTAGTGGGCTCTGAGCTCGTGAGGAACCTTGCCTCAGAATATCAAGGAGAAATAAATTGCAGATGACATTTATCCAGCTTTGACCTCCACATGTTCATGCATGCATACTTTACATACATATGTAAAAACAAAAGTAAACAAGAAAACAAGTCACTTTGTTCAGTTATCCAACTTTGTAGCCTAATGTGTTTAAAAATTTTTTCATTATACTTATTTACTTATTTAATGTGTGTGTGTCTGTCTGTGTGCATGTGTAAGCGTGAGTGTTTAAATACATTTCGCAGTGCATGTTTGAAGGTCAGAAGTCAACTTGAAGGATTCAGTTCTCTTCTTCCACTATGTGGATTCCAGTGATTAAGCTCAGGTTGTCAGGCTTGGCATCACCCCTTTACCCACTGAACCATCTAATTTGGCCTAGTCTGAAATTTTTGTTACCTGCTGTGTGTCTTCAGCTGTTCCCCTTACCTGTACTTAAGGACAGATCTCTACTAGGAGCACAAATGGGGAGAGAAGCATTCAGCATCTGGCATGGAAACCTGTGTGGCCAACACTGCCTCTTAGAGCTATTTTCTGTGTTTAGGCAATATTGTAAATAAGCCTTGATTAACTTGAGCCAGACTACAGCCTGTCTCTAGCTGTAGTTTTGCCACCATTTGACTTTATAAACACGAGCTATTCATCATATTTGTTAACGTGCCAAAGAAATTCTTGATTTACCTGTTTCTCAGAATGTGAGCTTCTGGTAACACTGTGGATGTGTATTCATAACTTGATGCATAGGCCAGGCATGTCTTGATCCTTCTTCTCATCTGGATGGCCTCATGGGTAATTCATATCTGTTTCCTTGACAAAGATTGAAAGTGAAGAGTACGAAGAAGCCTTGTCTTTGGCTCACACCTATGGCTTGGATACCGACCTTGTCTATCAGAGGCAGTGGAGGAAGTCAGCTGTCAACATTGCTTCAATTCAGAATTATTTGGTATGTGTAAATAGTTGTGATAATGTGATGGAATTCATATTCATGGATATCTTTTATTTATAGAGTATTTCACATTGCTAGTTTTTGTATAGGTAAAGAAGTGCTTTCTTGGAAAAATTGTCAGAGTCTCATGCTTCTGCAGCAGGATTTTGATGCTGAAGATACTGAATATATACTCTCTGATAAACCAATCATCTCTCTGATTACTTCCATCACTGTACCTCTCTTCACCTACATTGATCAGGGCCTACTTAAGAACCACCAAGGGAGTTTCACTGTGGATATTTGCATTTCTAGCAACCAGAAATTAATAATAGCGAGTGACGAGAACTTATAGGAATACCTTCAGACCCAGAGACTGCATTTAGGAGGTGGGCCTGCCCTTCTCCTGGGATGGACATTGTTGAAGAAGGAGTAGTTGGAACAAATTGCATGGAAAAGAAGTTCTAGGATTGTTTTGGACTCGAGCTAGTCTATAATTATCTTGTTTGAGGTGGAGAGAGAGGCTGGATATCTCCTGCTAGGGTGCCAGTGAGCTAAGGTGTGGTCAGAAACTCAAGTACTAACAAGCAGGACACTCGCTGAATGCAGCATACAGATCAGGGTTGGTAAGTAAATGGGAACCGTGTACAGGATTTGGTAAGAAAAACTTCCCATTCCTGCAGGGGAGATCCAGTCGGGTAAGCCTCCCACTTAGATGCCAGGGAGATTGGCCAGGAAGGAATCTGCCCAAGGAATGCCTCTGAAATCCAGTGTTAAGTTGTCCTGACAGTAGGAGAGAGTTAATATCACCAGTTGTGTCTCCTTTCCCTCCAACATGATCAGACCTTGTTAGCTTCCAAGCCAGAGGAAGGAGAAGAGAACCAAAGCACTTGAGGATTGGAGAGCAGGATCTCTTCCTTTGCAGTGGCCCTCAGAACCCTCTGTTGACAATGTTGCTACCATCTCAGTTAATAATAAGAAACCGTCACTTGACCAGCCTGGGGAGGAACTCTGAAGCTGAGGTAGTGAATGGACAATTGACATATAAACTTGTCAGATACTCCTATTTTGGATTAAATCTCACAGTTGGATCCTTTTTGCAGACCTCCATGTTATAATTAGTATGCAGTTTTGTAGTCAGTTTGGGTTGCCATAGCCCAAATACACTCAGTGGATTGAACAAGAAAAATTTTGGAGACTGGTAAGTTCATGATCAAGATATCAGCCAATTTTATTCCTGGTGACAACGTTCATCTTGCTTTGCAGATGGACCTCTTATAGCTATGTCCTTGTATGTCAGAGAACACCGACAGAGGAAACAATTCTTGCTAATCTTTTGAGCACTAATCTTACTATGGGGGATCCACTTACCTATTACCAATTACCATCGAAAGGCTAGATTTCTAAATACCATTACCTGGGGAATAGTTTATTTTCTCTTTTCCCCTTCCTTCCTTCCTTCCTTCCTTCCTTCCTTCCTTCCTTCCTTCCTTCCTTCCTTCCTTCCTTCCTTCCTTCCTTCCTTCTTTCCTTTTTTTTTCCTTTTGAGACAAAGCCTCACTGTACAGCTCTGGTTCTTGCTATGTAAACCAGGCTGGACTTGAATTCAAAACGATCCACTTTCTTCTAACTCTTGAGTGCTGGGATTAAAGATGTGTGCCATTAATCTAGTGGGAATATTGTCCGCATTGTCAATTATAAGTTTCTTAACTTACAACTTTTGAGTGCTGTACCCAGTTCATAGCAAGCCTATGTGTTTTGACTCTTGACACCTGTGCATTTAAAAGTTTGGAGCTTCTGGTTTCATATTTGGAGAAAAAAACACTCTTGTCTTTAGGAAAATTTTAGACAATGCTGGGAAACTGTCATGGTAATTGTTTTGCCTAAATGTTCATGTGTATGAATAATTAAAATAAAACTACAGTCTGAAAATGCTGTTTGGAAGAAGTTTATATTTAACCAAATAGGATAATTACCTGTTATTTTTTTATGCCAGATCCAAGAGGTAAGTGACTGTCAGAGCCAATAGAAGAAGGAAGGAGGCAGAGTTGTTTGTATTGGGTTTAGAAATGCATCATTCCAAACCTGCGTCATCTTTCAGTTTTGTGGTTTAGGGTGTCGAGCTCCTGAGCTCGTGTGGAACCATCCCTTGCCTTTTCTGGAGCACAGTGAAGGGCAGTTTTGATCTCTGAGGGAGCTAAGCTGCATTAGGAGAGACAAAGCAAGCAAAGTTTATTTGTTTTGTTTGAAAAATATTTGGATATGTCAAATAAATAGAGGATTTCTATGAGTTCTAGTCCAGTCTGGCCTGCAGAGCAATTGCTAGGCCGTGCAAGGTCTAGTAGGATCCTGTGTAAAAAATAAGAAGAATTATAAGAGAGGTATAAATAGAGATAAGAAGGCAGTAGAGAGTACATATTCACGCACCACAAGATGGTTTATAAACCTGTAGGGGCTCAGTGACAATTGTGATCACTGTAGACCCCGGGATTATAAAGGAAGGCTTTCTGTAGTGAAAATTCAAAATAGGCATTTTCTAGTCAGAAGAGAAGACATTATAAAGAGAGCAAGAGGAGTAAACAAATTAAAAAACTGTGACATGGCTCATGAGATGAGCAACCAAATCTGTTTCAGTTACTATTGTCTGTTCTTGTGTCTATGTCAGTGCCTGAAGCACAGTGGATACCTAGTGAGCATTTCATGGATAAGTGAGCTCTGCTTAGTCAGCCAGTGGTGAATAATAGCAGTTAACGTTGAGAACGTGACATTGGAAACATGGGTGTGTTGATTTGGCTTGGGTGGGTGATGCAGACTCGTAATGACTTGGCTTTGTTTTACAGTAGTGATGACCCATGGTGAGTTTGTGATAGATAGTGCAGAGGAAAACTGGTGGTAAAAAGAAAGGAGTGTAAAGAAATACAGGCTATACATCTTTTGGTGACCTTTAGATGTGTCCAGGAAGAGGGCAAGTGGGAGAATCTGGAGACAGAGGGAGCAGTTGAAAGGGAAGTGTAGGCCCTCGGTCTTTCCAAAGAAAAGAAGATCATGACTTTGTATGGTTGAGTTAGCTTCACACTGTGTGATCCATTTCACAGTCACACAAAGATGAAGCTACAGTGTATGGTGCTTCAGTAACTCGGCTTTGATGCTAAGTGTTCTTACTACCGTGGAAAAAACTTCGTTTTACTTCTGCTTTAAATCTTCCCTTGTACAACCAAAACACAAACTAGAGTCAACTACAAAAGTTATTTTTTATACTTCTAGAAAATAGTACTAGAGCTTTGTATTTCACCATAGCTTATTAAATTAGAAAGAATGCCATTGGGACCCACAGCCACCATGCTTGGCGGGGAGTCAGACTGAAGGATGATGTAAAAGAGGAGGAAAGATCGTAAGGAAGTGAGAGACTAAGACAGGACTGGTTTACACATGAACTCACAGACACTGTGACACCACACATAAGACCTGTGCAAGTTCAAACCAGACAGGGTCTTAGCACCAACAAGGGGAAGTAGATAAAAAGTCCCACCCCCAACCAAGAAGCTATTTGCAGTTGATACCTGTTGGGAAAGGGAAAGTCAGTTGTCTCAATGGAGTATCACTGAATATATCCTCCACATTCCACGGCAATCTCCATGCCCAGGAAAAAGGACTACATGCTTTTTCTTTTTTTCTTTTTCTTTTTCTTTTTGCATGTGTTGTTTCATCTTGGTACTTTTTGGTCTTATTGATCCCCCACCCCCACCCCTTTTTGAGAGAGAGAAAGAACATGAAATTGGGTGGGTTGGGTGGTGAGGAGCATCTAGGAGGAGGGGCACTGTGGAAAGAATACGATCAAAGTATGTTGTGTGAAAGTTAAAACAAACAAAACCAGAATGCTATTGGAATCGCACCTCCCATCTCCAGTTACCATCAGCAATAGTGAAATGAATTAGTGATTTTTAGATTAAAGTCAAGGAGCTACCCAGGACCAAGTTCTTTAATGACTCTCATACCTTATGTTTAATTATAATTCAAGAAAGCAGTTGTCAGGCTTTATGAGACGGTGTCTGTTCTTGAATGCCTCTGTTTATTTTTCTTTCTTTGTAGAGTAAAATCAAGAAGAGGTCCTGGGTTCTCCATGAGTGTTTAGAGAGAGTTCCTGAAAATGTAGACGCCGCCAAGGAACTGCTGCAGTATGGATTGAGAGGCACAGACCTTGAGGCCCTCGTCGCGATAGGGAAAGGGGCAGATGATGGCAGGTTGGTTTTAGAGATTTGCACTCACTGCATCGGTGACTTGGAGAAGACTTGAGCTAAGGCTTTGCATCGGGTAGATGCTAAGCCACATTGTTGAAGCTGTTGCGCTTGACCCGGGCTTTCTTCACTCTCGGGCAAATATATCTGCAGGCTATGGTTTAATGCGAGGGCACGTCAAGTTCTATACACGCTCACTAAATGCTGGGCTCCATGGCTTTACGTGTCATTTTTATGCCTGTAGGGTCATACTCAGTGCCATTAGTGTTCATCCTTCAAATGCTTAACACATCTAAATGCCAGTTAGTAATATAATAATAGCATTAAATTGTTTGACACGCTATTGCTTACTAAACATTTAGGATTTTATTGAGATACAAATGAAAGTGTATACCTGATAACTAAATAATTAAAATGAGACTAACATTTTTTTCTATGTTAAATTATTAATAATGTGATATTCATATCTAGGAAATGCAAATCAAAACTTTAACAACTTATCATTTCAACCCAGTTACAATGGTTGTTATCAAAAAAGACAAAAGAAGAACAAATGTTAGTGAGGACACAGAGAAAGAGAAACTCTTACGCAGTTTTAGTGAGAATGTAAATTGATATAACCACCATGGAAAATGAAATGTAGTTTCTTCAATAAATTAAAAAGAGAAATACCATGTGATCCAGTAATTTTCTTAGTTTAGTGCGTATTTATAAAGAGGAAGCGAAAACATTTTACTAAGGAGATAATTGTATATTTAAAACAGCATAGTTCACAGTGGCTAAGACACGGAATCAAATCAGATGTCCATCAGCAAATAAGTAGATAAAGAATATTCACACAGTAGAATAGTAGAATCATTTTTGGCCCTAAAAAGCACAAAGTTGGAGGCTGGAGAAATGGCTCAGTGGTTAGGAGCACTTGCTGCTCTTGCAGAGGACCTGAGCTTGGTTCCTGAGCTTGGTTCCCAGCACTCACCATCTTATACCTCACAACTCCCTTTAACTCCGGTTCCAGGGCATCCAAGTCCCAATTGTATGTAAGTGTGTACATGTACACACACACACACACACACACACACACACACGAATAAATCTATAAACAAACATGAGTGCTACTGCTCTTGTAAAGGACCTTGGTTTGGTTCCCAGATCCATATGGTGGCTTACAACTGCCTGTAACTTCAGTTCTAGGGCTCCAACACTCTCTTTTGGCCTCCACGGGTATCAAGTGTGCTCATGGTGCACATACATGGATGCAGGCACTCATACATACACATAAAATAAATAAATATTGAAAGAAGAGACAAAAGCTTGCTATTTGCAGCAATGTAAATGGAACTGAATATCAGTCACAAGGCTAAGTGAAATAACTGATTACGAATGTGGACTTACTTTATGTCTGCAGTCTAAAAAGATGAGCTCTTTTAACCAGTGAGCAGAACAGTGGGTACCAGGAAGGGAGAAGGGGAGGGAGATGAGAGGTTGTTTGGGAGGTACAAAATCAGAGCCAGGTTCGAGGAATGGATGTCAGTGCTCATACTGCACTGTGTAATTCAGAAGAAATTCAAAAGATATTAAATGTTCTCATCACAGATATGAAAAATGTGTCACATGATAGAGGACTAACTTGAGTGTAGGAAGGCACCATGAGCTGAAATTCCCTATAAAACTATACCTGTGTTGACAGTTCTGCAGACTGACTGAGTAGAACTTCTGTGACTGTGGAGGGTTGGAGTAGTACAGATCCAAAACCAAAATTATCTAGAGCTATCTTTAGTCCCCGTGAAAGCCATTTATCGCCCACTTCTTTATGTGATGTAACATCCTTTGGCTATCAGATAGAAGATTATAGACAGAAGTGGTTCAAATTGTAAAACCTATTTTATGTCGGGTGAACGTACTTCTGATATAACCCTGTATGTTTTCCTAGGGTAGATATCCTTTTTGTGATTTAGATGTCTGCGACCACTGTTTACCCTCATTAGTTACCCTGTGGATATAGTGAATGAATCATGCTGTTTGGCAGAAGTTTACAAAGATTTTTTTTTTCGTTTTGGTGGAAATTTTGTTGAATAAATATTCATAACAGGAGAAGGCAACTTTCCATTCCATGAAAAAAAAAGTTAATGAAGTAAACTGAGTTCTTTTCTTTTTGCAGATTTACGTTACCTGGAGAAGTAGACATTGACAGCATTGCCTATGAGGACCTTTCCCCATCAGACAAGGAGCCTGTCAAGAGCAAAAGACAGAAAGAGCTTAAGAAGAGACAAGAGCTACTTAAATTAGTAAACTTTTCAAAGTAAGTTGTTTATTGCTGCTCATTTGGATATAAAATCTCTGATCATTTCCTTATATGCTCTTTACTAGTGTGAATCACTAAGTTACTTGAGCAACATGAATGCGTTAAATTTTGTTTGGCCCTCATGATTTTATGAACAGTTCTAAGTGCTGTAGGCACTGTCTGTAAATGTGAGCAGCTCAATTGAGTTCTTCCACACAGGTTGACCCTGGAACAAAAGGAACTGTGCCGTTATAGACTGAAGTTATTAACCTTCTTAGATCGACTTGCAACATACGAGGTAAGGACGATTTTAGCCTATTAGTTTGCTCATCATGTGTTCTAACACATGCCATTGCTGCCCTACTGTCTGATATTTTGATCTTTGAGATTATTTACATAGAAAAATTAATTTATTAATAAAACAAGTTTTCTATTAGACTGGTTTTTGGTAAAATTTGGAAATTATAAAATGTCAAAAGTTGTTTTGTTAGAGACTAAAAAGGCGCTATTTCTGTGCACATATGCTTTTTACATTTACAATCCTCTTAATTTACTATGTGTTTATTTCCAATATTGATTCTAGTGCAGAATTTCAAGTTCCATTTAGTTTCGATCTTATATAAAAAACATTCATACCCATTTGAATGATTTGCTAGTGGACTGAATTAATTGATTGATCTGTGATCTTTATTAGATCCACTCTTGAATTTAATAGTAATGTACTTACTGGTTCATTGGGAAAACAAGCACACATGTCCCCATGTGGAATATTTAATTAACATTGTGTTGTTATCAGTTTAGATAGTGTCAAACGTAGCAGTAGAAGCAGGTTTCTGGTGGCCTATGCTTGTAATGGTGGTAATTTTTAGAAGTGAGGCAGGGGAATTGTCTTGAGTTTGAGAGCAGTGTGGACTGTAGAATGAGACTTTATCTCAGAAGACAAAAATAAAACAAAAAGACTAAGTGGAAATGAGCCACATTTCAACAGCTGTGAACAGTTTTGTTTCTATTTTTTATTTTTTCCACATGACCCTCTTATCTAAAGTTACTCAGGTTTATTAAGCTCAGAGTCTCTTTTGTGCTAGGCAAGTTCCCTGCTGCTGAGCAATGTGTGTAACAATTTCTTGCTTTACAGTCAGGTACTAACCTGAAATTTGACCTCAGAGACTATTTCCTCATCAGTCAGCTGAACATCTCTTCTATGGCCATACACTCTTGGCCTGTGGGTAGCCTAAGAGTGCTGAAGGTGTTTAACACTTCTAATCATGAATGGAAACTCAGAAGCCTTGGATTCTCCACCCCTTGAAACATTATCAAAACAAAACACCTGAAGAAAAAATAGTGCTGGCAAACTGGATATCACATGTAGAAGAATAAAATTAGACCCTATCTCTTACCATGCATTTAAAAAAGAAAGAGGAGGAGGAGGAGGAGGAGGAGGAGGAGGAGGAGGAGGAGGAGGAGGAGGAGGAGGAGGAGGAGACATTAAAACTGAGTTTTTTTCTGTGGCTGTTAAAAATGAGTTTATAATTTAATATGAGAAAGCTTTGAAGAGTTCCTGTTGAGTTCATTGGCTACAGTGGCTTGGTTGTTGAATGGTCATATTCCTTTGAAGCTTATCCTTTTCATTTTATATCTGACATTTCGGGGTAATATTAAGAATAAACACATTGGAAACTGCCTATGTCTGTGTAATATGGCTCATTTTTATAATTCACTTTTATCTTACTGGATTATCTTAGAAAAGATACTTGTAATGGTGAGTTTGACTGGGCACTTAATTGGTTATTCAGTTGCTATTCTCCGTATGACAATAGTAAGTGTATTGTTATTATATTATGATAGTGACCTTTAAAGAACTTTGAGACCATTCTTTTTAGGAAATTAACCTTTTAGAAAGTAGATGGCTTGGGTGAACTTGGCTGTTAAAACTCTGTAATTAGAATGTTTGGCTCTCATGCTTGCTAGTTACATAGTAATAGAGGTAGGATTTGCATTTTCATTATTAAGCATGGCTAATTTTATTAATTCCATGTAAATAAGATAAAAGTGAATTCATTTCATTTTACCTAGTTGTTTCCTACATTCCAGTTATGATACCATTGCTGGACATGGGGAGAGTTATGAGCAACAATTTTTATGTGGTCCCCGGGATATAGATTTTAAGTGATGGTTTTGGTATGCAGAATTGATACAGCAAAGAGAAATGTACTGAACTCTTCCTGGAGTTGCCCAATAGGCCTTTATAAAGAAATTATCTTCAACTAGTCCTTAAAAGGCAAAGATAGGTTTATAAGAGATAGGAGAGTAGAATTCAGGAGTTTGTTTTCTTTGTTTCCTCAACTCCTGAACTCATCTGATTCATTGTAGAACCTTGTAAATACTTGTTGAAAGGACCAGTGGGTACAGAGTTTCTTCAGTAACATCCTCACAGTCCATCAGCCAGTATCCCGTGTACTTCTAGCAGTGCTGTGAGGTCATTATTGCTCTCCTTATTTTGTTGTACAAAAAGTGAGACTTGCAGAAGGTAAGTAAGTCCAGATAAGTAGGAAGCATAAGCATATCCTGCTGATAATTGGAATGCTAGATAAAGGCCTTGGGCATGAACGAAGACAGCATGTTCTTGAGAATGTATGCTTGCTTGGTTGTTTTGTAGCAGAGGGACGAAGGGACATTATGTTAATGAGAATGAATCAGTAGAGAAATTTACTGAATGGAAGAAAAAAGGCATACTTACGTGATAATAGAAATAGAGTTGAAATGGGGCTTAGAGCATGGGTGGAGTTTTGAGACATTAAAGGTTCAGAGATGTGTTTCTTTTGGCTATCACTGAGGGGAGGAGAATCCTTTTGGTGCAGATGGAGGGGGACTTGCAGTTTTGGTGGTTTGAAACTGAGAGTTTCCATCAAATAGTGTCAGTGTGAAATGAGTGTTTTCAGCCAAGAGTAAGTGGCTGAGGAGATCTAAAAAAATCTGTAAAAGTTTGTAAACGATAGAAAAGAAAAGCTCATTAGGAGCAGTGCCCATTTTCCACTTGAACTCTTTGATTTTTAAGTTCATCAGGTTTCTTTGAACTTTTCCCTATAAATAATTCAAACTTGAAGAACGCTGTAGAGCATAGTATGATGAACCCAGAGGTACTCCTTCACAGCCTCAGACACTTCAGCATGTGTCAGTCTTACAGCTCTTAGTTTTCACTTCCCCATATCTGCCTTTTCGTTCACTTTAATATTTTCATGAAATCCCAGAAATCTTATCATTTTTACCCATTTGTCTATATCGCTAATTAGTATTGACTTTAAAAAACAATGGCATTATTATTTGCAACAAAATTAAAAGCAATTTCCTCATATCATCTGATACCTACGTCATGTTCAGAGGGCTCTGGCACTATACAAATGCTTTAAAATATACACTTGCTTTATTTCCTCCTAAGATGTAAGCTACCTGAAGGCAGGGAAGGTGTGTCGTTTTCCGTAGCACCAGTTCCGCTCACAGTGTCCCTAGTATATGGTGAACACAGTCCATTTTGTTTGCTAGGTGACTGAAAGGTTCACTTACAATGAACATCACTCACCATATGAGAAGTGAAATTCATTTAGCATTCTCATGTGGAGATGGTAGGTACTCAGAATAGTAGACATGCGTACTTGTGCTGATTTGCTGTTATCAGATGTGCTTTTTATTGGTTCCACTGTAATCAAATTTAATTTTCACTATTTCATTTATTTGTATATCTAAAAAAATTAATTATAAGCAGATATAGCCACTGAAAAGATAAAATGCTTTAGTTAGCAGTTGGTAGTTGAAATAAACTAATTTGGGCCTTATTTATTTCAGCAGGCAGAGATATAACGGATTTTAATATTTTCTTGTCACCCATACTTAAAAGCCTATTTATTGTCATTGTTTCCCTTAGGAAATCCTAGGGGCATCTCATGCATCTGAACAGAGCTACGATGCTGAATTTTTTAAGAAGTTTAGAAGTCAGAATATTGTTCTCTCAGCAAGAACTTATGCTCGGGTAATTGCTTTTTGTAAATAGAGTAATTATGGTTATTAACACTAAATCTTTGAGCTGTGTATTTAATGTTAGTGCATGCATATATTATTATGTCCTTTTTTCTGTTGTAATATTAACAACTATACAAAAACTGAAGTTATATTTTAAAAATATCACCATTAGAATTTTAAAATAAGTAATTTTATAGTGTTAGATGGAAAAACATGAAAACAAGGAAAAAGAAAGAATATTTCAGAATAACTCACCAAAACTGTATGCAAAATTTAGTTCCATCTTTTGAATGTTGCCATAAAAATCAGTCCTTTGTTTCTAAGTCCTTTGTAGTAGACAGTTGTGCTTTGCATTTCATACAGGAGAGTAATGTTCAAGCCCTGGAAATCCTGCTGACATACCATGGCTCTCATCTGCTCCCTCATCGCCTTGCAGTCCTCTCCAACTTTCCAGAAACCACTTCTCCACATGAATACTCTGTTTTGTTGCCTGAGGCTTGGTATGCTACTCCATTTTACTGATTATGGTCGTATTTATGTTTAATGGTGTACACTTTACATTAAAAAAAAGTCCTTTTAAAATTCTCTGGTAATAAAATTATTTTAACTTAATTAAAATGAACAAAAGTTTATTTACTAAAATAGATTACCTTCACAGGACTTGTTTTCTGCCAAAAAACAATGCTTAGGCTAACAATGTCTGCTTGAATTAGTTATCTCTTTCAGAAACCAAACAGGGCATTTTGGTAAGATTAGGGACCCTGCTGTGTCTGCATCCTCTGTTACTACTCCACATCTTTTCTGATTAATCCCAGAGATACAAAGGAGAATTCAGAATGCCATTAGATAGACTAATGCCCTTTATTTCACATCAAGGCTGTTTGATAAATGGTCACAACAGGGCACCTAGATTCTAAGCCTATATAGACATCAAGTCCCAGTATTACCACTTATGATATCCTGGAGATCAATATATCTCTTTTTACTTATTTTACTTTTTCTTTTTGTTTGTTTGTTTGTTTGTTTGCTTTTGAGATAAGAGTCTCACTAAGGAGCTTTAGCTGGCCTGGAGTTCACCAAACAGAGCAGGATAGCCTCCAGCTCGCAGTAAAGTCCTGTCTCTAAGGTTCCTGAGTGCTGGGATTACTGGTCAGCATGACATGTGGGCATAATAGCGCTCCTTAAAAATAACACAAGGGTGACTGGATAAATTAGGTTCTTCCACTGAAATAAGAGGCCTCAGGTGTCCGTAGGAGACTCTGGAGGAAGCTCCAGTGCCTGAAAGGTCAGTTTTTGTTTTAACCCTTTGGAAAGGCATTGTTTTTCCTATCTCCTTTTTGAATTCCTCATTTATAGCTTGTTCTGAATTGCTTATTTTATTCATTGCTTATTGTATTCTCTTTGAATTCAATGAGGAATTAACTCATTGCATCTTTGATTTTATTGAACTTTTCTTGTACTCAATCTTTTGAATTCTTTGGGATTTAATTTAATTAATTCCCACTGTAATCTATTAGTGTAGTGTTGGTAAACTTGTGAGGAGTCACAGTGTCTGTATTCTTTCATGCTTCTTGAGACCCGTGCATTTTGGATTAGATTATTGGTTGAACTTTTGTAATCATCTGTATTATTTTAGGTGAAGGAATTACAGTGTTCAAGCAGGACTATGTTGTAGTTTGTTTGGTATGTCATTCTTATCCGTGAGGCTTTTCTTTCTCTCAGTAGCTTTGCCCTCAGCCCATTTTCTCAGGGAACTGGGTATAACCTCAAAAGATTATGCCTCTCAAATTGCAAAAGCAGCCACAGGTGATAGCCTCAATACTAAACGCACTGGTAGCCAATTCGAAACAACTGCCCCTTCAACTCTAGTAACTTTGGAGAATAAAGAAGCCAAGAGAGTACGGCTTGTACTAATCTGTTAGTTACAGAGTATAGGAATGAAAAGAGATCAGTTAAGGATAACTATGAGTTAATATTAGAGCAACAGGGGAAAGATATTTAAAAAAAAAAACAAAAAAGAAATGGGGAGCAGTAGGAATGGGTTGAGGTAAGGCAGGTCCAGCTCCAAGCAAATGGAAGCAGGACACTGGAAAGAAATGCATTGACAGAACCTAAACCAATCCAGCACTGAGAGCTGAGGCAAGGGACCCCAACCCCAGGCTAGCTTGTTCCCTTTGGGAGGTTCTGTCTTAGGAAAACAGGGGTTGGGGATTGAAACAGTGTGGAACAAAGCAGTGCACAAATCAAAATTAAGAAGTAAGTGTCTGTTTCCCCAACCCAGTGTCTGCCATGCTTTTCTTTCTTGGGGCTCTTGGGCTGCTGTTTCTTCTGATGAGAGCAGAATCTCTATGGTATTAGGCTTCATATGTTGATCTTTGTACTTTGTCTTGGAACTAGAATTTGTGGTCCATGGGTCAGACAGTGGGTACTCCATTAATCTGGAATTTTATTTGGGCAAATTGGATATATGCTTTTCTTTTCCAGAAAGTGTCCTAAGGAATGTTCTAAGTATTCACTTGATGGAATCTGAGTACTGTTCACAGTGTGCTTGCCAGTTCTTATAGTCTGGCCCTTGCTTGTAACATCTGTTTGTGTCCCATGAGCCTGGGAGAATGCTTGCTTCTCTCCCTCTTCAGCCAGATTGCTCCCAGTGTGATAACTGTAAGGACTCAGAAGTGCTGAGGCCTCTATGACTACTTACCATGGTGCCTGTCCTTGGGATCATAGCACCCAAGCACAGAACTTACCTCTGGATTAAATGCTGCACTGGCCAGGCAGGACTGGTCCTGAATAGCTAGTATTTTTATAAAGATTTATTTTTCATTTTTATTATGTATGTATGTGTGTTGTGTTTGTGCATGGGGATATGTGCACATATTTGCAAATGTCTATGGGAGCTAGATGTGTCTGGTCCTCTGGAGCTGGAATAGTTGGGAGTTTATGAGCTCCTGATATGGGTGCTTAAGGCAGTTATGCGCCTCCTGTTATTGTGCTTAGGAGGCAGTTATGAGCCCCTGATATGGGTGCTAAGATATGAACTAAGATCTTGTGTATGAACAGTAAGCATTCTAAACTACTGAGCTATCTCTTTAGTCTCTGATTAGCCAGTTTTGATCAGCCTAATTTTTTTTTTTCATTCATTCTGTGGCTGAGAAGTACCCTATTTTGTGTTTTATAGTGTCACTCTTAAATCATCAGGTGCATTCGACATTGATGGAATGTGACCAAGGTGTTGTAAAGCTTTGAAATTACATTTTTTCTTTGTCACAGGTGATGTATCAATTTTATTAGCTACCCTTTCTATGTTCACTGTTGCAAAAATATATACTTTTTCTATTCTGGTTGGCTGTTTTAGAGCCCCAAAGTGACATTTCTTAGAGTCTGTGTTAGGATCCTTGTTTACTTAATTGAGATGTTCATTACATAAAATGAGTTTTTAATTTTTTTTGTAATTTTGAGTATGTATAGCACAGTTGAGAGAAATTTCTTTATTTCAATGTAGATTTCTTTATTTTATCACCCTTTCTTGTAAAATTTCCCTGTAAAATCTTTTCATCATAATGGTGACTATAAGGGTTGCTTGGGTGACTTAGTTGACTCTGGGGGTAATGTAGCTAGGGGTGAGAGCACTGCCTCCCAGAGTGCCTAAGACTCAAGCTCTGGGTTTAGTTTCTTAGTTGCACTTCCATCTTCTCTCTCTCTGTCTTTCTCTGTTTCTGTCTGTCTGTCTTTCTGTTTGTCTCTTAAAATGGTTTGATTATAGCACTTAGTAGTCCTTCTTGTTATGAGAATGAATGAGAGAATGATTGCTATCTTAGTTAGCATTTCTGTTATGATGAACCATGAACAAAACCAACTTGTAGTCCATCATCCAGGGAAGCCATGGCAGGAAGTCAAGGCAGGAACCTGGAGGCAGGAATTGATGCTGAAGCCACAAGGAACTCTGATTACTAGCTAGCTTGGTTCCTGTGCCTTGCTCAGCCTGATTTCTCATACACTTTACCTTCCCTAAGGATAACACTGCCACACAATGGGTGTGTGGGCCCTTTTACAATACACCAATTATCAACCAAGAAGAATGTACCACAGGCTTGCCTACAGGCCAATCTGATGGGAGAATTTTCTAATTTGAGGTTCCCTGTTCTTAGATGACTCTAGCTTTTATCAAATTGACAAAAGTACCAGCACACAACCATGAAGAATCCACTGAGACCAGTGCCTGGAGAGCCTGCTTCTAGCCATTGTTAACAGAGTTCTCTGTGTTATGGTTTGGCCTTCTATACTTAGACTCTGTGTGTATACTTATTGGCTTAGAATTCTTCTTGGATTAAGTTTATATTTTCAAACATTGGAAGGAAAATTGAGAATTCTAGCACATTTTTCAAAAATAAGAAATTATCAAGTTACTGTTTCTGCTGTGTTATGATACATGCATTAACTAAAGTTCTTTACATTGTACAGAATCAGTGAGAGAAACTCTAGATCATGTTAGAGAAATGAGGTTAGTGGCATTTGGTACACTGACAGAAAATAAGTACCTAATAAAACGTATAACGTGTTTGATATATGTGAACTGGTGAACACACGCAGAATACTAAAGCATGGCATTGATGAGAACTGAGAAAGAGCTTCTATTCAGAAGCCAGCATCAAGCACAGGGACACACAGGTTCTGAGTTCTAGGGAAGTGAAAGAAGGAAGGTGACAGAAACCTGATAGAAACCTGAAATTCCAGGTTGGAGTGGCGACTAATGTACTGTGTTGAAAGAGGAAGTTGTTTGTCATTGAGAAGTAAGAGTGTATTGGGGATCAAATGTTTCATCATTGAGGAGTATGCTTGTATGTGGGAATCAAAAGTGTCTGGTTGGCTGAGTGCTGTTTTCTGTTCATCTAGCTGGCATGTGCCCCAAAGGATAGCTGTGAATAAGCTGAACATAAAATTGCAAACTTATGCTTAAACATCATAGATTCTTTTTGTGGGAAGGTAAGGTGTTAAATTTGAAAATGCAGTTCTCTGTGTGAACTTTTGTAGATGATAGCATTTCATCCACTGGCTAAAGTTTGGACATAACTGAAGCATTCCACAGAGAAAACTGTGCATCAGCAATGTGAAATAGGGCTATCTGTAAGTTGTTTGCTAGCATACCAGTTTATTGGGATGCATTTACATTTGAAACCATCATTGCCAACTGTACAGTGAAACAGGTACAGGATTATTTATGTAGTGTTTTACTAATATCTCTCTTCTGTTGAATAGCCTGTCCAAGATTACTATATTGCACACAGACTTCATTTATTTGAATTTTAAAGATTTTTTTATTTTTTCACATTACATTATTATTTTTATGTGTACAAGTTGTTTTGCCTGCATGTATGTATATGTACCACCACCTTCACCTGCATGCCCTGTGCCACCTGGAGGCTAGAAGGAGGGCATTAATACCCCTGGACTGGAGTTCCTGATGGTGGTGAGCTGCTATGTGGGTTCCAGGAACTGAACTCAGGTCTGTTGTGACAGCAGTAAGTTATCTTAACCACAACCGAGAGTCAATCCATCTCTTCAGACCCTTCATATACTTTTTAACAATGTACACATGGAAGTAAGGTCTCTAAGTATCTTCAGCCATGAAATTCTTATACACATGTAGGAAGTGTTTGAGATTTTGTTAATGTAATAGGATGTCCAGAAGCACTTTATTCTTATGATCCAGCAAGCTGTTACTGTGGCAGCTTTGCAGCATGTGTGTTTTTTTACTACGGAAATGTAGGGAGATCACTTGACAGTTGAAGGCTTGACTCTGAAAGTAAAGGACTGAGAATGGTCACTCACTATATTACAGATGTCCCCATTTCCTTTCCTGGTTTTATGGTGATTAATGATCTAGTTTCTACATTCCTGATTTCTATTTTTGTTATTTTGTTTATTATCCCCAATAACATCCATGCTAAATGTAAAGTTCATTTAGTGAGCAATTTTAGAACTAATTTGGGTATGTCAAATTGATTTGCTTTAAATTTTAAGTTATTAATATATTTTTGATGGGAAGTGTTCAGACAAAGTCTTGCTATATAGTCTGGTTGGCCTTGAATTCACTGTGTAGCTCAGGGTAGTCTCAAACTCACAGAGTTCTCCTGCCTCAAGTCTCCTAAGAGCTGGGATTACAGGCATGCACCAAAATGCCTGACTCCAAATCATTCACACAACTTACATCATTCTGTCATTAGTAGTGATCCGCAGTTCTCTGAAATGCAACAGTTGGAACATTTCGGCATTGACTCCAGGTAGTTTCATTTCGGAAGGGAAAGTACTATTGTTTTTGTTTTCCTTGAAAAGCAACAGGCAGTCTTTCCACAATTTCTTTCTGTGGATATAATTTTATAGTTTTATAAATATTCTGGAAGTTTGTCTGCTATAAAGAACATATTAATGATATAAAGCAGATGTTGATTTTTTTTTTTTTAGGTTTAACCTTTTTTTGTGTTGACATTTATAAGTAGGCGTGAGTATAAGTGAGACTGACTTAAAAATTAAGAAATTTCTCAATATTTTCTTTTGTTTCCTCTGAGATGAAAGCTTAAAGAAGACATGAGTCACATCAGATTTTGTGTTATTTCAGTAGAAATTTTAGCCAATGTTTGTGTTTCATATATAGGCATTATCTTAGCTTGAATAGGTAGATATAACTGTGAATACAGTATGTTCTCTTTCTCCAGATAAATTGTAATCTAGTTAGGGAAGACGAGAGAAATGGGTATAACTGTAACTATCTAGTAATCTATATAAGATGAGAGTATGGAGTGAACCAAATGGCTCAGGGGGTAAAGGCCCTTGTTACCAAGCCTGACGACAACAAGGCAGAAGGAGAAAACTGACTTGCACATGCTGCCCTCTGACCCCCACACTCGAGCCATGGTGATGCGTGCCCAAGCAGATACACATACATATACAAATAATAAAATGTAATGAAGAATGATTGTTTCACAAGAGGAATACAGATAGGCTTAGAGATAGGAGAGATTGCTTTCATTGCAAAAGAGGGTCAGGAAAAGCCTTCTTCGAGAATGCCAGGTTTGGAAAATCCAGTGTCTGATTCTGGAAAGTTTTGAATAGAAAAGGGTAGTTGGAATAAATATTTAATCTGAAGCTGTTCATGTACTCAGAAATGTTATATTACTTATTCACAAGGTGCTAATGATGTCCCCAATTAGCAATGTAGTTGAAAATGTATCAGTAGCCAGATATGTTTGTGATTATCTATAATCTCAGCTCTTGGTAGCTTGAGGAATGTAAAGTGCATGCCTGGGTTATAGTGAGGAAAATAATGTAATTTTCAACAAAGAAGTATGAAATCTTAGTTCAATTATGTTTTATGTAGCCTAATCTTTTCATTAATTATGTTTTTGTCCTGAAATTTTAAAAAGTAATTTTATTATGCCTATCCTTACCACTTTTTCATTGTTAACAATAAAATATTGCCTATGGTAATATCATGATATTGCTTTACATTTTTTTCCTTTTCTTTCTCAAGGAAAACCTAGGAATACTGTTTCCTTTAAAACTGAAGAGTTGACCAGTTATCTCCTAATTCAGTTCCATTTGTTTAGATTGAACCTGAGTTGGTGTGAGCAGAGAGTAAAGTGGATGCGTGTTTTGGGCTTGTCTTAAGTAGTAGCCTCCGAGGCAACTGTCAGGAGAGAGAACTCTTTATAAATGGACTGTGCTGGCTGTTTCTGAATCCAAGAACTCATGGTTGTGTGGGGAGAGCTTCTTGTTCCCTTTACCTGTCTGGTGGGTCTGGCTGGAAGGCTAGTGGCCTTGCACATCTCTTGTGAAGGTGGATACTTGAGGTGTTGACTGGATTCATCTTGTCTTCCTAGTATTTGAAGGAAAAATGAGTTGAGGACAATATCTCTGATTAAGAAGATAGAAACTAATATTTCAAAGTAAAAGTTGCAGTATTGGCATTATGTCTGTTTTGCTGATGCTCTCTAGCTGTCTGGAGTATTGGTGGTTCCTTAAAAAATTAGGGTGTAATGACTAATTTATTTTCTCTTACTCAAATGTTTCAAAATTGACTTTAGAACATTTGCTTGTACTTTATATTATTTTGCACCTACAATTTTTATGGCATACTCCTGAAATAAGCAGAAAAGGGATTATTATCGAATATTTTCGGGCAGTCATGAAACAGTCTCCGAAATTGGAAATTGGAATTAACAATTAATTTTAATTGCATTACTGTTTTAGAGTGGATGTAACTATTGCCAAATAGTTTTAATGTGACTTAGTATGAAGCTTCTTTTTTTATTCTAAACTAATGTTGTTTGAGAAGATACCCCCCACCCTGCTTGTTTAATTTTAATCTGAATGCCTTCCCCTAAAAAGGTGAAGTTAATAGATCCAGTATTATTGATTACAACAAAATTAGAATTTCCAATCGAGATAGGACTTTTCTTTCCTTATTTATTTTCTGATAAACTTGAGAAACCTTACTAATGGTTTTTGAATATGTGATCCTTAAATAGCGTATAACATATACTGAACATATTCTGAATGATTTGCCTCAGGAAAATAGTTCCTATAATTCTCTTTGATCACAAAATGTCTTTGCTAGTCAAGATTTCATTAATATGTAAATACTTGTCAGTAACAGCAGTTTGTCTTCATCCTACTATATTTAATTAACATATAAATAACCCTGGGAGACACTTTCTCCAATTTTCAATATAGGCAAGACTGTTTAAACATTGTATTTGTAATAAGGAAAATGCTTTCAGAAATCAAGTTCATTTTTGGAAATAAAACATGCATTAAGATATTTTCATTCATGTGTATCCATTTTATTTATTCTTAAAATTTTGGATACTGTGCATAAAAAAAAAAAAACTATGGAAAAATGCACATGTAGACTGGGTCCATAACCTTGTGATCAATGTGGAGAGACAGTTTGTGCTGTATGCAAATTGCAGAAGTTTCTAACTCAGAGTGTGGCCATTGTTCATGGGTTGATCTTGGCTAGCTGGGTTACTTCTAGAATCCCCAGTCCCAAGTACTTCTATGGTATTCAGGGGGGGTCACAGGGGCTGTGATGGGGACATTGCTCACAGCAGAGTGCTGAGGAGGTCACAAGGTGACGGAGGCTGAGGTCACAGTGCGGCTGAGGTCACAGTGCGACTGAGGTCACAGGTGCGTCTGAGGTCACAGGGAGGCTGAGGTCACACAGGGAGGCTGAGGTCACAGGGAGGCTGAGGGTCACAGGGAGGCTGAGGTCACAGAGGCTGAGGTCACAGTGATGCTGAGGTCACAGGGTGAGGCTTGAGGTCACAGTGGAGGCTGAGGTCACAGGGAGGCTGAGGTCACAGGGAGGCAGAGGTCACAGGAAGGCTGAGGTCACACAGGAGGCTGAGGTCACAGTGCGGCTGAGGTCACAGTGCGGCTGAGGTCACAGTGAGGCTGAGGTCACAGTGAGGCTGAGGTCACAGTGCGGCTGAGGTCACAGGGAGGCTGAGGTTACAGGGAGGCTGAGGTCACAGGGAGGCTGAGGTTACAGGCTGAGGTCACAGGGAGGCTGAGATCACAGGGAGGCTGAGGTTACAGGCTGAGGTCACAGTGAGGCTGAGGTCACAGGCTGAGGTCACAGGGAGGCTGAGGTCACAGTGAGGCTGAGGTCACAGGCTGAGGTCACAGGCTGAGGTCACAGTGAGGCTGAGGTCACAGGCTGAGGTCACAGTGAGGCTGAGGTCACAGGCTGAGGTCACAGTGAGGCTGAGGTCACAGGCTGAGGTCACAGGGAGGCTGAGGTCACAGTGCGGCTGAGGTCACAGTGAGGCTGAGGTCACAGGGAGGCTGAGGTCACAGGGAGGCTGAGGTCACAGGCTGAGGTCACAGTGCGGCTGAGGTCACAGTGCGGCTGAGGTCACAGTGCGGCTGAGGTCACAGGGAGGCTGAGGTCACAGGGAGGCTGAGGTCACAGGGAGGCTGAGATCAGAGTGAGGTTGAGGCTGATATGCTCATTTAGCTTCTAGGTTGGATTTCAGAGTAGCTAAGAGCATGCATTTTGGAACTAGACTGTTTTTTAACAGGTTGCCTCTTTTTTTTTTTTTTTTTTTTTTGGTATGTCTGTTATATAAAGCAGGAAAGACCATTGCTTGTCTTTATTAAGGACTGCTGAATATATGTGTGTGTGTGTGTGTGTGTGTGTGTGTGTGTATTGTATGTGTATATGTATTATATGTATGCATGTATACATATATATGTTCATATATATCCCATATTTGCTATGTAAGAGTTGATTATTTAGATCTGTATGCTCACTTATATTTACTATATAGGTATAGCCATGCTGTACAGAGTCTGCTAGCTTTGTAGACAATATGTGTGTGCCTGTTGAGCACAGGCCCATGGGATTCCAATCTACTGTGCTTGTGCTGACAGAGGCAGTCAGCATAGAACTAGAGGCCGGAATGTTCGAGAATTTGAAGGTTACTCATCTTCCTGTGGTTTGTGGTTTTGCTTAGGCATTACGTATTTGTTCGGTTTTTGGCTATATGAGTGAATAGGATATCAAAGAGTTATTATCTCGTTTTGATAACTGTTCAAAATCTCTGAGCACTATAAACTCACATAGGTCACAGTTAGTTATATCCACCTGTACATATATAATGCCTGAACACTGAGGCTGAGGTGCTCACTGAGCTTTTGGAACATTTCAGCTTTATAGTTGAAAATTAGATGCTATATATTTGTATCTTTGTCCTTAAGTGGTTTTCCTGGCGTAGTTAATCGACCAAATAAGATTGGTCAGGGTCTGGTTAGCATTAAGTAATAACAAGTAAAGACTTCGTTATTATTTTCTCCAGTGGTTCTATTTTAACCTAAGTTACGGAGATTAGGGTACAAGACTTTTTGTATTTTCCCTTTGAGTTCTTATTTTGTAGCAGGGGCTCTTTTGTTTTGTTTTGTTTTCTTTTCTTTTCTTTAGAAGTCTTCAGTAGTCCTTCCATTATATCTCTTCAGCACCATCTCATTTAATATGTGTTCCCCCTTACCAGATGACGTACACAGCCTTGAATGTAGTTGGTTACTATACATGAAACTTTGTAGTTAAGTGATTTTAATTTGATCTCCCATTTCCTACTGATGCATGTGACATATAATGCTGTTACATGTAATTCAGAGACTGAGACACTCACAGGAGGTTAGTAGAACTCACCTAGGTGTGTGCGAGGGCTTTTCTGGGGATGATTCTGTCACATGGAATGTGAGCTGTACTGGTTGAATGTATTCACATCAGACTGTAGAACTGTAAATGGGGCCTAGTTGGAGGCCATGGGCCACTGGGACCTGACTTTGAAGGGTGTCTTGGCCTTGGCCCCTTGGTGTTACTCCTCTCTCTTCCTTTCCTTAAGTGAGAACTCCTGCGTCATCCTCTCAGAGGTTCTGCCTCATCTCACACCCAGAGTCTTGGAGTCAATTTGAAACCTCTAAAACCACTGATCCTAATAAATCTTGTTTTCCTGGAGATTTTTCATAACTTCAAAATGTCTGACTAATACAATGTAACATTACATGTATGAGTGCCACAAAATAAATAAAGCATTCACTTATGTTTATTTATTTCTGTAATGCTAACTGCTTATTATAAGGTTTATTCCATGAATGTTTTATTTGTGAGACTTCTCAGTGTTGGCCAATTAGGCTTCTTTGTGACAAGGTAAAAATTAACTGCACCTAGGTTTGAGGATTTTCTCCCTTCCTTCTTTTCTCCTCCCCTCCCTCCCTCTTTCCCTCCCCTCCCCGCTCTGTAACTACCCTTATAGCAAACCTAAGCATCCTACCTTGGACCTTGGTCTCAGGACCTTCATTCTTCTTTTTTCAAAATTAGGGCCAGTTCTTCCTTATGCTGGAGGTGGTAATGGTGGAAAATACCGATTCTTTTCTAGTGATGTCTTTACTCATTTTTTTATTTCTTGTTTTGTTGACATTAATCATCTTATACAGAACACTCTTAATCACATAACTGACTTTTCTGAGAGGTTCTGTAGTGGAAATCAATTGGATTTAATGCTTTTCCTTAAACTGTAATAACTTTTCCAAACTAGTTCTCTGAAATATTCAAATCATTTTCCCCTCATTTTTATAACTTGGTTTTAAGTATTGGGCAGGAATACCAGGCCTTTTGGGAAACTATTATGTGATATTATGGCTTCCCTACAGTAGATCTTGCAGTGTTAGCTGAAGTCACATGTATCTTATGTTTACTACTTAGGGACAACCTTCTTGCTGGCATCAAAAATAACATATGTTCATAATGCACTAAACATTTACTGTGTGCTGGGAGCCATTTAAGGGCTTTAAATGTGCTAATTTAATCTCTTCCAAGTTGAAAGTTGGAATGATGCCTTTGGGAGGGTTTTTTCTTTTCTTTTCTTTTCTTTTCTTTTTCTGTGTTGGTGCTGTGTGGTATATTTCCCACTATGAGTATGATCAACTTGACTTGTTCAGTGATGATAACCCCAGTATAGTTATACATGTAGGCTCAAATTATCATTATTTTCGAGGCTTTATTTATCAGAGTATTCTCTTCTTTGCTAATTAATAGAAAAAATAGAAGTCAACATCTTAAAACCAAGCATAAGAGGTAGCAATTAGCAGCTATACACTGTCTACCCAGCCTTTGTTTCCAAGGCATAGAGTGTGGATAAAAGAACTTTGGGAAGTCTGTTCTTCATACAGTTTTCTTGAAATGAAACATTTATGTTTAAAGCAAAAAGTATTTGATGAGAGGATTGTTGATTATAATAGAACTTATTATATTCATTCCTTTCCTGCTGACAGATAAATGCTACCTTAAAATGAAACCAACATAGTTAATTATTCAGAAAACATATGAACAGGGCTCTAATACAAAGAATCCTAAAGTCAAACAAAAGCAGCCACTGCTTTGTAAAGAAACAATTTTAGTTTATTAGGTTTTTTTTTAAAAGTGGAGGATGATGCATTTAATTTGTTCTTCAAGTGGTGTGTGAAAAAGGAAGAATAAGATAAATCAAAGAAAACATACGTATGTATGTGCAGCTCTGTGTTTCTAGAGCCTGGCTTAGGGGCTTCCTGATTAGCTGAGTTTTCTACATTAGCTGGGCTGTGTCGCAGCAGTAGATTTCCATTGTTTTTTAACTATAGTTTCATATAACTCACTTGCAGTGACTTACATGGTTAGTGTTTTAGAGGTAAACACAATAAATGAAAAAGCTTTTCTCTGGTTTTCCTTAAATGTTCTGTCATTTTATTTATCTTCTGAATGAGTAATTTGTTTTGAATTGTGAAGAACAGCTGGTACATTGCTTTCCTCGTCACTATGACAGAATATTGACCAGAGACACTGTAGCACAGGGAAGATTTATTTTGGCTTATGAGGGGGATACAGTCTACTATGGTGTGAAGGGATGGTTGCATGAATGTACATTTGCTCTTATTATCAAGGTGGCATTCAGGAAGGAGAGGTGGAGGAGTGGAGGGGGAACAGAGCTGCAAGAGAAAAAGACAGAGATGGATCAATGCTTTTTCCAACAGGTCCTACCTTCTAAAGGTTCCATGTTCCCCCAAATAGTTACCATCAACTGGGGACAAAATGTACCAATTCATGAGCCTATGGGGATACTTTACATTGAACATTTGAGCAGTTTTTGAGATGAATCTATGCTCCTCTGCTCCCCATGTAACATAGAGCGAAATGTCCACATGTCTTTAAAGTCAATTCAACCACATAGTTCAGTCACTTCTGTTCCCAAGCATTTTGAACCCGCTGTGTAGCTTTGCCTTCCATCAGTATAATACTAAGATTAGGAAGTCATTCTTCATTTCACTCTGATCTATATAAGTTTGTACTCTTTAGGCATAACTCACGGACATACCTGCTTTTATGTTTTTATGAATAAACTATTTGCTTCCATTGTCATAGTTTTCACTTTTTATATTTTTCATGAAACACTTTTAAAATTCTTTGTTGTTTTGTTAATTATTTAACTCACAAAACATATTTTTTAGAGTCTGTTAAATGCCAGGTTCTGTTTCAGTTGGTAAGGAAATAGTGGTAGACAAAATAAAAACCCTGCTGTCATAGTTACTTTTCAAGTTGCTGTGATAAAACACTGTTATAAAAGCAACCTAATGGAGAAGTGTTTTATTTGGTTCTTAATTTGTAAGTACAACCCATCATGGGTGAGAAGTCACAGTGGCAGGAGCTTGAAGCAACTGGTCATGCTGAATCCACAGTCAGGAATGAGGAAGTGGTGAGTGAATGCTTGTGCTCAGATCAGTTCCTCTTGTTCATCTAGTGTCTCATACCAGGAAATGGTGCCACCCACAGTGGGTGGGTCTCCCCACCTCAATTAACCAAATAAAAATAGTTTCCCAAACACCCTGAGAAGCCTGTTTTCTAGTTATTGTAGACCTCTGGTTGACAAGTGAGATTAATCCTCAAACCTGCTTTGAAGCAGTCTTAATTCTGGTTTGGGAAGAAACACTTCCATCTGTTAGATGTTATTATTTGAGGTAAAATTAAGAACTTACTGTTTTCTTTTAGCCAGTACTATGATCTTTTATTTATAGTAACAACTGCAAGAAAACAAAGCAACAAAAAGAAAATTTTCATATTTTCTTTGGTCTTTTCCCTCCTCTATGAGACAGAGTCTCATAGAGACAGGGCACTGTGTGTTCAGTGTTAGTTTTGAATTCAAGATGCTCCTGCCTTAGGCTTGTAAGTGATGGACTTGAAGCCAGATGCCTGCATGCTTTGTTTTGTTTTTAATTGTGCAAAAATTGGTGATCAGATCTGAAATTAAGCCATGTTTGGTAGAAATTAATTTCCTAATATTAGTAATTTATTGATTATATATATCCCTGGAAGGTGAAGAAAATATAACTGGCTTTGTTGGAATGGTAGGACTAGCTATTGCACACTGAAAGTGTTGTGTACTGTTTAGCCATAGTAAGAACTCAGTAAATGCTGAGGCGTGTTGCTGGCCATTGCTAACGTGATAAGGATGGGAGCTAGTTATGCTTTGGTAATACAGTAAAATGTCATTACTGATAGAACTCTGTAGGTCTACCTTTCAGTGTGGGCCTCAGAGCAGAACTTGCTTTTACTGTTTTAATGGATTTCTTACCCACTTCATTCAACAAAGTTACCCATAGAGTGTCTTGTGATTTTTTTTAGAGTACATTGCACATCATCTCACCTGGCCGAGGGCCCTGCCTTTCCTAATCATCTCAGCAAGAACTCTTGGGTCTAATATATACTCTGTGTAGAGAATAGAAATAGCAGCCTGTGATACATTTTCTTTAAAAATTCTTTTTGAAAAAATTTTGTGTAGCTTAAGGAACCATGTCTGCTTTGATTGGAAAAGTTATAATAGCTGCTGAGATTTGTTTTTCCCCTTTCTCGATTCATTGCACTAATTTGTTGTTCACTTGGTAGAGTGGGCATTATTGTCATCTCCATCCAGAATGTTATCTTTTTTACTTTTCATTCCAGCAGTTTGCAATAAAATATTTCTGACATGAAAGGTAATAAAATAGTCTATTTGGTGACAAATGACTAACACAGTGGCTTTTGCCCTATATCAGCATCTGAATGATTCCAAAATTTAAAAATCTGAGCACAAACACATTTAGAATGTGTCTTTGGCACTTGGTTTAATAGTCTAGTCTACTATGTATTGGTTGAAAGCTGTACTTTTAGTATAGCATCTGATTAACTTGTTTAATAGTTGGGGGCCTAGAATCTGGCTTATTCGTTCCGGTAATATCTAGTGGCATGATGCTGTTGATTGATGAGCCGTCACTGTTTCCCCCCCAACTCCATCAGTTCCTCTTCCACCGCAGAACCCTATGCACCTTTTCTGTTCTTCTTCATTTAAAGCCCAATTTCTTTACCAATGTAATTTCCCAGTTTTCCAAATTTAACGGTGTGTTCTTGTGTAGAGCATGTTTCACAATCTCTGGGGCTGATACATTTTAGGAAAATGCCACTATTGACAGTCAGAAATACAAGAAAAAATGCTAGATTGCATAAACCAGGCAATTCTTGTTCTTTTTATCTTTATTCTTAATTGAGCATGTTTCTGTCCTTTACATGGATCTGTGGCTGTCAGAACTATAGGAAACTCTGTAGATAATGTTTAAAGCCTTTCACTACTTCTGTTTTCTGTGACCATTGATTTATAGCAAATAGCTCTCCATGTCAACATGTTGTGTTCACCTCTGTTTTCCTTCAAACGGATTCTTTTAAAAATCCATAATTTGTGTGTGTGTGTGTGTGTGTGTGTGTGTGTGTGTGTGTGCGTGCGCGTGCACTCACACTTGCATGCTCATGTGTGTAGACCAGAGGGCAATTGTGTGGAGGGGTTTCTCTTCTTCCAGCTTTACATGGGTTCTAGGGATTGGACTCACTTTGCAGGCTTGTATAGCAAGTGCTTTTACCCACCAAGCCGTGTCACAGCCTTAAATTGATCATTAACTTCATCTGATCAGGTCTCTACTTTGTCTTTTTAGATTTTAATTTTGCCAATCTTTTAACAGCGCTTTTCACCCTGTAAAATCAGTCCTTTACTCTTGCTGCCAACCTCTCCTCTAGGCCTGCATTGTCTAGTGGGATAGCATCTAGTCATATGTCATATGAGGCTATCTAAATTGAAATTAATAATAATAAATAAAATTAAAATTAACTTTCTTAGTATCAGTTGTCTTTTTTCCAGAGGTTAATATATACCCATGGAGATAGTGAGCTGCTGTACTAGAATGACACAGATAGTCCATTTCCATAGTTATTTGAATCTCTGTTGAATAGCACTGTGGTAGATTGCTTGGGTGTGCTCAGAAGACCATTTGAGTTGATATGAAACATACACTGCAGATCTTGATTATTCCTTAGACATGTGAGTGTCTAAACCTGTACTCATGTCATTCTTTAAGTCATCACTGTATTTTCTTTCTTTTTGGAATTTTCCTCTTAAATAGTTAAAGGATGAAGGAAAAGTGCAGTGTGCTATTTTGTACATATATATTATATACACTTTCATCATGCACCACTTAGAATAGCGTGAACAAGAATCCTCATGGCTATACTTTTTATGTATTTCTAGTCAAATGCCTTATGAAGTGAGGTAGTTTGTATTTTAAAGCCTGTGCTTTTTTTTTTTTTTTTTTTTTAAGTTGGAATGGTGACTCCTTGAAGATCATTTCTTGGGCTGAGCATAAACACCGAGCTGAAGATTGGTGCGAGGAGCTGGAATGCAGGCCAGTATGGACCAGCACAAGGCAGCTTCATTTCCTTGTGGCATGGGTCAATAGGTGGCCTGGTGACTGGCAGAGTTGTACTTGCTGGTGTTCCCTAGTTCAGTCTGTTACAGAAGTTTTAAAAATACTAATGACTTAGATATAATAAAAAAATTTTAATGAGAAAATACCAAATGTTAAAAGGGAACTGTTTAAATAATATTTATTTAAACATTTACTATTATATAATATATATTTATATGTATAATTAGATATAATTACATATAGTAAATAATAGATAATAAATACTATACATAATTATATATATAATATGTGACATGTGTAATATATAATATAATATATAATTATTTATAATTATATAATTTTACTATTTAAACATTTATTAAAAGTAATCTTTATTATAACTCTTTAAGATATTGCCTTTCAGTCTACCAAATGACCAGATATATTTTTATAGTTATATTCATGATGTATATGTAATTTATTCTGTGTTAAATTTTAGTTCTCCCTTTTGTTGTAACTCTGGCTGTCCTGGAACTTACTTTGTAGATCAGGCTGGCCTCAAACTTGGAGATCCACCTGCCTTTGCCTCCTGAGTGCTGGGATTAAAGGCATGCGCCACCACCACCCGGCTTAGTTCTCTCTTTTCTAAGACTGTACTTAGGAAAGCCTCAGAATATGGAGGTGTCAAGTGCTGCACAAGAGGGGTGCATATAGTGAGGTGTGGGGAAGACAGTGAGTATGAGGCACATTTGAATCCCTGTATTCCGCACTCATCAGCAACAGAAAAGGACTCTATGCTTGTTCTGCTTCTTTACCTTCCCTCCACGGGATAAGAATGTTATTCTTTGGGCCAGAAAACCGCTAGTGGAGTTACCAATCCTTCATGTTCCTGGATGTCAGGCAGAGGGAGCATCTAGGTCTCAGTATGGGCTCCAAAGGCTTGGGCACTCCCAGGACACAGTGGAGCTAACAAATGAACCATTCTTGTCACATCCGTAGAGCTTTCTGGACATCTGAGGATAGATTCTGCTAGGTGGAACAAAGAGAGAAGGAAAATATACAGATAGTGGAACAACAACAACAAAATGGACACATCATGCAGTAAGAAGAACATTTCAAAAATTATAATCAATATCATCCATGAGATAAGTTACTATAGTCCATACAAATAAAATAAAATAAAATAAAGCATATTCACCAAGCTCCAATGGATAGTCCCACCCCATGGTCATACAGATGGCTTTTGTTAACTCAGTGGGTCAGAAACAACAGAAAGGCATGAATGTGGGAAGGAGCTCATACAGCGGGAATGATGAGGCGTGGAACATAAGAGAGAAGGAACCTGACTGACAGGAGTCGGGTTGAGAGGAGTGAGAGTGAAGAATGCTTTAGACACGTATGAAGTTCTCAAAGGAAAAGAACAAAATCTTAACACAACCCATCTTAAATACAGTGGCACTATATAAAATAGGAACAGAGACTAAGAGAACTTACTGAGAGGTGTTCAAAAATAGACTAGCATACGAAAATTAGACAGGAGTCCAAGGTAGACTAACGGCAGATTAAAGGCATCTCCTTAGAAATTAGGATAAAAATACAGAGCTAGAATACAATGTCAAATATTTAATAAAACAAATATACTACTCAAATTATAGGCACTAAAAAGATGACATAGATGAAAGAGGAGAAAACTTTAAGAATAATTCAAGCCAATAATTAGAATTTGAGTTTTCAGATTGCAATGTTCTTTAAAGCATTTCATGATGAGATTCTAGAATATCAAGAATATGCTTTTCGAAAGAGAATGGCCCCATTTGATATGATGATGTTGAAAGGGAGCGGGGTGGGCTGGATGGGGGTGGAGAGAGAGAGATTGCTCAGTGAGAAAGAAGAGTGGAGAGCATGCTGAGGCATTTGGGAGTGCCAGTTTTAGTGCTTCATAGAGCAGGGTATTCTAGCAAGGGCCCTGAAATGAAGCGTCCAGAAACGATGAGAGGGATCCTGGCTCTGTGGCCAAGGGAAAGGCAGGTGTGCTTCCTGGAGAATGTAGTTCATTCCCATCAGAAGGTGTGAGGGGGTGACATGGCGGGGGGGTGGGGTGGGGGTGGGGTGAAAAGAGCACCACAGAGTTTGCTGCTGGCTATTTGTCCTGCTGAAATGAGGCAGATTAAAAGATGGCTGGTGTGGCATTGTGTGCAGTACTGGGGAGGAATCCCTGGTAAGAGTGTTAATCACACTAGGAGAAGGGTTGAATGAAGTATGCTTCTGTATATAGAGCTACATTGCAGCACCAGTCACATGCACAGTATGTACTCTCAGGTATGTGGATAAATTGTCCCAATAGTCATGGGTTTGGAGCCTGACCAGATACTCAGCTGTTAAGAATCTCAGAAAAAAAAAAAAAAGTGACCGTAAATAAAATTAAGTACCTGTTTTGTGCTGGACTTCTAAATTTCCACAGAATTTTGCATAATATTATCCCAATTATTTTAATAAATGAAAGGCATCTCAGGGCACTTAAAAATGATCTACAGAAGTTTCGTAGCCTTTAGTGGTGGACTTGTTCTTCAGACTTGGTTTTGAGCTCCAAGCTCTCAGCTGTTTAATGCTTCCACTAGCCAGCATATCAGCTCACTTGAATGACCCTTAAGTTAATCTGGAAAGCATGAATTAATTTTTATTCTTTTGTTAGTCTTTACCCAGGACAGCAGTCAGCTTCAGTTTCCCTTGTGTGGGCTCCTTTAAGATGTCTGATCCTCAGGCCAGGCAGGAGTGCTGTCAGGAAGCCTAAGCTGTGCAAGAACAGTGCAGTGCTGTATTGTGAGAACCTGGCAGAAATGTCTTATTAATACATGTGTGGAGCATGTCTGATTTCCATAAAGACCGAAAACCAGATTTCTTAATTCCAGTTCCAACTGGAATCCTTCGGGAGCAGTTTCTACCCCATGACTGCTTGGCCCATGTAGGACCTTTGATTTAGCAGACTGGCTGAAACACCCAATTTTGTGCATTTTGTAAAAACTTTTCAGCTTTTGTTAATACTGATTGATTTGTGACATACTTGTTTTATTTTTCATTCTGAATTTAGAAGTCAGGAAAACCAGTGGGAAAACATTAAAATTTCCCAAATATTGAAATCACCCCCAAGTTTGCGCATACACATGAGACACCCCCATCTCCATAACCTGTTCTCTTCTCACCCCTGTCTTTATCATTTTCTGCAGCATTCTAGACAGTTAGTAATTGTTCCCATTGTGCTTTGCAGAACGGTTGTGGAGCCGAGCCTCCAGGATGACAGTGAGTTCTTGTATGCTGCACAGCCCGAGCTACTGCAGTACAAGACATCCCAGCTTACAGTGGAGAAGGTGATGGACTGGTATCAGCGCAGAGCAGAGGAGATAGAGCACCATGCTGGGCAGGTGAGGGCAGGGAGCACTGCTGCCAGGTGGTATTGGTAGTGCTGGTCCTTAGAATTCAATCCACGTAGTGCACATGAACAGAGGCACCAAAAATCTCAGGTGTAATTCATAAGGTTAAAAGGAATAGTCCTTAGTGATTTTGTTCATTTGCTGTCTGCCCCGAAGCTTTTATAACTTTCGGATTCTTACAAAGCACATACATGCAATAAAAGTTGTTCAAAATCTTCCTTTAAATTGTGAACTTAAAAAACACGGTAATGCCTTTTCTGATTTATCTATATTTTAATAGATGTATATTACCATATTAATTTAACAGACTGTGTCAACATAGAAGGAAATGTTTGATTAGTTCCTAGTTCTAGTGCATGAACTCAGGTGATTGTGCTTATGCCTTTCAGGAACTCTGTTAGGTGTGGCTTCTGTTTTTCTTAAGTTTATGTCTGACTTCTCAAGTCTTAATTTTTATTGGTTGTGGTTTTCTGTAGTGGTCTCCAACTGTTGCAAAAAGAAGTTTCCTTGATGAGGGTGAGGAGTACATGTATCCATGGGTTTAAGGAAAAATGGTTGTTGTTAGGAATTGTCTGGTTTAGTAAAATTGCAGTTGTAGGTTCTCTTCCCAGATCTGTGGCTTCACTAGCACTGAGGTATGATTTCCCTCTTGTTGAGCAGGTCTTAATTCCAGTTAGAGAGCTCTTGGTTAGTTCCAAGGTATGTGTGCCACTGCTTCATCCCTAGGGTTACTGTGCCATGCTGGTCATTGTGGTTCATAGGTGTTAGAGCTGGGTGGGACTATTCATTGCTTCCCTCTTTTGGGAGCGTGCATGGTGCCTTCTGCTGCTATGAAAGCTGGTTCTCAGGGAAGAGGCTTTCTGATCAGTTTCAGCTCAGGGACCTCTGCGCCCTGCACCTGAAGTGTGTGGTGTCTTCAGCAGTGCAGACTTACTACCTTCCTCTGTGGGACAGCAATTTTAACAGCTATTTTAACAGCTATTAAAACTGTTTTCTGTCCAGTTTTACTATGAATCTGAAGTTGCTGTTAAAAGTGATAGTACTGATCCATAACATGGTGAGTTCCCTTGAGGAGACTAGGGCTTATGATAAGGCAAAAGGACGTGGGTACTTTGTATTTAGTTGTCTTATGTCCTGGCATATCTTTCATTATTTAGAAACACTTAGAATGGCTTTTTTTTTTGACCTCATGTAAGGTACTGACATTTCATGTCATTTGTGATACAATCAAAGTGATATCTGATATTGATTTTTTTCATTTTTAGAGATTTAATTGATGTGGGGCGTCTTTTTCCTTAGTGCCTATAAACACCTTCAGCAAAACCTGTTTGTTCATATAGGAAATGTTTATGATGTTATTTACCCCATGAAGGCTCCAGCAAGTGAAGCATTCCTGTTGGTTTCAAGTTTTGTAGCTTGACTTTAAGCATGCTTACTTTAGTAAACATTTGGGAAGATAGCAAACAGGAATTGCTGATGTGCTGTCTTCCAACTGTTCCTTGGGGTTTTCGTGTATTGCACAGCAGGTTTTCTGAAAATTCTTCTCAGATCGTTATTGTTACGAAGATAGAAGTGTATTTTTGGATGTGAATCATTTGCTCGTTATTGTCATTACTGAAGTACGTGCAGTCTCCTTTTGTGTGTGCTTTGTTCCTCACAGTGTGGATTTATGTGATCCAGTCTTTCCATGCAACTGCACTCCTTTCTGCTCTCTTTCTCACCTGCCCTTTTTGTTGCTGGTGTTTTCTCTTTCCTTCTTTATTCCTCCTCTTTCCTACACTGTCATTTTCCTCAGCACTCTCAATGATTTTGCTTTGTTCTCCTTGAGACGCTGAGAAGTTCCTTCCATCTTCCCAGAGGAAGAGGCCTCTCTCCTTGAGTTCACAGCACTCTCTTCTTCCCTTGTGCTCTGGATTCTACACTTCGGCATTCCCATGTAGTTAGGATGTTCCTTCTCCCCATACCTTTAATTTCTCCTTCACCAGGTATGCTGCTCCTCACCCACTCCCCACTCCCCTTTGGGACAGAAAGCTCAAGTTCCTTCAGTTGTATGCATGCAAAATGAAAAGCTGAGCTGTCCTCTTTCAGGCTTCTGTTGCATTTCTTGTGTCCTTCAGGGCTGGGACAGAATCAGTCACTCTGCTTTTGGAGTCAGTTCCTCAGTTGTTTCTTCCTCACTTCTCCAGTCTGCATGTGCCTGCCACTGTCTGGAAGCTGTGGTCAGTGAAGCTGGCAGCCCACTCTTATCGTAACATAACATCTTTTCTGTTGGTACTGTTTACTGCGTCTTTGCAGAAATCTCTTCCTCCTGGGGTCCTGTGATCCTAGCTCACAGGTTTTCCTTGCCGTTGTTGTAGCCACTCATTTTAGCATGCTCCTGGGGCTCCTGTTTCTTAGCTTTTCTCTTATCACTATTTCCCAGGGTGCTGCTGTTGACACTAATCTTGTCTACACGTGTGGCCCATTCAAAGCATCTTCCCAAATACTGCTTCATGATTTATGTTCCCAGTTGTCTGCTGTAACCAACTACCTTTCTTTAACTCTTGATTTTGGTTTCTTGCATTTGGACCTTCATAGCTGATCATATTGCAGTGAGAATCTATCTGCACAGGCCTCTCAGCAGTGCAAAATCCACTCACTTCTCGTGAATGTTCTGTTTCACTGAGAGGAAAAGCCAGGCCATCATTTTAGAATCCTCCTTATTACCCAGGCTCCTCACCTTGTCTGACCAAGTCTGTCCCTTGTCTTCCAATGATCTGTTGCATGTATTTTCTTGTATGTCGATAGTTATGCTGCCATTGTCTTTTTTGTCTAGTGCACATGGAACATCCAACAAATTTTTACTCAGTGTGAACATATGAATGCACTTAGAAGTGAGTAAGCAGTGTATTTCTGGCAGTATTCCTCTAACACCAAGAGCTGCAGCTTTCAGTCCATTTCTGATTTGTCATTCACATTAATTCATCTTTCAGTCAGTATTGAGTGTTCCTCTCAGAGTGTAAATGTTTATGACATGCTTCTCTGAAACTGTCTTTGGGCATGATGTGGTCAGTGCCACCCTAAAATGAGAGCAGTTATGATTTAGACATGAGACTCTGGTAGGGTGGGTCCACTAACATTTTTTTTTTTGAGGATGAGAGGGCATGGCTCCCCAGGAAGCTCCCCATAAGGCCTACCCTTCCTTGAGGTCACATAAACAAGAATCACTTCCTGGGAGAAGAGGAGACTCTGTGGTGTAGTTGCTCCTAAGTTATCCATTTTCTTGTAAGTGGCCCCAGTTAAAATCATTGGTTCACTAAGCTAGATGTGTATAGAATCTTTCTCTGGTCTGTCTTAGTGCCCTATCAGGGGTAATGGGTGTTTGTTCTGTTTCCCTGGGAAGAGTCACACAGCATGTGCCTCAGTGGAAACTTTAGGTGTCAAGTATTGTATTATCAGTCTTTGATGGCAGATGTCATCTACTCCTTTTTGTATTTCCAACACCAAAACTGGTGCTAACTCCTTGTAGACCCTTTGTGTATTTTAGACTAGAAATAGGAGAGAAAGATAGTGCAAGCTACAATAGATGATTTCCCCGTCAACTGGAGGATGCTAGTTTATAGGTTTGATTGGGGAATAGAGGACAAATGTCAGTCTACTAAACAAGTAAAGGAAATGTCCTTTGTTTTAGCTAAGAAATAAATATTTATTGGGCGGCTGCAGATAGCTAGACACCGAGCAAGAAAGCATGGGGAGCAAAGCTTCAATTTGGAAGTACAGTGCTATAGGGAAAGTACTATTAATTTGGCTCTATCACTGTTATATTCCACGTTTCCCTCTACTTTTGTTAAAAATTAAGATGACTGTCTTTTCCTTCATATCTGTATTATTAGTATATCTTGCTGATTGATACATTTGGAAGTTTGATGTTGACGTATTTGATAAAGACCTCTAATACTTTTGTAGTAAGAAACGTTGTGAGTATGAAATTTTATAGAAATAGTTGTATGTTTGATTTTACACTGCAGTCTTCCACTTTGCACTCATTTAGGAACCTACTGTCATTTTTCACTTTTAGGTTGACTGTGCGCTGTCACTTACTCGCCTTGGAGTGGAGCGCCATATTCCTGGCTTGCTAGCTCTCTGCGATGATCTGGTGACTCTGGAAACACTGGTTTATGAAGCTGGCTGCGACTTAACCCTCACTTTGAAAGACCTGCAGCAGATGAAAGACTCTGAAAAGCTAAGATTACTGATGGAGTGTGTAGGTATCATCTGACTCTTGAGCATCCCTTTGGGCTTTTGTTACTGTGTGTGCCAAAAGCAAAATATGAAATGTCTTCCAATCTTGAGAGCTTAGTAAAGAAGGGATAATTCCTTTACTTTTAAAAAATAACATGTTTGGATAAATTACAAAAGGAATACAAAACTGGTGGCTATTTTTATATCTTGTTTTTTCCTTTATCCTTGACTCCCCCTGCCCTCAACCCTGTTCTTTCCCTCCTCTCTGCCTCTGTCAGGATGTCTCCTCATTTTGATCTGCTGAATGTCTCTCTGGCCCTAACTTCCCTTTTCTTGATAACTTCCTTTTTCTCCAGCCAATTCAGTGAGATTTGGTTTATGTTGTGTAAGAGCCCTCTTTAGAATCCTAGGTTGGTGCCAGGTGTGGTGGCACACGTCTTTAACCCCAACACTCAGGAGGCAGAGGCAGGTGGGTATCTGTGAGTTTGAGGTCAGCCTACTCTTCATAGAGACATCCATTACAGCTAGGGTTAAGTAGAGAGACCGTGTCTCAAAAAACTACTAAATAAAAAGATTGAAAAGTGTTGCAGGTTTATGTCCTGGGGTGATTACGGGAAGTGATGGTACACTTTTAGAGATGATGGATGTCATCTCTAAATGACCTATGTCATAAAGGAAAAACAGAATAAAGAAACAACAAGAGGGTGGGAGAGGCTTGAGGCTTTTATTAGATTCTGTTCCTAAGTGGCTCCTCTCTAGGGCCCATCTGCTCATCTTTCTCTGTGTCTCTGTACTTTCCTCCTTTAACTCTTTCACTGGGTCTCAGATGTCTCTCTTGTCTCTTCTCACATGTTCTGTTTTGTTTTTTTCTCTGGGTAGAACCCTTCTCTGCTATGGAGAAGCCCATGGCTGAGTAGGAGCCATAGCATAAATGGGCTTAGGCCTATGGGACCCTGAGTCTGCATAGGTGGGATGCAGGGTTATAGCCACTGTAGTCTACAGACCTTCTGGTAACACATTCTTCTGCTGGTGGCTAGGCCTAAAGTGAGTGGGGACCTGTAGTACTCGAGAAAATACTGGGCTTCCACTGCTTAACATTTGTCTGATTATTCTGCATAGTATAATACTTAATTTACTGTTTGCTTGCTGTGGTTAATTATACTTTCAGTGTTCAGAGGACAATTATGTGACGAGTGCTTACCAGTGGATGGTTCCCTTTCTCCACCGCTGTGAGAAACAGTCTCCTGGTGCGGCCAACGAACTATTAAAGGACTATCTAGTAACGTTAGCTAAAAGAGACTTGAAACTTCCCTTGAAGATATTTCAGCATTCTAAACTCGATGTAAGTAGCAACTCTAATTTCTTCATATTCTGTAGCTAGTTAGTCTATAGTATTAGGTTTATGTATACATTTTTATAATCAGAAATTCCTTTTTGTAGAAAAAAATGTCATTTTTATTTAAAAATATTTCAGCATTGTTGATGTACATTTTTTCAAAATTTACACAATTATGGTTATTTTGACTCATTCATTCCATATTTCTTGTATGCTATAAACTCAGTAGTAAGATCCACAGTTACAGGTGTTGAACTCTTAACTCTGAAGGCATTTCACTAATGTTAACTCATTTTGTTTCTTTAGTAAATGTAGGAACTAGAAGGGGATTTGTGCTATAGAGTGTTCATGCAATTGCCTAGGTCTTTTAATACTGCACCCGTGTTCTTGCCCACCATATTTATGCTGTCACCAATAAGAGAAAGCATCTTATCTCAACAACATTCAAGTAGTTTATAAAGGTCTCTAGGTACTCATAAGGATATCCTTAGTCACCCCTGATGGTTCCTACAGCTGCAGGAGACTGAATTTGTGACTTTGACTCCTTCCTTCCTTCCTTCCTTCCTTCCTTCCTTCCTTCCTTCCTTCCTTCCTTCCTTCCTTCCTCCCTCCCTCCCTCCCTCCCTCCCTCCCTCCCTCCCTCCCTCCCTCCCTCTTTCTTTCTTTCTTTCTTTCTTTCTTTCTTTCTTTCTTTCTTTCTTTCTTTCTTTCTTTCTTTCTTTCTTTCTTCTCTCTCTCTCTCTCTCTCTCTCTCTCTCTCTCTCTCTCTCTCTCTCTCTTTCTTTCTTTCTTCTTTCTTTTTATAGACAGAGTTTCTCTGTTGTAACTCTGGCTGTCCTGAACTCTGTAGACCAGACTGGCCTCAAACTCGCAGAGATCCACCTGCTTCTGCTTCCTAAGTGCTCAGATTAAAGGCGTGTACCACCTCTGCCTGGCGTGACGTTGATTCTTACAGTTGCATAGGGCAATATCTTAATTTTGCTTCTGCAATGTTTGGGTTTGCTGGGAGACAGCCATTTTGTTAAACACAAATACTTTGACATTGTGAAAATCTCTTAATTTTGTCATAGATAAAATATGCTATTTCAGGCAAGATAGTGGCTCCCATTTCATTGGAGTGGGACTTTAAGCAAGGTGGCACTATCCTTGGGACACTGTCCTAAGACCAGAGTTTAAGCCAAAGGCACTTCAGGCTTCTTCCAGTTGTTAGTTCTAATTGAGCCTGCTTCTTCATCCTGGCCTCAATTTTCAATGCTAACTTCACTAAGATAAACCCAAATAGGAAGGAAAGCATTGCTACATTTTAGACATTTCTGGGTTTATAAGAGGGTTGTTTGTCTGAAAGGTCTCTCTCATTGGTTATTTAACATATTCCATCTTCTCATAATCAGCTTACACTTAGTGCTTGGTTTTACAGTTGGGGTGAGCCCTGTTGGGCACTCTTGGTAGTAGAATACCAAATGCAAAGCAGGATGCATTGACTATGAATATTTTATTAGGGACAAAGAATTGACTTTAAATTCTTCCTGCAATTGTGTTTGTTATAGTTCTTCCATATGGGATCCTGTAAATCCTTTGTATATAGTCAGCTTTTTGTTGTTTTTACCTGGAAATTTAGCATGTGCTTTTGAATAAAACATGTAGCCATTTGTCTTTCTTGAAATATGTGAATGCTAGACAAGGAACAGGGGTGTTTGACTCTTTGTCTCCAGGACCACTTCCATATTTCTCAGTGTTACCTTTCTGCAACACAGACTTTACCATGTCATAATCTATGGAAATGTTCCCAGTGGCTTGTGATTGCTTACTGGCTAGCACTGGGCCCTCTAGAGTGACTTGGATGGATCTTTCCTTCCAGTTTGGTCTTAATCCTTATTTCTCTCTATGAGCTCATGAGACCATTCACAGGGAACTTCTTAACTCTACCTCACCAAGCTCTTTTGACCTTCTGTGTTAGTGGGCTAATTTCTTCATTTACTAATGATTCCCTCCTCCCTTCTTATTTATTTGACAAGTACCTATCTATTTTGTGGTCCTACTCCTTTAGGTATTTTCCAAAATCATCCATGATTTCTCTGTGCTTTGACAGGTTTTTGTGTCTGCCTCTATCATTATCTTTACTTAATCAGTATCATGTAAAATTTTTATTTTTAATTTCTATGTAATCAAATTGCGTTTTGAGTCATGTTGAAAAGTGTTTTCCCACTGAAAGTTTATAGAAGAATTTTTTTTCTTTGTGTGTTTGTATTTCTTTGTTATTTTCATTGAGATCCCTAATTTATTTGTAGTTTGTTTTTTGTATCATATAAGTTATAGATAAAATTTTATGCTGTCTTAAATAGCTACCTAATTGTCCCAGGAGAATTTATTAAAATGTTTATCTTTACCCAGTGACCTGAGATGTCACCTTTGTTTTATGCTTAAATTTTCATTTGCATGTGCAGTCTAATTCTAGATCATCTAAATTATTCTGATGATCTGTTTGTTGACATTAGTTCTCTGGTGATTAGAGATTTTGTGGAATGTTTTAGTAGCTGATGCATATAATACCCCTTTCCAGTTTTGTTTCCCCTCACTGTTTTGTCAAAGTTGTATTGAACAGTTTCCTAACTGAACCATAGTATCAGCTTGACTAATTTCACAAAAAAGCTTATTTATATTTTTGCTTGATTTTATTGATTTCCAAATTACTTTATGGAGATTGATAGGTTCATTTGTTTCTAATGTTCGATCTCCTTTCTAAGAATAGGTGGTATTATCCTATTTGTTTTTGTCTTTTAGAATGAAGAGTGTTTACAGTAGAAGGCCTGAATTCCCATGGTCCTCATGTTTAATTAGATATCTGTTGATTACCACAAGATCTTGCTGGGGGCATCATTGTTGTGGTTTGTAGGCTTTGCAGCTGGATAGAACTCCTGATTGATTGCTCCTCTCTCTTGGAAGCTTACATAGCACTTTCAGATGTTATAAGAGCTAGTTCTCAGTAAAGAAGTTTCCATGTCAGGTCTAGCTTTGTTCCTCCATGTTCTGTTTCCAAGACAGCCAGGGATAATGGCAATAGCTCAAACTGATTTGGGAGTCTCTTGTATTTTCCTGACCAACAACTGGAGGGGAGGGCAGGTTTCCTTGACTGACCCTGGAGTTGTTGATTGTCTGTAGCTCTCAGGGACAATGACATCACCCTGTGTAGCACACCTATAAACACACATACACATATGCACATCTACATATTTATGATATATGTATTTTAAGTAAGTTTAATAAAATAAAATTTCTTCTACAGATGTTACACATTTTTATGAAACTAATTTTTAAGTTTTTACCATTCTGCTTTAGTTACAGAATTTTCTCTATATTTATTTCCTTCAAATGTTTATTTTTATTTGTGTTTATAAAAACTTGTTTTTCAACAAGGTGGTGCTGGCTCATGCCTTTAATACCAGCACTCAGGAAGCAGAGGCAGGTAGATCTCTGTGACTTTGAGGCCAGCCTGGTCTACAGAGTGAGTTCCAGGACAACCATGATTAGAACAGAGAAACTCTATCTCTAAAAACCAAAAAAACAAAGAAAAAAACACTAAGTTTCTATGTTTGCTGTTATTTCATGATTCTTCTATTACTTGATTCTCTGATGTTCTCTAGATATCTTATTTCATCAGATTATGTTTTTTCTAGTTGTCCACTGTGTATAATTTTAAGAATTTTTTTCTAAATTCTAAATCTCTTGGATTTTATTGCTGCTATACAGCACAGCTGATAGCCTACTGCTAATGGTAGAAGGTTCAGTTTATTGACTTCTTAGGACTTCTGGATGGACTTTCTTTTCATGGTGACCATAAAGATATCAAGGAAGGAATAATGAGAGCTAGAAAAAGTATCTCTTAGCTATATAAGTTGAGACATCATGTAGGGGTCTTCACAGGCAAGAATAAATAATGTATTTTGAGTGCTGTGATTTATGTATACAATGGTTTGTTTTAAGAAACCTGCCCTCCAGTTGGTCAGGAAAATACATAAGGATCTCAAAACACTTTGGACTATTGCCATTATCCCTGGCTGTCTTGGAAACAGAACATGAGGAACCAAGCTAAACCTGAGACGTTGGTTTGAGGAGAAACATTTCCAGTTTCCAGGATACACAGAGGAAAAGAATCTGATTCCAAGTAGTAAAACAGTTCTCACTTTGCCAGCATGTGCAGGACGCACACTTGGAATCATAGCATCTGGGGATGTCCTGTTGAAGTTTATGCCAAGTGGAAATACAACTGGATTCCTGGTAGACTTTAGACCTGGACAGTCTTAGTCTGTGAGAACATATCCTGGGTGAAATACAGCAAAAACAAGGAGACATCATCAGCCTTATGTCATGCTAAGGGAGAGGCATAATACGGCTTATTAACCAACTCGATTCAGCTAAACCTGGATCAAAATGTTTGAAGAAAATCTTTGTGTGTACTGAGCATATAAAATATATTTTTGGTTTCATTCTTGCATAGAATCCACATTTTACTATTACATATACTCAAGAGATGAAACAAAATTTGGAGCAGGGTACATGTAGTTTATATGCAAAATTGATGCTGTCCTATATGAAAGATTTGAGCTTCTGCAGGTTTTGTTTTCTGCCTGTTCTTGGAACAAACTTTCCAGAGATAGCAAGTAGTCATTTAATTACTACTTGTAATTTAGTTGAATTGTAGTAATTTATTGAATATAGTTATTTACTTTTTGTAGGACAGCTAGTTTATGGTACAAGAAAAATAGATGCAATGTGGTGGCACCACCTGTGGTTCTAGCTGCTTAGGAGGCCGAAGCAGAAGGATTGCTTGGACCCAGGAATTAGAATGTTGCTAGGCAGCCCAGTGAGACTCTGACTCAAAATGAGAAATTGTGGCTTGGTGTAAGGCCCAAATGAGACTGAGTGGAAAGGAAAGGTTTTTTCTCCTCACTCTTCAGACTGAAGGCCTTTCAGGATGAAGTTTTGAGGGTGTATGATCAGATAGAAGCTCTGGGTTGTTGACCTTAGTGGCTCCTCAGTGTCTCTGAAAGGGAGAATAGGAGGCAGGGACCAAGTGCCTGGGGCCTGTCTCGGCGCTGTCCTACCCTGGGCAGTTTCTCCCCAGGTGAGCTTTTGGCTGCCGTGTCTTGCCTCAGTCTCCTCTGTGTTCCTGATGCGCACACACTTGCAGCACCTCCAGAGTCTGTGCTCCATGCTTCAGGCCTTGTAGTCGGTAACCTGGATCTCAGTTCTGGGCTTATAACTTTCCAGCTTCACCACTATGAGCAAATCATGTGACTCTCCAGTGCCTCAGTTTCTCCCTCATATGAAATGGGAGTAATATTGGAATAAGTCTTACAGGGTTGTTATGAATATTTACAAGTTAACATACAGAGGCAACTAGGAGTGGAACCCTGTACAAAGTAAGACTCTGGAAAGCTTAACTACTTTCATTGATTTCCAACAGCATTGATACTTGTTTTATTCTACATATGTTTATTTTATCAGTTCATCACTTTATTACCTGAGTAAATCTTTGTTTGTCAGTTCCAAATTAATGATACAGTTTTTCATAATATCTTGAAGATGTTTATATAAACCCTTTATCTCATCTGCATTTGAAAACTTTATTTCTCTGAACCTTGATTTTATTTTTTACACTCATTGATGTGAGTCTTCTACTAAGAAAGTGCATGTGTGGCAGCTTCTCCCTCCTCCTCTTATACCTTTTTTGTGTATCGTGTCTACTAGATGCTGAAATTCAATAGATTATTACCAGCCTTCTCCTAAACTTACTGTGCTACAAAGGGCCTCTCATAGGGCTGAGCTCTCACTCAGTGGCATAATGCTTGTCTTGCACACCCAAGGCTGTGGGCTCCATCTCTGTGGATCTCCAGTATTTGGTTTCAGACTTCCCTTTCTGTTTCTGTGGTCCTTCCTGTATTCATTCATTTACTTTTCGTAAGTGTCCATTGTAATTTCTGTGGTGGAGTAACATAAGCTTTCCGTGAATATTAATGGCTTTACTTCTTCCTGTACCCTCATAGAATGTTGCTGGTAATGTCTTGGACTTTGAGATGAGAAAAATAAGGCACTATTTGGTTAATTTTTTGTATTCTATAAAATACTTCAAGAATAGGAATCTGTGCTTTGCCATGAGAAACTAATATTCTATATGGAAAGAGGCCTGAAGTGGCCATCTTTGAGCTTCAGAAGTAGAGTGTGTCCTGTGGTTTCGCCACTGCATTGCAGTTGGTCAACTGAGTAGGGCTGCAGTGCAGCACAGTTAATGAATGACATGTAACGCAACCTGAAAACAATGGGCTCTACTATTTGTAATGTTACTTATGGAATTTCATACAGTTTTGTAATTGAAACACAGAGAATTTGGCTTTAGAGTTTGAAATGTTATTTTTAATGTTACTGCCTTTATAATTCACTGGGTTTTTTTTTTTTTGTTATTTGTATCTACTTTATTTGGAATGGGCTTAAATCGAAGTCTGACTTTAGCAGATAAAGCTTGTGAGTTACAAATGATCTTTTCTAGCTGATTCAGTAATTAAAGTGTGATTTCATTTAGAATTATTAAATACCTCAAAAGTCTGTAAGCTACAGAAAAATCAAGATTTGTTTCTTCTGCTGATTAATGGCACTGTTTAATATTCTATTGACAGTGGTGCTGGGATGTGGAGAAACTGACATTTAGTACAACATGTTTTATTTTCTCTAGCTGCAGCAAAAAATTATTCCTGACCAGGACCAGCTGATGGCAATAGCACTGGAATGCGTCTATAGCTGTGAACGGAGCGACCAGCTCTCCCTCTGCTGTGATATCTTAGAATGCCTTCCACAAAGGGGATGTGGGTAAGAAACCACAGGAGGCCAGCCTTTTCTGAGTCTATTTTTCTAGTGTTTAAAACAAAGACACTGCTTCTCTAAGTGTTCATCAACAGAAAACTTTGATACTGTGAGAAATAAAAAAAGTCTGGGGGGTGGGGTGGTAGCTCAATAGTGGAGTGCAGGCTCAGTATTCATGTGGCTCTGAGTTCTCCCCACCCTTAAAGCCATATAGAGAAGTTAAAATTGTCTATCAGCTTGATATCTTGAGACATCCTTCATGCTTCTACAACTAAACAGGAGTTCTACTCTAATTATAATTTCTGCTATCATTCTGTTAAACGTGATCATCGCACACCAGAAAGCAAAAACTCCAGCACTTTAACAAGACTCCTCTAAAATTCTATAGCAGTGACTTCTTTGTTCTTAAATTTTTCTTTAAACTTTTTTAAATTTATGGACTAATTGTATTTATCCTGTGAATTTTTCCTATGTAGTCCATATTTGCTAGTTCTCTTCCTGGATGTCACACAGCAGTCATTCCTAAGTATCCCACATGGATACAAGTCAGCACCTTTGTCTGCATGCCTTTGGGGCTTCAGCCACGGTACTCAACCTCTCCAATCTCTAAGCTTCCTCAGAAAAATAAAGTATTTGGACAGGAAGGCTTTCTCATTGTAGAAAGCCTTGTATTTTCTACCCCTCGTCTCATGTCAAGGAAGTATTTACTTTTTACTAGAAGGATGATAGCAGGTACCACGTTTTTAATCCACGGTGAAATACTTAATCCTGTAGACTTGGGTACAGGGAAAAGATGAATGGGAGATGATTTTTGTATCATAGCAGAGTATTATCCCAGAATCTGTCCTTTTGATGTTCAAGCTTCAAAGGTGAAGTGTGTCTTCACAAGGTGACAGATAGACTGCCGTCACATTTACCTAGCTATCACTGGAGCATCACTAGAGCCATCCTAGACACACTTGATGCCACAACGTCCCTTAGGAAGGAAACAGAGTCTTGCCCAAACAGCTTAACCCATATCCTATCAATCCTTTGGGCTGAACTTACGACTTTGAACTAATGCAGGTGCTATGTGAACTTTTCCTGAAGAGATATGAATAATTGCTTACCCCACACTGGGTAACATTGATTGACCAAGGGACAGTTCTAAGTTGAGCTTTGTGAACGAATGAGTTTATTGGTCTTACATGTAGGACATGGATGTCAGACGTGTAGGTGACCCAAAGCAGCCATGCTACTGTGTAAAGTGTGATTTGCGTGATGACTTCTATATAGCTATATAGACAGAGTCTGCTCTTCTGTGAACCTTGCACAGGGTCTGTGTACTCTAATACCTCCTCACACCATGAACCATGTGCAGCTGTTGGCATAGAGTTGCAGGGGTGGCTGAGACCTCAGGTGAGGGTCTTCTGAACTTCTCCACTACTTCTTTGAGAGGCTGTCTCAGGGTTTGCTCCTGAATCAGCATAGCCTCTTCAAATGAAAGCGGAGATAGAGATGATACTCGGAGGGTTCAGATATGACACCTCAGGAAAGCAGTCTGGTACGCACAGAATGCCGCACCAATTTTGAGGCATCTGGACTTTCACTGTGAAAAGTTAGTGTCATTTAGAAAAACAAATTGTTAGAGAGGCCCCATTGTATTATAAAGGAGTCCATGGGGATGTATTCCTCTCCTAATTTTCAAGTATAAAATAGTGTATGAACATAGTTGAAATGAAGCATTTTAAGACAATAAACAGCTGTTTGGTGCCACTTTTTCAATATTGGATAACCTGTCTTCACAAAGTAAATTAATTGTTTCTCTTCCTTCCTTCCTCCTTTCCTCCCACCCTCCTCCCTCCCTTTCTTTTTCTCCTCTTACTACTCCTGAGAGAAGTGTTTTTGACACAGGGTTTTATATAGTGCAGGCTAGCCTTGAACTCTCAATGTTAAGGCTGGCCTTGAACTTGTGATGCTTTCATCTCTGCCATTCAAATTCCATGATTTTCACCCTACTTAGCTCAACAAGCAAATACTTTCACAGATAATTTGTACCTCTTCTCCTTTCCTTGCCTTCTATGGTGGTTATTTTTTGTCTCCACACAAACTATAGTGACCTTGAAAAGAGGAAATCTCAATTGAGAAATGCCTTCCATTAGATTGGCCAGTGGGGATGTCCATGGGACAGTTTTTGGATTGCTGATTAATATAGGAGGGCCCAGCCCACTCAGGGTGGTGTTATTAATGGGTCGGTGGTTCTGGGCTGTGTAAGAAATACAGCTGCGTAAGCTAGTGGAAGCAAACCAGTAAGCAGCAAGCATCCTTGTGGCTTCTCTTAATTCTCGACTCCAGATTTCTGCCTTGAGCTCCTGTGCTGGCTCCTCTTGAAAAGGAACTGTAATCTGTAAACCAAATAAGCTCTTTCCTTTCAAATTGCTTTTGTTCACTGTGTTTAGGATACCCCCTTTACAGTATTATACTCTTAATTTCATAGTTGAAAGTATGATGTAAAAATTATTATTGATTAATGTTTTTAAATGTTTCCAGCATCACAGTTAGTGAACATTGTTGAAACAGCAAGGTGCGGTTGTTTCCTTGTATTTAGCTCTCTCTTTTCTCTGGATTGGATGATTCTTGCTATTGTTGTTTTATGTCTCTTGGGCTCCTGACAGATCCGTAAAGTGGTCAGAAGGACTTGATAATCTCTCAGCTCCTTCTTTTCTGTGCCCCCATTCCCTCCTGAATCACCCCTCACAGGATTTGCCCTTTGTCTTTCTGTAGAGTGAACAGATTCCTCTGTCCACTGTGCATCTCTTATCTGGGGACTTCGCCTTTCATCTGTCGTATGCTGCTTTTCACCTTATTTTGTGACTTACCGTCTTATTCTGATGGAATACAATCTCAGATAGCTTCTCATTGAACATTGCATGGACAATGTCATAATTATACCTTTATACTAAGGTGGGTGTTTTGACTCTCTGTGGAACTCTAAATTTATCCTTCTTTCCCTGTGATTTCTGACAGCCTTGCCTTTGTCCTGTCCTTTTGTGTCTGTCTGATGCAGAGAAATCTAATGCCATTCTAAGTTGGGTGCTTTGCACAAGGCTTTCACCTTTGTGGATGACTGCTATCTTGTGGTCCTTCTCAGTGTTCTGAATGCACTAAGGTGGTATTTTGTTGTGATTTTTACTCCAGTGTGTTGTTGAATGGTCTGTTTCATTCTGGAAACGCAAAAATCCAGGCCTGGGAGGATAAGACCTGGTGGCATATTCCTAAATAGTCCTCTTCTTTTCTTTGATGAGTTTATTTGTACTCCCCTTTCCACTGCCTCCAAATCTTGTTGTTCAAAGGTTAGGTCTGCCAGATTTGGTATTTAATTGTAGATCTTATTTGTTCATGTATTTGTTTGCTTCTCTTTTTATTCTTTTTCTCACATTTTGACCTTTTACGAATTGATCTGAGATTTCTTCAATTTTATCTTCTAATACAGCTTTTGAATTTTAATATTTATTTTGACTTTTTAAATTCAATGAACTGTTTCTTGTTCATTTAAAAACAAAACTCTGAGACCTAGTCCCAGATGCAAAGATAGATGCCCTTCTCCCCTCTTCTCCTTTACAAAGCTCTTCCTAGAGCATAGGTAGACACTTCCTAGATGTCCTCCTCCTTTTTACCCAGCTCTATTAAGAGCTCTGCTTAAACGTATTCTATTTGCATGTGGACCTTTATTCTATGTATGGTCCTTCATTTTGGGTAATTCTTGACCATTGATTTGTATGTAAGACACTAACATGCTGATTGGAAGCCTCCGCTCTGTGGAGAAGAGGGTTGTTTCTAGGTAACCCTTGCCATCACATGACAAGGAAAGCACATTTAGGGCATGTAAAAGAAAATTTCTGAAGAAAAGCTGAGTATGTAGAGACTTAATCATTAGAATTTCAGTATGATGGAGAGATTGGAATGTTACAGGTCCAGAGGCTAATTACCTTATGTTGGGCTAGTTCTAGCTCTACAGAACAGTCATTCCTTGGCTATTTCTGTGTCTGAACTAACATCTGTGACAGACAAAAACCTTTTAGATTCTATTAACTTAGCAAACAACTAGCTTCTACCAATCCAAAAGCTAAGACTTTCACCAGCTAGCATGTGAAAAACTAGAAAAGCTTCTCTCATCTCACTGTAGCTGCCCCTCTGATATACCCTCAAATGTATTTTAAACTTGTCTTGATTTATGACTATCTTTGTTCTATAAAGCCATAAAAATTTCATGAAACTGCTTCCCCATTTCAGAATGAAGTTTGGGGTAACTTAAATCTGTGTTTCTAGGTCATAGACACTCAAAACAGCTCCAGAATAAATTATGCCTTGTTCCCTTTAAGATGGGACTCTGGTTTTTCTCTGACAGGTACTTATAGCAAATTCTCCTCTTGTTCTATTAGTGTGCATCAGTGTAAGCATTAAGGAGGGATGTAGTCCATATATCTTGGACGTTTTCATGTAACTCAGAATGGTACCTCTTGTCTACCTTTTCTAGCATATAGTCCCTGTACTTCAAGTAGAATGGAGTCCCATATTCATTCTTCTAGGAGGGTGAGTTGACTAGCTGTGTGAGGTAAAGATTGTGTGTGTGTGTGTGTATGTGTGTGTGTGTGTGTGTGTGTGTGTGTGTGTGTGTGTTTAAGATTTGGCTCATGTGTGTGTGTTTAAGATTTGGCTCATCATACTCTGTCAGACAGTCTTCTTGCTTTGAGCCCACATTGGGTTTCAGAAGTGGTTGGTGCTTCTAGTCTGATATCTCTTGGCTTTGCTACATGTTAATTGGCATATCCTCTACTGCTAGTAGCTCTGTAGACTTTGCCTTGTTAACTTACTTAGTGTTTAGTTTATATCTGCCCTGTTTTGGTTCCATCTCTGATCGAATGTCATCTTTCTTGTTCTCTTTGTTCCTTGTATCTTCCTCTTCCCTCCCTTCCTCTATCTCCATCTTCCTTCCTCTGTCTCTCCCTCCCTCTCACCTTCTTTGTGTTCTTTCACCTTGGTGGCTTTGGAACGAAGTAGAGACAAGTAAAGACAAGTAGAGACAACTGCATGTTCCAGTCTGTCCTGCCTAATTAGATGTCCCTTTAAATTGGATTTTGAGTTCTGTAAACTCTTAAATCTTGATGACAGGCTCAGGCCTTTACATTGTAATACTGTTTACAGCTAGATCACTGGTGTTATTTTAGTTTTATAGTTTTTTTTTCTTGGAGATGTGGGGGTCACATCACAATCTTGATGGTTCTCTTCTCATCAGAATTCTAAGTGATGATCACCCAGAAGGGATGGTAACCCCAGCCTTGTTAATGATGAAGCTAGATGGAGACTGTGCTTAGTAGTTCTTTTCCTCAGGCTTTTAGTTATTTTTGTTTTTTAAACAGTGAAAGATAAATCAACATGTGTTTGTTCCCTACAGGTGTAGCCACAGGCTACTTCACATCTATGACCTTCACTAACTAGCCAAAGGCCGATAAGATAGATTATGCCAACAAAGTTTTGTAGCAAAATTCTATTAATGATCACTGAAAATGTAGCTGAAAGCATATCAGAGTGATAGCGGCAAGCTTCCTTCAATACAGGGAAGCTAACTTGCTTCAGGGCCCCCTCACTAACATCTGCCCCAAGGAGCAGGATCAGTGAAGTGCTTCCTCTGCAATATCCCATCAACTAAGCCAACCAGATTGAATCACTGACATCCAACTTCATTGTAAAAGATCAACAATTTATCCAATCTAGTAGCGTTTTGTACCTCTTATATAAGCACCATATTTGATGGGGTCAAAGAATTCACGGCCATTATATTTGTGAATGCCAATTGATCCAGGAGATACACTGTATTTTTGTGATAGTTGCTCCCAAATGATAATTTAAAAATATTGTGGCCAAGCGTTCATGCTGATGAGAGTTATCTTAGATGATCTTCTAAAGGACCTGAATTAATCTGTTATCAATTTATCACTAGGTCAAAGCCTGAAACTTGTTTTTAAAAGACACTGTAGTCTGGGGATTGGAGGGATGACTCATCACTTAAGAGCATTTACTGCTTTTGCAGAGGACATGAGTCTGGCTTCCAGCACCCACGTGGTAGCTCACAGTCATCATAATCCAGTTCCGGGTAATCCAATGCCCTCTCCTAGCCACAACAGGCTCCTGCATTCCTGTGGTGCACATAAATACATGTGGTCAAAATATCATACATATAAAATTAATACATTTTTTAAAAGATAGTATAGTCTTTATAACTGTAAGACAATTTTGGTCAGGATGGATCATGTTCAAGTTGGGTGTTTTAGAATTTCCAAGTGGAGGACAAGATTTCCATCTTATTAATTAAAGTCATTAATTAATTCAATTAATTAATTTAATTCAATTAATTAAATTAAAGGCTTCTTATTAATAAAAGTCAGTCTAGAATTCAGTAGGCACATGGTTCCAAAGTGCCTGAGAAGGTTGGCTCAGTGGCTGTCAGTGGAGATCAGCCGGGACCCAGAGTCATCAAGTAGAGAGCACTTCTGGCAGCTGCTGAGCCCTGCAGCCACATCTCAGCGTGTGTGTGTGTGTGTGTGTGTGTGTGTGTGTGTGTGTGTCTGCTTTATGTGACTTCACAGATACATTTTTATTAATCTGCGGTCTCTTTGATTCTGATGGTTCTTTAAATTTCTTACCCAGTAAGAAATTTACTCCTTTTATATTTGTTCCCTGATAAGGACTATCTTTTGATAGGTGTACTTGTCCTGGAGTTGATATGATTCCCTTGCAGGAGAGGAAATGATTATGTTTAAGGACTTCTCTGAAAGTATACTGAGTGTACACCCTTGAGTATTATTCCTAGTGGAACTTCCTTGGAAGGTCACAGAAGTTGATGGGCCTCTAAGAAGACTAGCATATGGGGCCATGCTTCCTAATGTCTTTTTCTATGATACCCAATGCTTCTATTCTTTACTTGTTCTCGATTCATTGCTTGACCTTTTGACTAGACTCTATTTTTAAAATTTAAAATATTTTTTGAGGATTTCATACATGAGTGCTGTATTTATATCATTTTTATCCTGTCTTCTCCAACTCTAGCTTCTCCTCTGTGTTCCCTACTCCCTCTCAAATCATTGGTGTTTTGTTTGTTAATTATTATTATTATTGTTTTACACACACACACACACACACACACACACACACACACCACACACAATTGTTCATAATTCTTTTTTACCTTGAAGCATAACTAAGTCAAAGTAAAATGATGTTTGATTCCACTAATTTTAATCTTAATCTCTTGAACTGATTCAGTGAAATATGCATAAATTATTTTCCTGTATGCTTTTGGGTGCAGTCAAAGATTGTCCTAATAGTTGCATTATGCTGTCAGTGCCTCAGGCAAATATTTGTAGGACCCTGAAGGTCTTTGGTTGGTACATAAGAAATAAGCCTCAAATTTTACTTGGACAGTGTGTAAGAGACACAACCTTTTCTTCCCCACGCAGTTGTTTTGTATTTTATTAAAAAACCACTTCTAAACCTAATTATTTGCTTCTTTAGGGAGAAGACAAAGGTAACCTCATCTCTTCATGACATGGTAGACCAACTGGAGAACATTCTCAGGTGAATAAGAATACTCTTTGTTCTGTGCTTATTACAGAATATGTGCAGCCATACACCCAAGGCTGCCTGTTCTCATGTCCAGGTTGAGTGTTTAGCCCCTTGACTCTCTTTTGAATATTTTCTCAATGATGGTGTACTATCTTACTGTAGTAGACTGCTGTTCTATGAACCTGATAAACCCAAGTGTGTGTGCGTGCACACATGCTTGCCCCTCCACCCCAGCCTCTCTTCCCCCTACTCCTGCTTCCTTCCCTTTTCTTTTTGCTTTCCTTTTTTTTTTTTTTTGTCAACAAACAGTATCTGTTACGCTTGGAGCATAGTGACATGTTTGACTGATTTTGGGGATAATAGCAAGTTGTATTGGAACCTTGATACATCTTTCTCAGGATTTTCTTAGTTTTACCATGAAATGTTGAGTTTAAGCTGTCTTTCTGTGAGACTGAAATATTCTTAATTTGCATGTTCAGGAGTTCAGTTTATTTACTAGCATTCATTTTTATGTGTATATACATATTGTAATTCTTAGATGTTTCATTATGAATAAAAATTGAGTTTTTTTAATAAGTAGGAGCTGGGAATGTATCTCAGTTGGTATAGTGCTTGCCTAACACATACAAAGCTCTGGGTTTGATCCCAGCTCTGCATAAAGCATATATGTATAGTGTCCTGTGCTAGTAATCCAGCGCTCGGAGGTGGAGGCAGGAGGATCAGAAGTTTGAGGTCATCCTAGGCTGCATAGGAAGTTCATGGCCAGTCTGGTATATGTGAGACCTTGAAAAGAAAGAAAGAAAGGAAGGAAGGGAGTGAAGGAAAGGAGGGAAGGAAAGGAAGGGCAGCAAAATAACAACAACAAATTATTCTTTTAATATAGGATTGCTGATGATGTCATTTTAGTAATAGTGTGTATATAAAAAAGCAGCATTGTTTGGAGACCATTTACTGATTTTATTTACTTATACTAGAGATTTCAGTGTAAACATTTAAGTTGCATTTAAGGAAATAGAATGCTCTATACACCATAGTGCTTGTATACTGCCAAGCTCTGAAGCCCAATACAATTGGCCTTATTACTGTGCATGATTTTAGAGTGGAGGCAGCTTGCCAGAAAGATATTGAGTTAGCTATTTCATCATTTTGAAGAATAGACCATTTATTCTAGGTATAATCTAATAAAAGCCAATGAGAAATATTCTGTTTGATATGTAATCATTGGTTTTATTTTTGGTAAGAATTAATGTAATATGTAATACTGGATTATATGTATACACGATACCTTTTATTTTTCCATCAAATGTCTAAGTATAATTCAAATATTTAAGATACTTAGGCTCTTTGTCTGGATGATGTTAAACATTTCTTCTTTCACTTATAGTGTGTCAGAGCTTTTGAAGAAACATGGACTAGAGAAGCCAGTTTCGTTTGTCAAGAATACTCAGTCCAGCTCAGAAGAGGCACGGAACCTGATGGTTCGACTGACCAGGCACACCGGACGGAAGTCAGTGACAATTGCAATTGATTGATGCTTGTAAATGATTTTTTTGTTTTGTTTTTTTTTGTTTTTTTGACACCACCCCCCCCCTGCCCCAACCAGGTTTCTCTGTTGAAACTCTGGCTGTCCTGAAACTCACTCTGTAGACCGGGCTGGCCTGAAACTCACAGAGATCCACCTGCCTCTGCTCCGAGTGCTGGGATCAAAGGCATGTGCCACCACTGCCTGGATCTCCAAGACTTTTAGCATGAAGGACTGTTAGATTTTATCAAAGGCTTTTTCAGCATCTAGTGAGATAATCATGTTTGCTTGTTTGTTTCTCTCCATTTCTTTATATAGTAGATTACATTGCCTGATTTTCATATGTTGAACCATCCCTGCATCTCTGGGATCAAGCCTACTTGATCATGGTGAAAGATCTTTTTGATGAGTTTTTTATTCATTTTGCAAGCATTTTACTGAGTATTTGTACATGAATTTTAATGGGGGACATTGGTCTGTAATTCTCATTCTTTGTTGAATTTTTTTGTTGTTTGGGTATCAGGATGACTATGGCCTTGTAAAATGAGTTTGGCAGCATTTCTTTGTTTCTATTTTGTGGAATACTTTGAGGAATGTTAGTGTTAACTCTTCTTTGAACATTTGATAGAATTCTGCAGCAAAACCATACTGGCCTGAGCTTTTTTGATAGGGAGACTTTTAATGATTGCTTCTATTTCCTTGTTGTTTATAGGTCTGTTTAAATTGTTTATCTGATCTCGATTTAACTTCAATGGTATCTATAAGAAAATTGTCTGTTTCTTTTAAGTTTTCCAGTTTTAAGGAGTACAGGTTTTTAAAATATGACCTAATGATTCTTTGTATTACCTAGGTATATGTAGTTATATTCCCCTTTGTTTCTGATTTTGTGATTGGATATTCTCTCTCAGGGATTGCTGTAGTAGGATAGTTGGGCTTTTGTGCTGATATATTGCCCTTGCTGTTGACTGTGCTCTTACTGTTGGTGTTTAGGCATCTGGTTTTGGGATTATAGTAGGTTTAGGTGCTGACTTCCTGTGTTTGTCATTACAGGATGAGTGTTTTGTTCTTTCTGTTTCTTCCTTCCTAACTTACTTCCTTCCTCCCTCCCTTCCTTCCTTCCTTCCTTCCTTCCTTCTTTCCTTCCTTCCTTTCTTCCTTCCTTCCTTCCTTAGTTTCTTCTCTTGTCTTCTGTTCTTTGTGACCTCTTGTCAAGCTGGAGTCCCCACCGAGTTGAGGGCTGGGGCTCTGTTGGCTTACTTGGATTCTGGTCTAGGAGGACATTTTTACTTAGGTTGGGGGCTGGGACTTGGCTACTGTTCTTTTGGCTGGCTGTCCTGGCCTGTGCTGTTCTCCTGACTGGTTGGTCTGGTCTGACCTATTTCTGCAAATGGAGTGTGTCAAAAGGTACTGTAAGCTTTGTAATAGTACTAGGGGTTGTCCTCAGGTCTTGTGGGCTGGGCAGCTGGGCTGGAGGAGAATGGGGAGGAACTATGGAGGAATGGGTTTTGGGAACAGAACCAAGTGTTCTTCAGGCAGCAAACCTACCTGCTCCATCCTCTGGCTTGGGCTGCAGTGGCATTTGTTCATTTTTTTTTTTCTATTTTATTTTATTTATATCTGTTTGCATGTACACTTGCTTGCCAGAAGAGAGCAACTGATCCCATTATAGATGGTTCTGAGCCACCATGTGATTTCTGGGAATTGAACTCATGACCTCTGTAAGAGCAGTCAGTGCTCTCAACCACTGAGCCATCTCTCGAGCCCCAACATTGTTTATTCTTAATCTGTAGTTATGCAGTCTGTCTGTGCTTCTCTCTTTGTGTCTCTGTCTGTCTGTCTTTGTCTCTCTCTCTGTGTACACTTGTGAATTAGGGTCTCCCATTTTAACTCAGAACTGGCCTCAAACTCATGATTCACTAATTATTATGCCCTGCCTTCCTAGTACTAGGATCACAGGTATTCACCTCCAGAACCAATCAGTTGATCATTCATATATTGATCTTTGTCTTCTAATCTTTCTGCATTCACTTTTATATTCTTCAGTATATAAATTAATTTTATTTTTGTTTTGTAACATAGTTTCTAACAAATTTTATATTCTTATGTTTTCAAATGAATAGGTGAATAAAAGATAGTAATGGTAAGAATTTTTTAAGTAGAGTGTTTGTGTTTAGTTATTTTTGGCTCTTTCTGTGTTGTCATGGTTTAAAGTAGAGCGTTTATCCTGATGGAGTTATGAATTTGGCTGCTACTCTTTGAAAACTTATTTATAGTTACAGGAGAGCTAGCAAAACTGATTTCATTAGTTAATAATTGCATTTCTTTTTTCCCCTACTTAGTAGTCACATTTCTTAATTATGCATTTATTTTATAAGTTTTTATTCGCATTATTTTTGAATATTTTGTTAACCGTTTTTAATCATGAATATATGAATTTTTCATTCACATTATCTTATGAATATCTTGTTATTATAGGTTTGGACAATTTTGCGTCAATATTATACTTAATAATATCAGCCCATGTAAAAGCAAGAAACATTGTACCTCCTTGGTCTTTCTAAGCTGTCCAATTAAATATGAGGGAGTAAATAGATTGCCTTGTAGAAAAATTGGCAAAAGACTTTCAAAGGTATTTCCAACTAGGTGAGAGCCAAATGGCCCATAAGTGAGCTGGCAAGCATTTGGCTCTTTCTAATAGTTTTTTGGGCAGATACACAGCAAAGCCTCAGTGAGCAGGACCTATGACTTTGCACTGGTTGTGGGGCAGTAGGTGGAGTGCCTGATGTAAAAAGGCTGACATAAAGGTCAGTATTAAGAACGGGAGAATTCTGAGATAGAGTCAGAGCTTTGAGGGTGGTCCCCATGTGTGTATGAAGTAATCTCTGAGTCTGTTACATGGAGAAGATGTAAAAATGTGAAGACACCTGGAGGGGAATCTTAAATCCTGGTCCAACAGGGGAACTGGCTCACTGGCAGTAGGATTAAATAATGAATCGTTGGAGATATAGTTGGTTCTGATAAAAGAAGAAATTCCAATACTAATAAGATAGTTGTTAACATTCAGCTCCTTCAAGTAGAGTTAAATTCTCTGTCTCAGCAATGTCTTAGCATTTTGTGTCTTTCATCACTGTCCCTGTCTCTTGCAACAGTGTACTGTCTTTATTAACACATATGTGTCTTAGGTTTTCTTCTAGGCTATAACTCACAGCCACTGTGTACTTTAAATGGGAAGGAACTTACACAACACAGCACTGGTCATACTGACTGAGTGACCTTTGTAGTCTTAGGACAACTTTATACATGGCCAGTGTCACAGGGTGATGCTGCTTACTCTGGGACCTGCACCTCCACAGCAGGAGAGCCTTGCTCCTGTTGCTGAGCTCCTTATGTGCTTCTGATGTGCCTAATATTAATTTCTCTGCATAAGTGATCTGCTTACTGTGACTGTTTAGGAGAACATGCTCTCACTTCAAAGTTGCCACCTTGATATCAGTCGTAATACATAAGGGTGTCTAAGCCTTCAGTACCTTTTATAATAGTCTGATATATATTTATAAATGATGGCAGAGCCCATCACATTTGTCAGGAATCCAGGTCTTACCATCTTAAGTATGGTACTGTTTATACTTGGTTGAGGGGAATCTATCTCCATTATGCACTTGTAAGTAATACTATGTACTCAGGCATCTTGTTATTTTGCTAAATTCTAATTTCTTTAAATCCTACTTTTGATTCTTATTTATGGGATGTATTTTGAAAAAGGCCATTGTAAATGATGTGTTATATAATTTATTTTAATTAGGATCTTCTACTTATGGCTAGCCATGTGTGAAGAAATGTTTATACCATCTGTCCTAGTGCTGATGGCTTCCAGAGAAACAGCTGGGCTGTGAGGCTTGTGTTCAGCCTGACAAGGCCAAGGTCTGATTTTCTTGAGCTAATAAGGTGTACACCAACTTCAAACATTTTGTTACTTCTCTGCCTTCAAGCCAAATCTGAAGGAGTTCCACAATTCTTTCAAGTCCATCAAAAAGGTGTATAGGTAGCAAGATGAAATACTGGATAGACTTCATGGGTTATCCTGGAATACTTGTAGAAGCAGCAGTATGTTTTGTAAGCTTGTGTGTCAGAGAGGTACTGTATCCTCGTGTGCCTCATTGCAAAATGGAACAAGAAAAAAGGTACATATCATGTGATAAATAGAAAATGTCACTGACTGTGAAGCATGTGCTTATTACAATATTAGGGTATTGAAAGTCTTTCAAACCTAATATCAATTCATTCATTCACATTTCTCAAATACTTCATCAGGAAACTTGGGTATCTTTTTATATATTGTACTTTAAGTTAAACTTAATACTATCATAGAAAGGACCCTACAAGTCAAATGAAAACACAGAACTCCCTGCAAGTTATTAAGTTCATTTGTATGTCAGGAGCATCTTCTTCAGCGTCTGCAATTGTTCAGAGTTAATCTTACCCATTCTTCATGATTTTGTGACTTGGGCTTTGGATAAGGAATATTTAATTCAGCAACATAATGCATTCATACCACAAATTCACGAATGTGGGTGAAACTGTTAGCAACCCGCCTTCCCTAATGCAGGAGAACCTGGAACTCTGGAAACAGACATATAAGCTTTTTATTCACGGGATCGCAGAGGCCTCCTACCTTGTGGAACCGCTCAGATTGATGAATTGCCTCCGCGTATGTTGTAGAGTGCTGTGCTCTAAGCATAATAGCCACTGTGTTTTTCAGAACACTTGTGAGTCTTTGCTTGGTGTTTGTTGATGTTCACTCATAAAAGGAGGGGAGGAGGAGGATCATTGATTCATCACCTGAGGACATTGCTTCCTGCACTTTTTGGTCAGCTGTCTGTAATTCTGCCCTGTTTCATGTGGACTTCTGGTTTGGTCTGTGGAGGCACTAGAGTGTATATACTGTAGAAGGTTAACGGAAGGGTCTGATTTCCAGTTCTGCAATTTGGAGGGAAAGCAATGGTATGGCTGCTTTGAGGTCACCTGTTGCTCCTATAAGTAACTCCAATAAATTCATGGGTTTACCAAGTTAAACTGGTTTGCTGTTGAAGCTTTTGAAGGAGGGAAGTATACATTTATGTCTCCC